>CM035772.1:39552725-40072725 GCA_020466155.1 Pachypeltis micranthus
GAATCTTAGTTCGATGTGGGGTGGCAGTTTGTTAGTTAGACATCTATTTCATTTACTAACGTCACCCATCATCAAACTCAGTGGCCCTTGCTCAGTACTGCGTAATTTGAATATATAGTTCCCCTTTCCCAATCATTGGCCGTGGCATTCTATGAATACCTATGTGCTCGAGGCACATCCTACTATTTGCCAATATTGTACGAAGTATGAAAAGGATCCTAAGCACTCACTTGGCTGTCAATGTGCTACTCACAGTCTTCAAAATGCGGTTTTGGATTGGATCAGGGTTCCACGGGTAGCTGAGGGCCCCACTGCAAGCTAGAGACTGACCTCATTCAATTTAGAGGGATGGAAGCTGTGCAAGTGGCTGGAAACAATTGTCTGCAACTTTTACAGGTGCACTGTCCTGCTTCCTATAAAGCGTTAGTCATAAAACTTCGCCAATGCCGTAGCAAGCTTTTAGTTAAGGGAAGGGGAAGGAGCGTGCAGGTTGGAATGAAATCGTTCAACTGTGAACCATAACTCGCAAGTCTTGAGCTGAATCCACAACTCCCAATGGTAGGCAGGTTATTAACCCAGTTAGTCTAAAAGAAGTGTGCTTTTACTATTATGTCGATTTTTGTTCATTAGCCGTAAATTCTTCAGATCGTTTGACTTGCAACATTTTTTATTGCCTCTTTCTGTGTAAACGTGTATTGTTCTGTACCAGGGATGTGTCCTCCGCCAGTTCCTTCGGACAACCCTGGTCACTTAGCTGGACCACCTGCTCAGTTCCCACCACCACCTGGTAAGCCAGGTTTTTTTCTTATTTTGACTATGGTACCCCTGTTCAATCATTTAAGCTTTAGTCAGATATTGGGACGAGTGTATCACCAAGTGGTTGAAAGGGGAAGGTAACTTCGTCAGTTTTCATCTCACAAAAGTTTATTGACCACAACTGGAAGGGAGAAAACCCCAATTTTCATGAAGTATAGTTTTATCACAGTCATCATGTAACTGCCATCACCATTGTGCTTTAATACTATCCATTGTATGCCAGAGAAACGCATCACAATATACAATAACCTACAATATAATTGGAGCATTAACATCCAGGGCTCGGTGGGGGGAGGGGGGGGCAAGTGCAGGTGAAAAACACCATGAGAAGTTTGATTATTCCATTATTGCTGGAACATCACACACGTCAAGGTGCCTTGTTAGCAAAAAGCCTT
Organism: Pachypeltis micranthus; assembly: GCA_020466155.1. Lineage (NCBI taxonomy): Eukaryota > Metazoa > Arthropoda > Insecta > Hemiptera > Miridae > Pachypeltis > Pachypeltis micranthus. The sequence goes on from CM035772.1 coordinate 39,553,937, forward strand.
CTCCTTAATCAGGGCGTTTGATTATTGCTTCATGTAGTGCTCGTCGTGTGCTGAAAACATATCACTGCTGTTAGCTGAAGATTAAACATGAATTTAATGCAAGATTGAAAGCCGAAAAAGACGACCGTGTTGTAGCAACACACAACTTTCCGCCACCCCTTTAAGTTCGAACACCACCTACATAGGCGGGCGCTATATCTTCGTTCAACGCATTTTTACAGGAACATTTATAGAGAACAAAATGTACGTACTAGTTAGCTGAGAGTAGTCCGAAAGTTTGATCGAAATCGTTAGAGCCGTTTTTGAGAACATTGGAATACCGATAAATTAATATTCGACTAATCTCATTTTCTGAGTTAACTTGGCTTATATCTCCGTTCAACACATATATACAGAAATAATTATGGAGAACGAAATGTTGGTATGGGTGAATATAAGACACTCCATTAGGATTTATCACGTCTGGTGAAAAAGTTACCCTGGAATTTACGGAAATGTTAGAAAAAACGTTATTTTTGACAAATTTTGATTTTTATCTCTGTTCAATGGACCGTCACAGGAACATTTATTGAGAAGAATATGTAGGTATTAACTATTTGATAACATCCTGTGAGTTTGGTGAAAATCGCTGAAACCGTTTTGCCAAAAAGCGTAAAAAACCTATTTTTGCTTCAGGGGCCCATATCTCCGTTCACTGTATTTTCATGGAGATATGTATAGAGAAGAAAAGTTAGGTAGTGATTAGGAGAAGATAATTTGAAAGTTTAATCAAAATCGTTAGAGCCGTTTTCGAGAAAAATGCGAAAAACCCTAGTTTTTGGTACATTTTCGTTCCCCACCCCCACCCCTTTCCCACCGGCCGAAATCGTCCATAACCTTATTTTGGTGTCTAAAAAAAAATAACGAACAAAACAAAAAAAGAACCAACTCAATCGGATCAGCCGTTCTCCCGCAAATCGAACTACAGACACACACACACACACACACACACACACACACACACACACAGACCACGCGCCGAAATTAGGTTTTTTAGACTCAGTAGGGTCTGAAACCTAAAGATCTGAAGAAAACCCAAATTTTGTTTTTGGGTCGATTACTATACTTTCCTTCCCTTCGGGTAGCGGAAAGTAATTATACAATTGATGGAAAAATCTAATACGTCACTTTTTTTCCTGGTACGCCCAGTTTTAGTCGATCTTGAGGAGGTGCTCTCAAAGCTGTGAGAAGATGCTACACATTTTGTGCTGAGGAAATATCTTGTGTTGCCAAGTGCCCACCCATTGACGTGTGGTTGAGGTTTTGTTTCTTTACAGGAGGAATGCAAATGGTGACTTATCTTCCAGGAGTGCCTCCGCCGCCTGCCAACACTTTTCAACCTCCTCCAAATATCCCAACGAATATCTACGTCCCTTCAGCTCAGTATATACCTCCTCCGCCTATAGTTCAGGTTAGAGGCCCTATGTTATCTAGCATGCCTTATTATGCTCAATTATGTGTTGATATACTGACGCATGTTTGCACGTATTATTATTCTAAATTATTGTTATGAATTGATAGTTTTTGTTATTTAGTTGTTGAGTATATAAAGTGTTGTCAGATATATGTAAAAGTCGAGTCAATGGTGAACGCGTAGTGCAGCTATGCAATTTTTGTTTTTTTGGGGGAAGCTGACATACAGTGATACGGATTTAGGTGCAAACTAATTCGAAAATTCGCGCTTTGCTTTTTGAAACATTTTGGAATAACATTTAGCAATTTGCAATTCGTTGGAGGTCAACATGAATTCGTTGAATGATTTTCCACGATCACAAAGAAAAATAAATGGCTACTTACGCAAAACACCATCTCATTGCAGTGGCTTGAGATTATTTTAAGGAATATTTGGAGATTTTTTTTTCTGTATCATGGCGTGTAAGTGAAGGGGTTGTAGCCAAAATTGTACTGAGTAATTGTGGTGGGCAATTTTTACCTACAACTTATAGCAGTAAGGATACCACTAGTCTTTCTCCTTAGCATTATTCCTGTCATCACTCGATTGGATAAATGGATTGATTTGTATGGATTGTTCTGTTTGGCAAACACCTGGGTGTGGTCAGTAGCAATTGTTAAGTATTTCTTCCAATTCAATCTGTCCCATGAAAGAGTGACTGGTTTTCCGGAGTGATTGATTGATATAACAAGGGTGAACTCTTGCTCGCAATTTTCGAGAAGTCATTTAATTCAATTAAACGGGGGGGGGGGGGATTTCGATCATGCTTGAAGAAGCGACTGTCCAGCAGTCAAGCGAGTAAACAGTGAAACGATCTTATTTACCGCAAGTTCGCCGTTGGTAGTCAGTGATTTGTGTTTCCCAAAGACCTAGTGAGGGGTAGAGTGGTATAAGATGTTTACCTGGTGTACTGAAGCATCTTATTGGTTGACACGACAGCAGCATTGTGTTTTGTCTTACATCAACTCTTGTAACAAGCTTTTCACGATAGTGGTGATACTCAAAAAATAAATTGCGTTTTCTTTTATAACTCTTCTGGGAGGTATATTTACAATACCACTACAATATTTATGGTATATTTGTTTTCTAAGTTTGCACCTGTTACGTCCATTCTTATCAAACTTGCTTCACTTGATGTTTACAGCCCACCCCGTCTGAGGTCTATCAAGGCGGTGTCACCTACTATAATACTCAGTCGCAGCAAGTAACTCGAGCAGTGCCATCTCGTCGAGTCAAACTGGCCATCCCAATTGTTGCTCCTGACTCCTCTCAACCTATACAATAATCAACTGATCGTCGTCTTAGATTATTTTTCTAATCACTGCTGCCCGTTGCTGATGTGTGAACTGACTTCAGTAGGTTGAGTATATTTTTGAAAACATACATCGTGCCTTGTGTGCAATTAGCTTTTTCTTGCCACAATTTTAACTTCGGTACCACTGCTCCTGACCAGAAAAAACCCACCAGTTGAGAGCGTGACGTTTTTGAAAAAAGTTCGAGTCAAAATCTGGTTCGTGGTACCTTAAATCTTGTATAGGTACGTATACATTTGCACAGCGCCAAAAAGTCCCTGAATTAGTCCAGATGTATCGATATACTTAATCAAACACTAATAATGGACTCTTGCATGCTAAAAATTAAACTTTATTTTCGTTGTTTCAGGTGTTCAATTGATGGATTAGTGCTCCTCACTCAGCCAATGCATAACATTGGCCTCACCAAGTACCAACATCTTCCATTATATAAATTGACGGCGGAAGTATAAACTTTGTAAATGATATATTTTCCGTTTTAGATTAATTTCGGTGCTCCAACCATATTTCTTCTCGTTTATTTGTATTAATCATCGTTTCCTAACTAAAACTGTTGTTTAACTTTTGTTTTTTGGGTGTCTCTTACCTTTGAAAATCTAGAACGAGATGTGAAGATCGATGTTGATGTCAAATGACAAAATTGAAGGCACAAGGGTGAAGAGGTTTGTCAGCTGCTGGTCTGATTGCTCTGTTTCAATTGGGAGACGTCTGCAAAGTATATAACCACGGAATGGTTCATCATGAGCACGAATTGGGAAGCAAAGTTAACAGTTACTTCCTAAGTCTAATAAATTCTTTGAGGATCGGAAGATATGGCAGCCGCCTGGTCTAATGTGATTTGATGCTGGAAGGTTTACGATGGAGAAGTTCTGAATTACACAACCTCTCTACCCCTTTATCCATACCTCGATTGATGCTTCATTAGCTAATAAATTATCCACCACATAAAAGGTGCAATATTTGAAAGTTTGGCAGCATACCTTTCATTGTGTTGAAAGAGGCGTGATTCGAAGGTGAATGTCTGCAGTAGCTATTCCAGGACTACAGATTCCAAATACAATTCGTAGTTTTCTAAAGAGCTTGGTATTTGGTCGTTTAAGAAATGTCTTGAATTAGTTGAATGGTTACCTCAAAATATTTGGAAATGCTACTTCACTCAGTTGGTGCTGCAAAAAAAAGACAGCGAAACCAGTTAGTCTTCACTAACATTAAGCATTCTTGAACTTACTTTAAATTATTTTACTACGTATTGAATCATCTGCATGTTAATCTCGTAAAGTATATGAGTTTAGCAAGAGTCTGAATGCCAGTTGAAGTGAATTATGAAAAAAACTGTCTTCAATAGATGAGAATACATTAGAAACCTAATCGAATCGGTACTCTCAACATGGCTGCCAATAACTAACTCGATAAAGAACGGAATTACGAAAATTCATTTCACTATTGCCAACTAGCAGGGACGAGCTTCCTCTGACCATCACTTGTAGCGCTAGGGGGCTGTACACTCTGTTGTTACTTCCTTATGTCACCACAAGGAAGCAAACGCAACAACACGAGTCAACCCGGCGTAATTTGTTATTTGAACAGTTACGAAAATCAGGAAACATTGGGTTGCTTAAGGCCGCTTTACACGTGACGATAAATTGCTCCAACTTATCGTCCAATAAATTGGAAGGTGGGAAGGCTGTTTACACACTACGGTCGGTCAAACGATTTGGCGCAACCAACCTCATCAAATAAGCTTTTGCCATGGGGGAAGCAGCATTGTGGATGGCGATGAGTTGTTTGGCGAAAAAAAGTGAAAACCCGCGAAAAGCAAGGTCGAAGTGGAGTCGTGAGTGGCTGCTGAAGAAGAGAGAATTCTCTCATGTAAATCTGTTAAAGGAGCTGACAAATGAACCGAATGACTTACGGAATTATTTGCGAATGGACGAGGAAACCTACGTAGAATTATTAACATTAGTTTCTCCGTTTATATCAAAGTCGGATACTGTTATGAGAAGATCTATATCTCCGCACGAAAGACTATCAGCTACTCTACGATTACACTGTAGTTAATTTAAATTCGGAAACCACTGAATCAGTAGTTCTTGCCTGCTGTGCTCTGCACAACTTTTTGAGCCATAAATCCACTGCCTACACCCCTACTGAAATTTATGATCGCGAAAATATTATCGATGGTACTACTCAAATAGATGCAAGGCCTGATCCCGAAATGTTGCACAACCTCCAACCACGTTCAGGAGGCCAAGTTGTGCAACAGGCAAAAATTGTTCGTGACAAGTTCTGTTTGTATTTTAACGGGGAGGGGTCAGTTCCTTGGCAAGAGAAATTTGCATTGAACGAAAAAAAGCTTAATCATGTTCACTTGTAGATACACTAAACCCAAAGGCCCAGGGACGTTTGTCAATAATTCAGTTAATAGTTTCCTATGTACCAATTTTGGCTGCAGACTTTCGGCCATAATAACTTAAAAATTTTATATTACAACAAAAACTGAGTAACAAGAGCTGGGGGCAACAAGAACTGAGTAGGGGTGCAGGGCAAGTGCAAACTTGGCGGAGATTGGACCGATAAGTTGGAGCAACCTTTACACGTTCAAACAAATCGTTACGATTCCCAGAAATTGATGCCGGCCGGCTCCAACCTTCCAACCCAACTCCAACTCCGATAAATCGTTACGATTTCCCATTTAGACGTAACGATAAATTGGACCGACCCGGTCTTTACGATAAATCGTACGATTTATCGTAACGTGTAAAGCGGCCTTTAGTGATGGAGCTTCCACACCTGGAACGAAATCCCGACATTATGTCGCCTGTGAAGTATCTTTTGTTTCTGCAGTTTAGAAGAGTAGTTGTATAACAGTATAGTGGCAAATGTATTCATGTGGTCTGCGTCTTCTCTTCCTTGACATCAAACGTGGGGATACAGTTAGTTCCTGTGGTTATCACGACTCGTAGTTAGCTCTAGCGTCTACTGCCAGATGTCCTAATTTCTCGGCCATTTATTGATATATTTTATCAGCGTGGTATTCGCTTTTGTGCTTGTTAAATTTGTGTGCATTTCAGCGTTCCCACTTTTTTCTTTGCGTTATCCGTTTTGCCACTTCCTGAATTGGGATGGATAAGCCGCTCTGTGTCGGATTCGTTTATGAATTGAAATTTGGAGGAGCTAAATGTGTTGTGGACTGGTGCATGAGTACCGGGTTGATAGCAGATAAGTGCTTGTGTCCTACATGTGGCGCGTGGATGATGTTAACCGAAAGGAAAACGGTGAGCGATCGTTTCGAGTGGCGATGTATAGCATTAGCAAACTGAATTAAACCTTTAGCAAACTGAATTAAACCTTTCGCAATTAGAATTAAACCTTTCACAAACTGAATTAAACTTTTCGCAATAAACAAACAATTTAATAATTTGTTAATATATAGAAACAGAAAATTATATATATATTTATATAAAGAAAGGGGAAGGTCAGTGGAGGGGTTGGCCTGTAGCTGCGGCAGGAAGTACGAGGTACATGTCCATGACGTAGTTTGAACATTCTTGAGCACTTACAGTAGACACGTTCCTCGCAATGACATCCGGCAAATTATGTTCACCTCGTTGAGCCAGGATCTTCCTTGCTTCGTTTTTTATTTTTGAAAACGCTTTGTCAACAGGATTGAGCATGGGTGAGTAAGGTGGCAAAAACTTTACCTCCATATCTGATTCAGCGAAAAACTGATTGACTATAGTAGAACGGTGAATTCTCGCGTTGTCCATAATTAGCAGGGTGCCGTCTATGGAATTTTGTAAATTCAGTTGCAGCTCTCGCAGAAACTCACGAAAAACGTCCGCAGTTCTGGTTCCAGAAGTTATAATTTTGGAATGCACGACCTGCACGTTATTGAGAGCAACTATATTGTTTTGGGGACTCGACTCATGTCCTCTGATCATGTTTAGTGCAGAGAATTTAATGAAAGGTTCACTTGTATTTGTTAAAGGTTTAATTCAGTTTGCGAAAAGTTTAATTCTAATTGCGAAAGGGTTAATTCTAATTGCGAAAGGGTTAATTCTAATTGTGAAAAGGTTAATTCAGTTTGCTACAAGGTTAATTCAGTTTGTGAAAAGTTTAATTCAGTTTGCTAAAAGTTTAATTCAGTTTGCTAATCCTATAGAAGGGATGGACACAATGCTAGCCGGTCCATACGGAAGGGATCGTGGTTTCATTTAAGTAGAATGAATTTGAGCGACATTCTATTAGTCACACTATTTTGGGTTCTGGGTCTGCCGTCCAATATGATAGCTCTGGATTTGAACGTAAATAGTTCCACAGTTACCGGATGGACTCGGTTTTGCAGAGCAGTGTGTATGAATTCTGTCATGAGCGACACTAAAATGATCGGGGGTGAAGGTGTCACGGTCGAACTCGATGAATCGAAATTCGGGCAGCAACAATTCAAAGGGGGTAAAAGAGTCAATGGGAAATGGGTGTTGGGTTGTATTGAATATGGTTCCAATAACTGTTTTTTCCGTGTGGTTGATAAGAGAGGGAAGGAAAGTCTGCTGGCGGTCCTTCAGGAGTGCATCAAACCCGGGACGATTATCTTGTCCGACTGCTGGGAATCGTACGACTGTTTGAGCTCCGAAGGTTTCCAACGCCTTTTCATTAAACATTCTCTACAGTTTAAGCCTCTGGAAAATGCCACCGCTGAAAAAGATACATGGGCTACTATCAAGCGGAAGTTGTCTACTCGCGCCTTCGAGGGCAGTGACACGTTTAGCTCCTACTTGTACCAGTACATGTGGCGAAGACAGCACAGTGATTCACCCAATATAATGAATGCTTTTCTTGAAGCAGTCAAAGATGCATATCCCCCAAGCCACGCCTGCTCGTGAGACCACTGTTGGTGAGTTTTTGTTGGATTAATTTGATTTGCTGTTACATTTAGTCTACTAACTATGAAGTAAGTTATGTAATTGACTTATTTTGCAAAATACTGTTTGGAAGAAAGGTCTGAGGTATGAAGTAGTTAACCCATTCGATGCGGGGAAAAAAGCGATGTTACGCCCCATCCTGAAAATTTTCTTGTATAATATTTGACATTGCGGTTTTTAAAAATTCTCATTATTGTCCCTAATGATGAAAAAATAGAAATCAGGTCATCTGCGCAATTTTTGGCGCATGGCATCATTTGATGCCACTCGTACAGTGGGTTGGGCAGAGTATGCAAGCCCGCAGCACTGGTTATGCTATCCCTCCAGACGCCTAAAGAAATCACTGTCAAGAACCCCCAAGATTTAGACGAAAAAGGTCTAAAAAATGCAAATATAATGTTTCGGTATTACAATTTATAATACGAATTTGCGTGGTGTGGTGGTAACGTAAAAAAATGAACCATTATTGTACTGCTATAATCATAATTATTTCATGAGTATAATATTGATACAAGGAAGGACTGTACAATGATGATACAATTAAGTACAGTCGTAATAATTTATTGCTATGATAGTCATAATTATTTGACTGAAAATAACAATGGAAAATTGAAACGTTATGTACAGCAAAGTGGTAACAATCCTTAAAATATACAAATAATTCAGTAATCCCTGATATGTCTTCGACGGGGGGGGGGTTCGTCACCCTCGTTTCCCGAAAACCCAGAGATGCTTGCTTCCTCATCAGACATGAGCACATCTAATATCTCCGCAGCTTCAGCATCTGTCATATTCGACAAATACCATAATTTCGCATCAGACTCCTTTTTTTGACAGTGGGGTAAGAAGCGCTTCGTCACATGAAGAGAAATGTATAAGTAAATAAGTGGAGAGTCGTATATACCTCTTTAGTGGATGGCCAAAAACATGACAGGTGAAGGGTCGTAAATATCTCAGAAGGCCAAACATATGACTCAAGGTTTTGAAAAATGTGGTCTTACCTGGTCTCTTGCTGCTACCGCCAATGTTGGCCCAAGATGTTGAAGGCTGGCTGTCTGTAAGAGTGAAAATAAAATGAATCCATTTATTGAAATAATTGATGTACTGTCTTATACCATGTACTCCAAAAACACAAACATTCTGAAAAATGGTCTGTGCGTAGTATGTAAAATGGTCGGTAATAAAAATCTTCTTTCAGGAATATGTTTCAATATGTCAATAGATGCAACAGTAATGTACTTTGCAATGAGGATATGAAATTTTCAAATGATCATTTATTCAGATTCTAGAAAACGCCCATTTTTTCTGACCTGAAATCAGATGCCCTCCATCCGATCCACATGCCTACTATAATTTATAGGAGCCGAAAAAAAACAATTTTTTTCTCGTAATTTTATCAAAAACATACATTATTGAGCGTACCTTTATCATCCATCGCGTTTTTTTCTCCAGCTCCTTCACTGCAAATGTTTCCACTGAAAATACTGCAGGCTTCTTCACTGAAAGTAGGTAGTAAATAATATGAAATCAGAAAACTGGAAATTCCATGGTAAATATACCAATTATCGAAATTTTGATCTCTTCATTTTGAGGTTTATTATTTTTACTGTAAATTTATTATTATCCCACGCAATATCTACGTTGAAATATTACTTTTACACAAGAACAATAGAAAAAACTGGCTTGAAATAAGGAAAATTGACTTACCTTCGAATATTTGAGATTTGGAAACGAAAAAACTGCGCTAGACTCTTCCGAAATGTGCTGGGTGACTCGCAGATTGTTACTGAATGACTTGCAACTACGCGAGAAAGGTAAAAACGGACAACCTAACCGTTGGAAAGGTTGGCGAGGGGCGCTCTTATTGTTGGGCATGGCATCGTATGATGCCACCCGTACGAGACGAAAACCACCATGACATCATATGATGCCATCCACACTGGATGGGTTAAGGTTAAGTTTGAGGGCGAATTAGGCCTAAGGTCACCCTGACCCTGCCATTGGGCCACCTACAAGATGCAATGGTTCTTGTATGTACCCTGGGATGATGGTGATGAACGTAGGGACTCCCTGGAACAGACTCATTAGGGAGCTCAATCGAGTTTGCCCAGCTGTATCGCTGGTATCCATTACCTCACCCCCCTGAGGTTTGGTGGAGAGAGGATCCCCTCCCCCCCTCCTTGGTGGAAATTGTTCATTACCTTATTTTTGCGCCTTCAGAAAATCACAAAAAAAGACAAGACCAGTTCAATTGGTCTTCCACAAATTGAATCAGACTCACTACTCAACGAAATTATAATTCTCAGTACGCTTCAAAATGTTAAGCTCTAAAGAAAACTCAAGCTTTTTCTGCATGAATCTTTACCTCCTTACTCTTAGGGTAGAGGAAGGTAAAAAGCAGACATCCGTCTAATGAAATTATGTGTTGGTAGCGCTAGCTGTCAAAGGTGGTAATTTTTCCTGAATTGATTATGATTGCAATCAGGAGATTGATTCAAGTTGCACTCGATTCATTTGTGTCAAATCTTTCAAGAAGTTTGGCAGAGGGACGTTGTGATGATGGGTGCTAGTTGGGAATGCGATGGTAGCAAGGACGGATATTGGTCTCTACATTCTGTCTACCTTAAAGAGGTCACCAGGAATCTAGCTCTCAGTTGAAGAGGATTCTGTTGACTTTGCACCAGTGAGTAAGTAACTGCATTAACTGTTTTCGTGCCACTGAACGTCTAGAGCTCATTAATGATTGTTGAGAAGCAGTTTACAAAACTTTATTCTGATTTAACATCGCGTTTCAGGTTCTGAATACCAAACTGAAGGTAAACGGTGTCTTTTGAAAATCATCCCCCAGGGTTCAGGTCAAGAGATGAGTTAAGGAGCAGCAATTGGATTATGGACCATAATCGTCTAGTATCTGCGGAATTAACGTCGAAAGTAAGACCCCCCTCATTCCATTTTATAGGATTATATTGATTTCGATGAGTTTCTTATTCTTATTGGACGCCTTAGGCAGAGATGCATGGCCTCGAGAAACGTATAAACAGGTCTCACAAAACATCTAACAATATTGGTGAATGAATGCCAAGATGATCGGGACACCAAGTTAATCGCGTTTTCACCAGCTCCCTTCGTATATGGACAAGATTTGCGTGTAGCAAAAGACTTGTCCTGTCAGCTGCAATGGAAATTGCCTCAAGAATGGAATACGCCTTGGATCTACGAAAAAAACTTGAAGAAGTTGATGATTATGTGGCCACAGAAAGAGGTTCAAGATCAACTAGCACTGACACTGTCTTTCAAAGAAGGCTATTGGGTATGGGTGATCAATCCCAAAAGAAACAAGGGTGTACATCTTAAGCTTCCAGTGTCGATAGGACCTTGGCTTATCAAAAACCACTCAACGAAGTACTTTTCGATGTAAAATTGGGTAAAGTAAAACTCTGTTTGCTTGGGAATCATGTCAAACCTGTCATGGATATGATAATGTGAGGTAACTAACCCCTTAGGTGTTTCCCGTTGTTACAGTTTGGAAAGCATGAATCGTTGAATCTTCATTCTGAATAATGCGCCTATGTTTTCGTTCAGGAAAACTAATGTACCAACCCCCCTCAAAATTTGACACTTGCACTTTGAAGACATCGGGATTCCAAATGTGCAATGTCCGTCTGCTATCGGGGCTGTTTTATGCCCTAAACGTGGTCTGAAAAATTCTATTTGGTATCTAGTTGTGCCCGCCTGCTCGGCAATATTTTTGACAATTTCATCGTGTTTGGTATCGTTTTCTAGGTTCTTTTCGGTGCTAGTTCGAATGGAACGAGTCTCAGGGGTGCAGAAAAAAAAAAAAAAACAGTGAAATCACAATGGGACAATACAGCGAAATTAAACGTCACATCATTTGTACTCACTCCCACCACTCATCAACTCCACTCGTCACGCCGTGGCAATTGCCTACAGACGCCTGGATTATGTAATTTCCGTTGTAGTCAGGTCATGTTTCGTATCATTTGTGTGGTAAATTTGGATATGGAATCTAATGGGATTGGTCTCGGAGGTGTGCTGTTCATGAGAATAATTAACCACTGTGTAATGATTGCAGCGTTTTAAAATAAAACTCGCATCGATCGACATTGTTACAATATTATGGCCCTGATACTAATGATCTTGATTTCAGACAGTACAAGTTGGCGTATTGCCAGGAAATAGTGCAAATGTGAATCGTGCGGAATGTAATCCTAGTAATTCCTTTTAGCTTGGCAGTAATTGACGCTGGACACCAGCCTTAAAATGCGATGGTAGTGTTATAGGATGGTTATCAGGCGTCTCTCAATAATTAATCCTTTCCTTTCCAACCAATATATTCCTTCCGATAAATAGTATAGCCCACAGGTACAGATATAGAGAAGAGCGAAGTGGTGCCGTTGGAGTCCGGAAGAGAAATAGAATGAGTCCTCGTTGCGCGCCGCAGTCCTGATTCTCTTAACCTTCCGATCGCGGCAATGCAGTCCCTCCCTCTCCCTGTTCATCAGCAGCTATCTTCCTCTTCGGATTTAATCGGAGCTGCTTCAAGTGGCTCTGCCCGTTAAAAGAAGCTCCAGTGTTCCGAGTCACAGCTCAATCTGATCATGCCCGTAACAGTAGGAAACAAAGGTAAATGAGGCCAATGGTGTTCGTATTGCTTGGTGTGGGCAACATTTATGCAGGCAATTGGCAATAACTATGGTTGATGTCATCTAGAGTTGGTAAGCTTCAGTGGCCCTTCTCAGAGTGATGGTTTGGATAGGGGATGTTCTTCCTGCGGAGAATGTGACCAACGAGGGGGGTGTGCAGGGTAGGTAACTTTGTAGCTAACATCAGTAATTCTAGTACGATAACCTGAATATAAAGGCATCAGCGTAAACCCATCCATTCTAGTTTCTCCACATTCCATGCTTTCAAAATGACAGAGTGAATTGTGCGTTCTCTCTAAGACCAGACGGCAGCCATCTCACACGAGTTGTTGAGGCACAGAAGAACAAGAATTTTGTAAACGATAATCACAGGTTTATTTTACATACAATTTAATTTGTTGCGTGCTCTTCCTTAAATATATACCTATTACATTGTATTTGACAGGCAATTGATCGTGCATCGCTTCTATTTGATGCAGATCACTGAGCGTGAGCGCACAGGAAGTATCCTTTTGTGGCCAAGACGCCTCGGCATTTGATATGAGCTTGAAATTTGGCGACATAGAAACTTTGCACGTTGAAATTGGGAAGTAGGTCAGCGAGTTTGTCATTCGGCAGAGTTTCTGAGAAATAAGCAGTTAGAAATTGCGTATCAAGAAACATGAAGGCATCATCAATCTTCCAGGTATTTTAGAGGTTGGGAGTTACTGAAATGATTGCTACTAAGAAGGTGCATATGGCAAGAGATTCCTTAGATGGTGACAGAGGACATACTGATTCCAGTTTGTGGGTAATTTGCCTCTTTTACTTGTCGAAATATAATTAGACTTTCCACCTCTACTATCAGCAGCGACAGAGCCCATGTTATTTATTTTTAGCCAATTTCCTCAGGGATTTTATAATTGTGCTTTTGACTGCTATACTGGTGCTCGTTCAAAAGCACGTATAAAATGGAGCAAGATACAATGTATGGCCGTGCTTTATATATTTGTGGGGAAATCGAAGGTACAAACCAGGTTTACAAGAAAGAGGTACAAAGAAGCGTCATAACCCCGGATTGGTAGTTAAATGGATTATTCGTTGAAGGGGAAGTCATTTGTTAATTAACTTGAAAACTATGGACTGAGGCGGGCATGTGACTGCAAACATAAATCAATTTAAAGGCGAAAGTTTCAAGTGACTAATATCACTTCATACATACTAGACATTACTGATGTATTATATGCCATAAATACGACCAGTAAAGTTAGCTACTAGCTGGCTAGTGTTCTCTCATCCACTCACCTTGAGGATCCGAATGGGTCAGCAGTTGAATGTCGTGCGCTTTTGTGAACTCCTGAAGCTGGGGTGGAACGATGCAACAGCCCGCGAGATTGATTTGCACGATGCTTGGCTTCAGCTTTGAAAATCAATAAACCCATTGTTACACACATCGAATAATTAACTCGCTAATTGCTGATACAAATCGAGGGAAGGTGAGCACTAGTGCACTCCTGGCTCCACCAACTCTGTAAAAAATCACCAAGGAGGCTGTACTTTCGCACTCGTCTCGCATGATCATGTCAAAGACAGCCTCAGTTAATCTGTACTGCCAGCATTGCAAAAGCTGTGAAATGGACTGGTGGATGTGAAACTAAGCTCTGCTTCTAATCGATACCTTTTAACTGGCCTAACGTGAAGTTATCCCGAGGAGAGTTTAAGACGGAGTTGTGTTTGATCAAAATAGGTACAGCCGGTTTCGAGAAAAGCGGAAATACAATTATCATGCAAATCTCATCCATTCACCACCTTAGTCGAGTTTCTAATGAAAACCGTACCAATCGTGGCTACCATTTAAACTCCAGCCTCACAGTTTGGTACAGATGTGAATACAGTGCATTAGAATTTAACTCATCTACTGACATAGTAACTAAACTCATTCTGGTAAAATGACACAGTCTACTCACTCTAGCCCAATCGTACAGCTCGATAAAAACGTCAGAGTCAACGTCAGAAACGCCTATCATTTCAACGAGCCCTTCATCGACGGCGCCCTGAAGCACGTCCCACAGTCGTTTGAGGGAGTCCAAAGGAGAGTTTGGTCCTTCTGAGTGGTAAGCGAGAATCAAAATGGACAGCCGAGAGATTTCCAAGTAATTCAAACCTTGAAAGGACAAGGACAGTAATTTAATTGAGGTATTAATACAAGCTACAGTTGTGTTTTGAGAGCGTATCACAATACAAAGACTTCTCCAGAATAGCGCTTCGCTGAAATTATGGTATCTTCAGGAGATGAAAATACAACAGTTGAATACCCACATTACAGGTACAATGGCCAGGCACATTTCATAGGAACAAAGAGCTTAGACGTTAAAACTATATTGGGTTTCTTTACAGTTAACTCTATTGATGGGTGTCTAGGTCCCGTAGGTAATACGGGATAATTATGCACTCATATGCCCCAAATCTCACTTTGACGGCTAGGGCTTTCAGCTCAGCCACACTGACCATCCCACTCTCGTGGGACGAGTTAAAAGTTCCCTAGTACTGAAAAAAAGCACGAAATACTCAAGCAGATCCTTAATGTGCTGTCCCAGACGCCTGTCGTTCGAAAGCCAATGGAAGTAAGTTGTCACTCACTTCTGTTAATCGCTTCTCTGAGGAGAGATTGTGAGTCGGAGTTCATGAATATTTTCACTGTGGTCAACAAATCATTTCGATCCACTTCGTCAGTGTAGACCTGTCAACACCAACATAGTTCATAAGCACAAAGGAAGGAAAAATGTAATCTATAATTATAATTATTGTAGGTGCATGCCATAATCCAAAATAGTTGTTAATATTATCAAGGACTGAACATACGTTCAACTTATGTTCTATGCAATTCGTTCAACAACTTGAAAAAGGAGATCCAATAAGAAAACTGAAGTAGACTAAGACCGTACAATAGAAACTCAAATAGAAATAGAATGAACAAGGTCGATAACGAAATGTTGTTCGCTATGACCTGGAGAAAACTAGCAAATTGTCAGCCAGTAACACCTACTTTAAATGTGGTTTTGATCACTACAACTGTAGTTAATTTTTAATCGATTAGATAAAGATGTTGAGCGAATTTGCATACATAACCACAAAATCAAGCTGTAGAAGTTACAAAATACACACATGATCCTCTCCATGGACCTTTAAAGTTGTGTGGAAACTCGCAATATCTCTGCGATGATTCAAAGATTAATGCCTAGTAGTAGGTCTCATTTGATTTCTCAAAACAAAAAATTGTGTTTTTGTTTCCTGTGCACTACATGCGCAACACATGCAGGATGCAGAGTCTTCAAGCGAAAAGACGTTTAGCCACTCATTGAAGTCACCATGTCCAGTAAGGAACTGGCTCAACCCACTTTCTCCTAAGACATTCACGTATATCGAGAAAAAACTAATACACATATCATCCCTTTGACAAGGATTCCTCATCTCGCTAATACCCTTAGTACTTACTGTGACGCTGTCTTCCCCTAACCGGGCCGTGATTCCCCTACACCTTAGCATGGACATAGTCCATTTCACGACCTGGGGTTCTATACCCCTTTGCGCTGCTCTTGCCTCTATGGAGCTGAAGGAGGTAGCTGGTAGGTTCTGGACCGAGGTGGGTACCCTGCATTGGCACCGCCAGCCACAACTTAGGCAATCGAAAAGGCTTGTTACACCTTCTGGTCCAAGGGCAAAGGCGATGCTGACACTCTCCAGGAGGGATTTGAGGGTCTTGATTAGCTTCCTCACCGGACACTGCCCACTCAGGTATCACCTCAACAAGATGGGCATCCCAGAGGCGGTGGAATGCAGACTCTGCGGTGAGGAGGACGAGACGGCGGAGCACATCCTATGTGAGTGCCCTGCCTTAGCAGTCAAACGCTTTGGATACTTTGCCCATGGGATTATTGAGCCCCATATCACAGTGGAAGCTGCGGTGAAGGACATAATTGTCTTCATAAAGGGGGCGGGTATGTACGACGCCTTTTACTAAGGAAGGGTTAGCGTCACAATAGGCCCACACGTGGCCGCAGTGACAAAGGGACTTGTCCCGCACACCCTCGGAAAAGAAAAAAAAACTAGACAATGATCACTTGGAGTGCTGCAGTGGATGTTGTCTAGTGGGCCTTGGTGATCAACAGGATGGCAGCTCTCGGATTGGGCCAATACTCTCCTTTGATGGACTGTGAGTTTGCTACTCCAGACAATGGGATACTAGCCACTCACGTGTAAGTAAACTGCCTCGAAACACTAATTTTTTTACAAAAATGTAATCGCTTTGTTTTCTAACATAAATTTGTAGAAAAAAGTGGGCAATTAGGATTGCTTGGCAAATGTCTCCCTGACATATGATTAACTAATCTTTAGCGCTGTAAATGAATAAAATTAATGATGGTTCTTACAGTGTCTGTGCTTTTGATAATAAACTCGCTGCCATCTGTAGTTTTTACTCCTGTGGCCACTGCTGACTTGAGCCCTTCCCATAACTGTGTACACAGAAAAAAAGCCAAATTAGTATAAATCCTAGATAAAACCATCAAATTAATGGACTGAAACCTTTTGTATAAAATTTTGGGTGGAAATATTCACTCACTTCGTCAGCAGCTGTCTTCCCTGGTCTTTTCAATATGTCATTGTTGTTGATAACGTTTCCTGTTTTGATGACAACGCTCTGGCTACTCTCCCAACCACCAATGGTTCCCACAGACCCTTTCATGGTACTTGAGGATGTCCAAAGCTTGTATCAATTAGTGAGTCCT
The DNA here is from genome assembly GCA_020466155.1 of Pachypeltis micranthus. Classification (NCBI taxonomy): domain Eukaryota; kingdom Metazoa; phylum Arthropoda; class Insecta; order Hemiptera; family Miridae; genus Pachypeltis; species Pachypeltis micranthus. The sequence continues at coordinate 39,571,094 of CM035772.1, forward strand.
GGAAACAATGATTAAAAGTGAGCCAGAAAATGAAATTGAATGATAACTGCAATGGCATTGATGGTCTAGAAAAGGCTTTCATCTTAAACGCTCTCAGCACGAAAGGAATATTCATAGGGCAACGCCTTAGGGCGATAGGAATTTGAGAAGCTCATGGATTATTATGCTGCTGTATGGCTACATACATCAAGGGCAAAGAACAAGAGAGTTAAAATATTGAGTTATTGAAGGAGGAATTAAGGACATGCTGTCATATACAGCAGGTTTGGTGGAAGGGAGGGGGTGGGGCAAAAAAGGTCTAACTAATCAAAGAATGTTCAGGCTAATTTTCAATCTTTTACTAACAGGCTCAAATCTGGAATAGAACTTCAGTGGGCCAGTTTCATCCTATAGGTACTATTTCTTTCCAACGAGAATCATGATCCACAAAGAGGTTACATCAGCCATTTTTTTGGGATAAATAATGTGGGTGTGGTTTTTTCTATCACGTGGGGGTCTCATTCACCAGCCACTGACTCCAGATCTGGAAGTTTATTCACGTTTGGCCAGTTCTGTTCCTACTGCAACGAAGGCTCTGCATAGGGAGAGACCCACGCTTCCATAGTCTGCAATTATGACGTGCGTTCTTTCCTTGTCTACGTTGTCAGTTTGATCAGAAGCCTTTTGGTGTAGAACATTTGAAATATTACTTCCCAGGGAGCTGGGTTACCGTGAAAGTGAGCTTTCAGTTTTTCTTTCTTTCGTTTTCTGCTCCCCTTGCAGTTAAAATTCCACTACAGCATGAGCTGCAAACATGTGTGAAAACAGTTGACACATTTTATATCCTCCCCCTTCCACAATCACATTCCTCAGAAGATCCTAAGAGAAGCAATAGAAAATATTATTGGCAACCCATCTAATCAACTGTAGCTCACTATGAGGGGATTCCTAAAGGTGCTTTCAAAATAGCAGTGATGCAACCGTTATTTAAAAGGGGTTCCAAATGTCACTGAGTAATTACCGACTCACTTCTATTTTGTCAAATTATTCGAAAGAATTGTTAACTAGTTGAATTCCTAGAAGGTAGTTTCCTCAACGCGGATTCCGAAGGGGCCGGAGACTGAAACAAGGTCAGAATGCCCTTGTGGAGGTAGCAACTGAACCGTTCAAGAAGTTTCAGAAGAACCACGGAAAACAAAAAAAAACCATGAGAATTTTCGTAGATATTACCAAAGCTTTAGACAAGATTGACATAATATGGTTTGGTCGTTTGCTAGACGATGTGGCATGAACCCACATCATCAAGAGCCCCCTTCTCATCCATCCTATCTTACGAAGAAAAAAGCAATAATATATACACCTGCACTAAAATCGCTTTTCGTGGAAAGTTATGATAATTTTTCCTCAAATGAAATTTTTATAATAAAGTTCAGTTATTTGGATAAAATGTAATCAATATCGTTAGAGCCGTCAAGTTGTGTTACAGATACGAGGAAGCCCCACCCATTTAACAGAAATGGCTTTAGACTCCAATTCATCCAGAAGTTGTACAAATAAGCGTCAAAGGGTAAGGACGTCATTTTACACGAAGAGAACGGAATCACTTTGAATGACAACAATTTAGTGCTCACCTGTCGATGAGAACTGACTTGGAAAGAACTGAGAGTGGAACTGAAGTCAGTAACTTCCAACGCCGCAACGGAGAATTGAGACAAATTACGACACGGCCGTGAAAAAATCGAGGACGCCAGTAATAGGTAAAGTTAGCTATTGCCAAATATTAGTAAATCGATTCAATGATAAGGAAGGCAAAAGCAAACAAACAAATTACTACAGTCAAAGGAAAACAGGGGTTCGTTATCTTGACAACCAGCCCAGAAGAGGCTTTTTGTGTACAGGTAAGGATCTTAATTGCAGAAAATACCGCACGATAGCGCTCTCGTTGGAGAACTTCAGCTCCGGCAGTTAAATTCCGCTCCAGGATAAGTCAGCTCCACTGAAATGTTGAGCGGGACCGCCGCTCTTACAAATGGTTGTACATCCTCACCTCTAATAGGAAGAAACGTTAGAAGCGTTATAACTATACAGAAGTACAAAGCTACCAAAATAATAACTAGACCGAACGTTAAGCTTAGTTACCACCAGTTCACATAAACTGAATGAAAAACAAGTTGGATTAGATCATGGACCGAGTTTCTTGTTTTATTTTGTTATTTAATCACAAGTTTTCCTTTCAACTTGCTCTCATTGGTCTTTTTGATGTTTTCTCCTAATCGTTTTTTTGAACACGAGTGATTTTTCTCCACCTTTTGGAATCTCTCAAAGAAAACCGTGCATTGAGGAGTCGAGGAAAGTGGCACGTCGTTTGTCAGAAACGAAATGTTTAGTGTTGTGATCAGTATAACGCTATAGTTGATGGATAAGTTTTGATTGTAACCTTACATTACAGTCTTATGTTGTCAGCCAAATGAATTTCAAATTTGAGGTGATTTGGATCATTCGTCTTCTCGCTCTTTCTCTCTCTCTCTCTACTTTTTACTCTCTCACACAATTGTATTCACTCACCAATTTTCTCTTTTTTTTGCACCCAGAAGTAAAATGATGTAGAGGAATTTGTAGAAGTGTGAAGAAGATATTTGGAAGGAAGTGGAAAATAAGTTGATCTTATCGTAAGACACTACAAAATTGATGGTGTACCAAGTGGAAGGAAGAAAATGAGTCTGGCTCCCTTAATCGGCTCCTTAAATCGAGGAGCGGCTCTGCGTTAGCGGTTCAAAAAAGTGAACGGCGATTCTCGATGACGTCGATATAATAGTATATGAAAGTAATCGATGTTTGAGGCGACGATCGATGATTCATGATTCCATGTGTCCTATACGCAGCACGTAATCTTAACAGCTGACTGCCACTTCCCGTCGTCGAAATCGCGTCCTAATTATCTATTTATTAATGTTAACGAACCCCTCTTCATTATTGAGTCAATCCGAAACTAATGTAAATAATGGATCTCTCAATAACTCTGTGTTATCTATTTGTGTGGTCATCTCCCCTTCCGCCGCGGTAACGTTCTCCTCTTTTTTCGACTTATTCGCGGCGCCTATGATTTTGTACGCTTGATCGCCCTCCCTTTTAAAATACACGTCTCCTTACTTTTTCGACGCCTTCGAGTAGCTTTTTATTATGTGAATCAAGAAATTCGAAGAAACACGAGTGTAGCGGCGTTACATCCAATTAGGTTAACCTCGTTTATTAGACGGGGGCCGGCCCGTTATCCAGATTCAATATCTAATTTGTTACAACCTTGTCGATCAACATGTATTCGGATTTTTTCGATTTCAATTACAAGTACCTGAAACCGGAAGTGCTGAAAGGATTCGATAATTACAAGGTGAGTCTTGTTTCGTACCACCTGGTTCGTGTTTCTGTGTCACCTGTCAGTTCAGTTTGTCGGTATTTTGCTCGTTGCTAGGCGATAGGTACTAAACAATCAGCTAACAAGATTCAGTGAATTGTTGCAATTTATTTTCTCGACTTTCAAGAGGTCGTTGGAAAGGATTGTGACGATATCAATGAGCTGTTGAGTAAAGGGCGTGTTTGTATTTGACCACAATAACTCCAAATTTAATTATTGCCGGAATAGGGGGTTATAATTACAAGTGTATAGAGAAGTAGTGACTACCGTTAACAGGGATTTGGGTGGGAGTGAACTTGGAATCTTGGGAGGACTTCTCTCATGGTAGAACCTATTGTTTCATTCACCTAGAAGAAAGGGGACGACAAACGCGTCGAATATTCATTAGGTTAAATAACGAGGCTTCGTGGATCGGAATAGACTGATTATGGTGTGATTGTGAGGAGACACACTCCTGCCTGAAGGTTGGACCTGTTGGGGGGGGGGGGTGTCTGTGAAGTGTGAGGTTGTCTGCGGCCAGGAATCATCATTCTCCCATCCCAGGGTTGTGAGGCAATAGTTCTGATAAGTCGTTTCATCGGTTTGGCTAGCAGGGGAGTAAAGCACACTGCTGCATGGGGTTTCTTGTGTCTTAACATCCAAAATATTACTGGTATCGAACTGAAGGATAGCTCCAGTCATTGCCAATCTTCACATGATAATATTCACGTTGGAACTGTGCACGAGAGAACTGGCTGTTCTGCAGGAAGCCGTAGCTTCGCTCAGAACTAGCTGGGTGTTGCTCTGTCACATGTGGAGAAAGGGGGGGGGGAGGCTTCCTGTATGGCCTGGAGTTTCGCATAAAGGAACAGTCTTGACACTTCTAAGGCTTCCTGGGTCTGTCTCTGTACTGTATTACCACGTCAGTTCCTCTTAATAATATCCGCTGTAACTGTACAGGTGAGTTAAGAGCCAGTGAAAACTATGCCACGCCTACATACCAGAAGATCTTAACAGTAGAGACATTACTGTACCAATGCCTTCGTAGCAAGTAGTTCGATTTAACACAATAATTTCCAATTAATTTTCCTTCAAGTCAGAGATTTCAAGAATTAGTTACATTATCTCCATCTTTTCTTCTTTATTTCAGTATTCAGCGATAGATAGCAGCCCCCTCAGCAGATATGTTATGCACCCATTTTGGGACAGGGTGGTCCTCGTAAGTACCTTTTGTTTTGTTTGTAACTTAATCTATATCATAATGATAACGTGAATGTGGCGCTCTATTTGTTCATCCTCACATCTTTTACCTTGTTGACTTCTCCCAGTGACAGTGTTAAAAAATGTAATATCGTGTACGCACTTGGAATTTCCTCAGCCCAAGCCTTTATATTGTTGAGAAAGTCCTTATGTTTTTCCGGTCCTTAACGATCAGTGTGGAAAGACCTAACTATCCAACAACATTTCCCCATCATGATACAAGTCTTGTCGTATTCCTCATCATTCTATCAGGAAGTTTGCAACTCTGACGCCAATCAGTTCAAATTGGCACTATTTTTGGAGGCTATGTGCTCAGGCAACGTGTCATATGTGTTACTCTTTTCTACTTCTCTTGTGTCCCATTAAGTAGACTCTGCCCCGATGCTGATATGTAATTTCTTCACTGTGTCGTGCATGAAGTCACTGGTAGCAGCTTGATCATTTTCTCTACCACGAGAGCTCACTTCACTTCCAGGTGGAATGGTGACATGATGTAGATGAATTTACTTCACTTAAGCCTTCTTGGTTCATGCTGGCAAACCTCAGGACAGGGGTTTCTTCCCACCCAGAATGGTGGCAGCTTGGCACAAACACAGCTCACTGCAGACAGTGTGTCAGGTTGTTGCTGGAGCTGGAGTAATTTTGGGATAGACATTTGGCTGTTTGAATTTGAAAGCGAAAGAGGGGGAGTGAAATGAGGTTATTCGAAACTCGCAAGACTCCATTAATTGCGACGCATTACATTGCTTTCTACTCAAATCATCACCTTGGAATCAAAGGTGGGGTAGATTTAGTAGTGGGGTAGTTTATTCGCTAGTTTACATGCAACATGATAACACAGTCACAGTCACTCTGAGAATGGGGTGACCTGTCACTACTACATCAGAGGGCATGCACGATGTAGAATCATTAACTAAGTAATAACCAACGAGAGGATTTTATCTGTCATATCGAAGGAATTGGTTGAATTCGTGATCTGCTGTGAGAGAAAATACAAGGATGAAATGGTTGCTCAAAAGAATTAAAATGAATGACGTGGACGGCAACGTTAGGGTTATTGGAAAAAGAGTTGTGCACGAAGAAGTAGATTGTCAAGGAGGTAATATATATCCTAATCGACTCATCAGCCAGTGATTCCTCACTAATGCATAAAAATGTATGTGATTTGTGGAGACCAAAATAAGTTGTCACACGTCCTTTACCTTCCACTGAACACTTATTTATTATGATAATTTGAACGACAATACAATGGACTCAACATACGCTTAGTTTTTTAAAAAATCAGACGCAACTACCACATGACTCGTAACTACGCGACATACAACAACGGACTAGCCTTCTTGGTTCCAACTTCTTCTTCTTCATGGGTTACCTCTCTGTAAGAGGATGGCAGCACATCCACACTCAGTTATCCTGGCAGCCTCTCGTCCTCGAGGATGTTGGGATGTCTTGATCATAATTGTCGTCTTGTGCAGTTTCCTAATTTTCACCGAGTAGGACGTTGTCTTCGATGTTAGTATCGTCATCAGCTATTCCAGCCACCCAAGGTTTCATGAATTCTACCATTGTTGTGGTATGCCTGGTCCCTTCACCAAAACCAACCTTGTCAATAGCATAGCGTTCATTAGCCATCACCTCCTTGATTTAATAGGGTCGAAGGTATTTATTCTGGAATTTTGCGCTTGGTTGAGTTCTACGAATAGCGACCTAATCTCCTTTCTTGTACAATCGGGCTTCGTTACGTTATTTGTTGAATTGCCTTCTGTTTTCGTCCTGAGTGAGTTCGATCCTTTGTCTTGTTTCCATCCTAAGCGTATCTCTGTTTTCTCCAAACATCGCAATGATTTCTTCTTCGATAATCCTCTTCAATTCTGCAACATCATTGAGCTTCATTTCTCTACCAGTCAGTAATTGGAAAGGTGTGAAACCAGTAGAGTCTTGGAGTAAAACTAATGATCTACTGAGCAACTCCAACATGCTTCCACCAATTCTAAGGCTTCGGATGAGAAAGCTTCGTCAGTAGTGGTATTAGCATTCTGTTGATTCTCTCAACCTCTTGGAACACCCGTTGTTATTAAATTATGCTCAATCCCGTCTACCTTGCAATTCAGCAAAGTCTCACTCCACACTCGTCTCACTCTTCAGCACGTCCTCAATCGCTAATGATGCGTCTTGGATTGCCGAAGAGCTCAGACTGCTTTTTCAACCTAGAAAGAACTTCTTGCGTACCTGTACTTTTCGTGGGATACAGCCATACATATTTCGTAAATGAATCGATCACAACAAATATGTACTTATAATTCTTCATCGTTGCAGCAAGAGGCCCAACGTGGTAAGCACCAAGGGGATCAATGTGATACGTACCTAGTGGCTGTTTGTTCTTTTCAATTGGATGCAAAAATTCTTCTTGGTTTCCTCTGTTTTTCTCCCCTAGAATGCAGGGAATGCAATTGCGAATGACATTTTCGACCTTCTTTTTCATGTTTGAGAAGCAGTAATGTTTTTTCAACAGCGCCGTAGTCTTTCCCACTGAGAAATGACCTCTGGCATGAGCTGACTGTATGATTTCAGACTGCATGCCCTTTGGAACAACAAAGAAATGCTCATCTTCCTCTATTTCGAACAATATTCCATTTTTCATTACATAACATGGCTTCTTTGCCACCACTATAATTGATTGTATTTCCTTATCCTTATCTTGTACAACCTTCAATCGAGCAAGGAAACATGACTCCCTTTCTTCTTCAATCGTTATCACTTCTGGAATCTGGCATCTACTTAGTGCATCAACGTGTGGCATTCTGCTCCAGGGTCGATGAATCACTTTGAAGTCGAAATCTTGCATGAGTAATGCCCATCTGGCAATTCGAATACAGATATCTTTTTTATTCATGGTCATCTGAAAAGCTTGACAATCTGTGACAATCCAAAAACGTACTCCCTGGAGGTAGATCCTGCATTTCTTCAACGTCTTAGTTTTGTTTTGCTGGAGTTGTGCACCAACTGGAATAATACACAGGATGAAACTGCGTGTCTGCGTCATTGCGCTTCAGCAAAATCGCAGCACATCCGTATTTTGATGCGTCTGTGTGAAGTTCTGTTTCAGCACCTTAACGATAAAGTCGTAAGATATGTTGATCAGTGAGGTATCTCTTCTATGCATGAAATGCACTCAGCTGCTCCTTCCCAAGCTCATAAGACACATCTATCTTAAGGAGAAACGTCAACGGATGAACTTCCTTAAATAACCAGCCAAACCCAAGAAACTTAGAAGTGACTTGGCGTTTTTGGGCTCTGGGAAATCTTCGACAGCTTTGTTCTTCAGTCTTGATGGCTCGACCATCCCGTCTTTGATTAAATAGCTAAGGTATTATACTTCGGTTTTAAGAAATTCGCACTTAGCCCAGTTAAACTGTAGACCATATTTGGCAGCACGGTTCAACACAACCTTCCACTTTGTGATACCCTCTTCTCTCTTCCTAGATGCGATAATAAAATCGTCTACGTAAATATTGAGGATACCATCAGTCATCAAATCTCTAAATATTGCGTTGATGAATTTGAGAAACACTAATGCAGAGTTACTTAGTCCAAACAGCGCCTTCAAGAACTCGTAGTGCCCATTCGTTATGATGAATTCCAGTTATCTTCCTACTCTCTTCTGTAACACTAATATGAAAATATCCATTCCGAAGGTCGAGCTTGCTAAAACAATTAGCACCTTGGAAGGCATCCAACTGCTAATCGATTGACGGCACAGGAAATCTTCTCTCACAACTTTTTGATTTACAGCCCTAAAATCAACACGAATTCGCGCATCTCCATTCTTCTTTCGGACAACTACAATTGGAATAGCATAATCCGACTTTGAGGGTTGAATTATACCTGCTGAAAGCCATTCCTGAAATTGTTTATCAACATCAACTCGATCTGCTGGCGAAAGTCGAAAGTTTGTTGATAAACTGGAATGTCGTCAGTCATGATCAACTTCATTGTTATCCCAATATCCTTGGTCTTAATCGGGCAGAAATCATGGATCAATTTTTCCACATCTGGTTCAAATCTTGGTGTGGTTTCATCATTTACTTCAATATTCATTATTTCTGGTAGATTGTGGTTGACATCATTCTTTATTTTTGACATCTCGACAATTTTCCCACCTGTAGTGTCCATTCTAACTTGGTCAATAAAATTGCGCCCAGGAAGAATTTTTTGACGCATCATATGATCGGGAATCCCATGCACAACTAATTCATAACAATCGCCATGGAGAAACATCCATCAGAAGTTAATGATCCCTCACCCAGTCCCTCCTCCCTGTATCGTGGCGCCAGGCATAATTGGAGGAGATCCCAACTGATTATAAACAGACCTTTTAATGAGAGTGAAATCACTCCCAGAATCCAACAGGGCTGTTGTCCTCGCGTTCCCTATGATAATATGTACACTGGGCAGCCTAGAAAGAAACGCAGGATCTGTAGGTGCGTAGTTAGAAGTGAAGATAACTAAACCAGTGAAAGTTATTGAGACAGGGTCCTGATACAAACGTTTAATGAACACTGGTTTTCCTTCTAGTAAATTACGAAAAAAGGAACGGCGAATTGCAGAAGGATCAAAATCATTAACGATTATCACTTTGTGAGTCACCGTTAGATCTGAGAAATTAATACCATCGCAATACAACGTCACAGACTGAGCATCTCTAACTAAGTTGCTCACAAACACAGTTTTGCCTGTATCAGGTGGGCCCCAAACATAGATGTGTTTTTTCTTGTGGTACCAACAGGTGCTGACATGTTCAGAATAAAAATCTAATATTAAAGAAATTGGGTTATATCCGCCAGTAGGCAAATTACTAAAGTTAACGTACCTGTTAGGTGAGTCCGTCTCCTCTGGCTTGTGAGTTACTGTGGGCAAGCGCTTTCGATGTAAAGACACCGACGGCCAGACGATGATGTCTTTACATCGAAAGCGCTTGCCCACAGTAACTCACAAGCCAGAGGAGACGGACTCACCTAACAGGTACGTTAACTTTAAAAATCTAATACATCTAAGGCCCAAGAACCGTATATTGATAGGTCAAAACAGGGCAACATTGAGTAAGAGGCGGGTGGAGATTTATTTACCTCTTTATAAAACTCAATCATAAATTTATAGCATTGACGGCTATCAAACTCCCGTACGAACGAGTAAGTTTGACCTTTAGCACGCCAAAACGCTTGATATTTCTTAGAAAATTTAGATTTGCTAACATTGGTTAATAGGTACATATCTTCCTTAGATATGTAAATTAACCAAGACTTAACGGATTTGCAGAACTGAACATCGCAGCCGCAATCAAAAACAGTATACACAAACAATTGCACATAACTGTAATCGTACTTACGTGCAAACTCGATATACAGATGCGCATGAAGCGCAGAAGAACACTCTTTATCGCCTCTTTCAAAAGCAACAACAAAACTGACCACATCACCCAATTCGTGCAAACTGTCGACAATCGATGCCCTCAACTCAGCAGCCAGTGAAGAGTCAAGTTCGCCGCAAAGGCTAGCGCAGAACTGAGACATACGTAGTGTTCAATATTTATTACTTCTGCGCACCCTACCACCAACGCGTGTGGTACCAGATGGTGTGCACGTGGGCATCTTTGAGCGTAGGAGCTATTAATAGATCAGCGGGACTTAGAAATCTGCGGGGAGCGTGACCCGTGGATGCAGCGAGGGTTGTTCTATCTCGCTGCGGTCCGCTATCCGCTTGTGGGGACTTATACTCCACGCGTATCCGCTATACGAATACCAAAAAGACGTATGCGTACTATAGTAGTTGATGACAACTGACGATGAATACCTCTTTGACCAAACTGTACAATAGTTCTGTTTAACCGTACAAAATACTTTAAGTAACAGTCAAAAGAATAATAATGAAAATAACGAGGATTTGACAAAACTGTATCATATAATGTAGAAAGAGTATATATTTGATCTCGGCGAATACGATTAATATTTACATAAACTGAAAAATTTCTATAAAGTTAGAAATGGGAATACCGTTAACTATACAAAAAGTTACAATTTTAATCCTACATGCGTATTGTAAGGGGGAAGAACATAGACATTCTAACATAAAAATGGGCCAATTTAATAAATCACCAAAAGCGTCTTCAAAAGTATTGACCTCTTCTATAACATCTAGTAATGAGTGTATATCTGTTATTGGCATTGAGGAAATGCTGTCTTCCTGCCCTTATATTGTAGAGTTAGTGAGACAGTTATAGTGTAATCAAGTCGGTATGCGTGCAACACTGCTGTCTTCCCTTCACGTGCCTCGTTAAACGGGCAACAGTATGGAGGCACAATGTAGTACCGAGAGAGGTTTGGATTAGTTGGAAGACAGTCGACGAACTTGTCTATGGTGAATGTGGATGTACCTGGCTGATAGGTACTTGTAGCAACAGGTTTCAAGCTACGTCACTTGTAAGATAATAGTTGACGCACAACGCAGTACCATGCCAAGCCTTCTAAAGGTTAACTAATTGATCGCACTTGAAGCATTTTGGTCCCCTCCCTTTATCACGACATGACCCAACAGTATGAGCATCTGACCCACAACTGAAACAATGCTCTTGCTTGGCATCCTTGACTCCATTCTCTGTATGCAGCGTTGTCTTGACGTTCATATTAGTCCTACCAGCATCCTTCGGTCGATTATATTGTTCTGTGTTGCACTGGGATGCAATATCTAGCGTTTTGTAAGAATACTCTTGAAGAGTCTCACTGGGTAAATTCCTGCAACAAGCAAGCTCTTTATGTACTAATTTACTGGATATCTTCACCGTAAACTCCTTTTTTAATGCCCTGACCCTGATTTGCACTTATCATGGCAAGCAAACAACTTGGCAGGCCCTGTCAACGAACGTTTTGCATATACCAACCTCATAGTATCAATAGCATCATCTTCAGCTTTGGCATCACGGAGAAGTAAAATTGCTTTGAGACTTTCAGCCAGATCGCGTTTTTTGCCTAGTGTTTTGAACCCTCTACTTCTCAATTCCTTCTTCAACTTAGCAACATGATCCTTAGTTAACTGACTCATATCTGACAGAAACTCAGCACAACACAATTTCAAGATGCTAATTGAAATATCCTTATGCAGTTAAACATAGTAAGAACAACACACTACTTCTACATAACTTGGTAGGTGCTGATCACTCAACGTTGGTACCACAACTTTGATAGGAATCCAAGAAATGCAGGAAATCAGAGGCGAGTAGTACTGCTACGGTCAAAGCAACTTCCGTTTCGTCTGAAAAGGTCGGCGAACTCAAACCATTCGTTCATGCCAGGAAACAAACATGGTAAACACAGCACAATCCTGTAACGGGCCCCATTTGTGGTGACCAAAATAAGTTGACTCGCGCCCTTTAACTTCAACTGAACACTTATTTATTATGATGATTTGAACGACAATACAACGGACTCAACATACGACTTAACAACGCTTAGTTTTTTTTTAATCAGACACAAATACCACATGACTCGTAACTACACGACAGACAACAACAGACTAGCCTTCTCGGTTCCAACTTCTTCTTCTTCATGGGTTACCTTTCTGCAAGAGGATGGCAGCATACCCACATTCCACCAATGGTTTAATTTATGCTCCACTGCAAATCATATCTAACTCAATCAACTTCAATGAGGGAGTAATTGACGAACTGGAAATTAATTATATGCGGAAAGGGGAGTTCATTAATCTCAATGTGAAAGGTGTTGCGGGTTCAACTGGGAGCAGTTGGCCGACAAACAATTAATGTGTACGTTTGATCTAGTAGACAGCATTTACCTATTCTAAATCGCTGCGCCAACAGATGGAGGGATTACAGAGGCCAACAAAGGTAGTGTTCCAAGGAAGATAGCGAATATCTGGCCTTAACAGCTCGCTACTGTGCTGCGGAGACAGTTATCTAAATAGGCTATCTGATTTAGCCCTAGGTTTCGTATCGTCCTTATTATTCATCTCGTCTTGATTTAACACACGCAGGAGAGAGTATTGGTTTTGATCTGAAATTCCCAACGTTGTTTGGTGCAGCAAATGACCAAATGCTGGAACTTTACAGTAGAATTCTGAGTAAGAATTTATTTAATTCCATTGAAATGGTACCACACGCAATACTGCCGCAGCAACCAGCTCGAAAGTTTAGCTGTGTAGCTACTACTTCATTTTACAGACACGAAAAATGCTCATTATCTATGCTGTCATGGGACGGAAGTGTGTGCTTTTTCCATCTGGGGAAATAAGATATTGCAAAATAGTAAGCGGAGCATTGGATTCCCATTTGATTATTCGTGGAAAAAAAAGCCACAGCACCCCCACTCCCTCCCCCATCTCCAAACACGCTTAACCTTTTTTAGAAACGCCTGATACTTTATGAATGTTGAAAAATATATGTTGCTGTTAACGAACTTAAGGAAGACTCATTCAGGGATATCGTGATACACATTTTTGAGCAAAAAGCCTACAAAAGTTAGCTCGCATTTCGATCCTATTTCAATTGCCTAATTTCCTACCAAAATGTGCTGGAACTGCAGACACAATTAGTTAGTGTCACGATTCACATTTTAAACTGTTCTAGTTTGTGATGTGTTAAGGATTTTCCACTCTTGCGGTTCGTGTCTAGGTCCAATGTAATCAATCAGACAAGAACCCTTGAAACCCACCTCACATCTTAAATCGACAAATAACTCTTCTTGAGAAAAAAATAAGGAAATGAAATTAAGAACGCGATTAGACCCACTTTTAATTTAATCGGAAAAATAGAAATGAAATGTATGAATTGAGCGAGAGAGGGAGAAAAACTTTGAACTTGAAATCTGATAAGGGAGAGGCTTTATGAGGTTGCAGGGCGTGTGAAGAATCGAAATGAATTGCTTCGCCTTTCGAAATACTGAACTGGCTCCCTTCACCAAGGCTAGCCTGCCAAGCAGCGGACAACACAAAGGAAGGAGGCGGCAGAACCACATGCTGTATCCTTCTCAAGTTAAAATAAAACGATTTCAAACTAGGCATATCTAGTAAGATGTACGTCGTTATCTGCGTTATTCTTACACCATTCTTAGCTCGGATATTCTCGGTCCTTTTAAATCTATGTTTCAGTGAAGAGCGTGTGTGTGGGCCTGTGAACGAGATTGAGAGAGAATGGCTGAACCCAACGAGCTCCAATTTAATATTTACACTGCAGATTAACGTGGTACACCGAAATAAGTGTATCAGAAAAATGAGCCTAAAACTAACTTACTTATCATAGTGATCCAATCGCCAACCTTGTTACCCTCAAAAAACGGCTCCAGCGATTAACGAAATTAATAACGGCTATAAAATAGTGAGGGACGTCCCCCTCTAAATTCCAGAATTCAAACATCGCGGTTTCTATGAATATTTTTTTTCACATTTCCCTACAGTTCTAGAACTAGGAACAAGAACGTTTCCTTAAAAACTCGTCTTGACCTATGCAATGCTTACTCAATGAAGGCACGAGTAGTAGATATAGATTACACACACACACAGCGAGCGATATATTGCACAGCGAGTTTTCATGTAGAACGTTGAGCTGTCATCTGCCAAGTTCATATAAACTGAACGAAAAGCCAATTTGATTGGCTGATGAGAATCGTGGGGCTGAAGGTGTTGCGCTATGAGGCTCTAGATTATTTTTATGACTAAAGTCGAAAATAATAAAGAATTAGTTTACGATAATAACTAAAATACGAGTTTGTTGCTTTTCAGTAAGAGTTGTTGCATTTTTGTGATTTTTTCCATCAGTTCTGCCCCTCCTGGATGGCACCGAATCTTCTCACCCTACTTGGGTACCTCTTCACTCTGAGCGCTATGTTCCTACTTTGTTTCTTTGATTGGGACTTCTACGGAGATTCAATTCCACCTTGGGTCTTTCTCGCAGTGGCTTTTCTAATTTTTTTCGGGTACACTTTAGGTTTGTATATGTGCAACTTTTCTTTTTCTCTCTTGAGTGTTATTCTTATTGCATCAAAGCGCTAAGTTGTGGTTTTAATTGGTTGTGAATCGGTAAAAACGCGGTACATGCTGCTCTGAGCTTGAGCACAGATAAGATATAAGATATGTAAGGACATCTTTGACAATAGCTGCCATTGTAAAGGCCTTTCAAGTATCAGGGGGATCTTGAGGCACACAAGCTGCCATACGAGGCCTGTCCCAAAACTATCCAACTACTGTTCATGTCTTTGCGCAGAGAGACTCAGGGGACCTCTGGAGGATGCGAACATCACCAGCAACTCCTAACCTTCTCCTTTGTAACCCCTAAAACTCCTTAGTTCGTTGCACTTTGTTTATTGCTGAAAATGGCAGAACGAACCGAACAGCGAATTTGCGTACTATTTTGCCCCAATATCGATAAAAATTGTGCACAAACTATTGAGATGTTCCAAAAGGCCTTTTAAGACGATTGTGGGTTAAACACAAATGAAAGACTTAGCATGGGTTCAAAAGTGGCTGCACATTGGTTGAGAGTTGATCTTCATTCTGGTTGATTGTCAACAGAAACATCGTCGGATAATGTCGAGCGTGTGCGTGTTGCAGTTGAACAAGATCGTCGATCGACTGAGAAACCTGGAAGGTAATGAGCTTGGTATACTCAACTACGGTTTGGCGAATGTTAACCGAGAAAACCGAGCAAAATTCATCCCAAAACTGTTCTCAGACCAGCTGTAAAATCTTCGATTAGAAATGGCTCAGGACAATCTGGAAAAATATCAATAGTGATGAAAACTTTCTTTAAAAGGCTATTACTGGTGATGATCCTGAAACAAAACAACTATCTGCACATTGGAAGCGTCGACTGAAAAGAGCTTGTCAAAGTCGAAGCAATGTTGATTTTTTTTTTAAATTTTGAGGGCGTTGTGCACCTCGAATGTGCTCCTGAAGGCCAAACCACCCACAAAGAGTTCTACGTTAAAGTTTTGAGAAGTTTGCGTGATGCAATCAGGAGAAAACGACCGCAACTTTGGGAAACTGGACATTGGCTTCTTCATTATGACACACATCGAGCCTAGTGCACCAGTATTTATTGAAACACTGTGTTGCACAGCGCCTTGTTCAACCAAATGGGGACTACTTTGATGGATGCCCCTGAGGGGGTGAAGCGAGCGCCGAGAGATCGAGGTGGTTCGAATACTTTTGGGACAGACCTCGTACCTGCTAATCTACTATGAGGTGAAGTATGAGATCTGGCTGAGGCGTATGCTGTGAACCAGCTCGTCACATTAATCAAGAAATCTCAACTTAATCACAGAACGTCGAGTATATGGAGTTATCTTGGTCGTGTGGAGACATTACCCATAATAATTAGTAACAACATGCAATCCAGTATTGGAGTGGGGAGTTCAACTGGCAGTCCATGCTCATCTTTATTTGGACTCTCGTGTAGTCTATGAAGGTTCGTTGAGTTTTGTCGAGCTTCGTACTTACCAACTCAAAATATACCTGCTGATTTAACGACAAATTTGACTCCTCGACAGAAACTTAGCAAGTCCTCATGATATTGTTTCTCAAGAGCCGTCTGTGTGAAGCCACGCGAGGAACAGATCAAAATATTTCATGCACATTGCAGAATTTTGTCGCCTTACACTGTAGTAAAGTCTTTCACAAAGTCAGGATTTATTGTACAGTTCTGTGGTACATTTTGTGACCTATTGGATGCGATATTATGTGACGCATTTTTGTGTTTTTCTTGTCACGAACCTTCATATATTTTGTTTCGACAAACAATTACAATTCGCAATTTTCGTCAATTATACTGTGTGTGGTTTCAGATGGCATAGACGGGAAACAAGCTCGAAATACCGGTACAACAAGTCCACTTGGCGAGCTCTTTGACCATGGGCTCGACTCTTGGACATCCGCATTGATACCTGTCTGCCTTTACTCGGTTTTTGGAAGGTATGAAGTCAGCCCGTTCCACGAAATATTATTCGCTAAAACGACTTGTTTTAAATTGCTTCTTGTCGTTTTCTTCGTTTCAGAGAGGACTATTCTGTTTCACCCTACCGCTTCTATTTTGTCATTTGGAGCGTGTTCTTTACGTTTTACCTCACGCATTGGGAAAAGTACATCACGGGGACTCTCTTTTTGCCTTGGGGTTACGACCTCTCGATGTTGGTATGTCATTTGATGTATTTGAATTTCGTCCTTTTGTTGGCTAAAACATGAAGAGGCAGTAGAATCCTTTTTGGAAAAAAAAAAAAAAAATCGAACTTTGTGCATGTTAATTAAAAAATATCGTTTACTAAAGTTAATGTAAACCAACTGTTTGGTGAGTTCATCTTCTCTGGCGGGCGAGATACTGATACTTCAATGGACAGAACAATGATCAAATCAACACAAAATGCGACACCATATGTACACCACCCAAGACACTACGCAAACGAAAACCACCAACTAACGGATTTACAGACCACCCCTATACAAAAAAGGCTTAGATTCGATAATCAGCAGACTATTTAAGACATACAAAACTGTCCTTACATTCCTTTAACTTCACTTCCAACGGACCCCCCCCCCCCGCTCGGCCATGATGCAAACCATCCCGTTCACCTTTCTCTTCTAATATAAAAAGACCATGACCAACCAACTGAAAGTAGTATTGACTTAACGGCCAGACGATGATGTCAACAGCCAGGTGGGAGCTCAGTTCGGTGCAAAGCATTGAATAGCGTTTTCCTTCGCCCCTCGAAGTTCAGTGGGATCCATCGGCTTTCCTGAGGGTATTTGGTTTTGAAGGGGGCGACGTGATATGTAACAGTGGACTGGAAAGTACAGGACGACCTGAGTGAAGAGTGATGGACATCTTCGTGGAAAAGGATCAGGATGGAGACAATCTGCTGTCAGTGCAGCAAACCAGGATTAACTCGGTTGAGAGAGCGTTCTAGTCAACCTGAAATTGCGGAATTGGCAGCTTGCAGAACAGTTTGAGCATGTATTTCTTTAGGTTGAAGCAACGTTTCAATATATGTTCTGAGCAGCTCATTCATGAAATAACGCGTGTTGGTTTGGTTTCTGTTTCAACAGACGACTACAACGGTTTTTATTGTGGGCTACTACACTGGAAAAGATCTGTGGTCCTGGAAAATAACTGACACCCTCTACTTGGGTCGGGTGAGTGTAAATTACGTTTCTTAATAATTAGTAACTCCGTGTTCCCTATCCTCGATTGCACCATTAAATCAATGGGGG
Source organism: Pachypeltis micranthus (assembly GCA_020466155.1). Classification (NCBI taxonomy): domain Eukaryota; kingdom Metazoa; phylum Arthropoda; class Insecta; order Hemiptera; family Miridae; genus Pachypeltis; species Pachypeltis micranthus. The sequence continues at coordinate 39,588,990 of CM035772.1, forward strand.
TGATATTTAATTGCGCCCAGCCTAAACTCAAAGGAAAGAAGGGAATGGACAGGGAATGTTCCTTGATGGCATGGCCGCCTCTTGCACTATTTCACTGTGACACACCACAACTCCACGATCGAGCTAACAATCGTCCAGATCCATTTTGCTGACAAGACCCCTCAAACTCCGCGAAGTTCGGAAAGCGTTAATACCATCAGTTAGATACGAGCCAGTGACTGAATAGAACTTTCATGGACTCATAGAATCATAGTTCATTGTTCAGTAGATCGTTTGAAATCGACAGGTAACATAAATATTCTATTAAAGCGATGAGAATTGTTGGCCACTTGTCTTCAAATTGTGTATCCTTTTGACTCAACTCCATCATGCGACACAGTTCGTGGGTAGAGAATGTGCAACTTCACGTCAATTCCGTGTTGGGGAGGGGAACTGCCCACCTTTGATAACTGGAAACCCTTACAGTGAGTTCCTAGTTGTAGTAGCAGGCTTTCTCTTCTTATTCATCATCTCCTACTATTTTTATTTTCCTTAGCCCAACGAAATAGAAAGGAAAGTCATGTCATTTTTTTGTACTTTTCTCCAGGTGATGTTCCACCAAAAAAAATAAAAAGAAATGGTAGTATATGTGTTTTACGTTTATTATTCATTCTTAACACATTCAATAGGGAGCATTGTACCCAGCAAGTACCAGGAAAACGAAATTGACTTATTTCTATATTCTGTGAGGGGAAGGTGCGAGAATGTGTAAAATGTGAAACTATCTGGTGCGTAGCAACACACAACTTTCCGTCCGACATATGCGGGCGCTATATCTTCGTTCATCGCATTTCTACAGGAACATTTACATAAAACAAAATGTAGGTACTAGTTAGTTAAGAGTCCTTCGTAAGTTTGATCGAAATCGTTAGAGCCGTTTTTGAGAAAATCAATATAAGACAAATCTTGTTTTCTGAATTAACTTAAATAATTACGGAGAACGAGTTGTGGGTATGGGTGGCTAAAAGACACTCTGTAAGATTGATCAAATCTGGTGAAGCAGTTACCCCAGAATTTACGGAAATATTGGAAAAAACATTATTTTCGACACATTTTCATTTTTACCTTTGTTCAATGGACTGTCAGAGGAACATTTATTGAGAACAATATATAAGTATTAACTATTCGAAAACATCTGATGAGTTTGGTGAAAATCGTTGAAGCCGTTTTGCCAAAAAAAGTAAAAAACATATTTTTGCTTCAAGGTCTGCATCTCCGTTCACTGTATTTTCATGGAGATATGTGTATATAAGAAAAGTTTTATACTAACTAGTAGAAGATAATTTGAAAGCTTAATCAAAATCATTAGAGTAATTTTCGAGAAAAATGCGAAAACCCCTAGTTTTTGGTACATTCTCGTCTGCCCCATCGACTGAAATCGCCCATAACCTTATTTTGGTGTCTACAAGAAAGAATCAATCAAGAACTAGATCAATTGGCTCAGCCGTTCCCCCGCAAATCGAACTACAGACACACACACGGACCACGCGCCGAAATTAGGATTTTTAGACTCAGAAGGCCCAACTTTTTTTGACACGATTACAATACTTTCCTTTCCCTTTGGGTAGCAGAAAGTAAAAAGTGGTGTTCTGATTCATCGAAAGTTAATTATATTTCAATTAATAAATGACGCACATTCGAGTCATGCAATTGTTTTTGCATGTAACGGCTCGTGTTTTGACCAGGGTAGACTTCAATGAATCTTGAAGACGGGTTTTAGTTTAGCACGAACTTGTAATTTGAAGAGTTAGGATGTAACAAGATTTGAAGATTAAGATGTACAAAAAAGAGGTGACAACTGCAGAACAGGATATGATTTGATAACATAAACACGGACAAGTGGGGGGGGGGGGGGCATGAAGGCGTGAAACTGGTTGTACGGGGAAGGAAGGAGAATTCCATAATTAGATGTTGATGAGAGGTGGGATAGTTGGGATAATTGGGAAATTATTGTATTGCAAGAGCTTTAGATGACTGAGTGTTGGTATCACTGGAGATGACAGACTTTCGCGAGAATTTGTAGGTGAATGAGTTTGGGAGGAGCTGTCTTTTGTGGAGGGGAATCATAAATTGAGGGGTGGGGCAATAGATGGGAAAGTCCAGGACAGGAGAAATCCATTGTCACTTGGAAATACCTGAAGACATGGACTCTCCTTAGGTAACAAAAGGGCTTGAGGACGAAGGTGCTTGGGGAAACAACGGAAAGCCGTAGGGTTCGGGAGTACCGTTAACTGCGGACGTTCTGAGGTCAAAAAACTCCATCGAATTCAGTTTGTGCCAAACAACCCGAATCTGTGTCATGCGGGGTTTTTGGCAAGTCTCTGGAAGCTAAACACAGGACGGGCAAGTAATTTATTTCACAACGTTTCATTAAGATAAATGCTTCATGACAGAGTAAGAACTACAAAGTTAGTAATTACAAAGAAAATTGAAAGAAATTACGAAGTTGAAGGAAAAAATTATTACAATGTAAGACAAATCTACGAGCAAGAATCAAATATAACTGATTAAGAATAGGAGGTATTAGTTAGTATGAATGGAACTCCTTGAAGCACTCTAGACATAGGGCAGGTTGCTATGTACAATCGAAGCAATAATAATTAGTACTCGAGATATATCCACCACGTCGACTCTCATATCCATATCGTCCTCATTCATAATGCTGTCCTCATTGAACACAAACCGTCCGGGAGAAACCAATCTCTTCGTCTGTGAACCTCTGCCAATACCAAATGATGTAAGCAACATAGCATGCGCGAATGACAATAACACGTAGGAAAAATAATCAAATAGAAGAATAAAGTACGAAGTCAAACTTACTCTTCTGGATAATTCCATTTCTGGATGAAGAAACCAAACTAACAAAGAAAACGCTTGAGGGAGGTTTGGCAACAGACTGATGTTCAGGTTACAATAACTCGAAAACTTGTGGGGGACATCTCAAAAACGAATTTTGCCATCTGAAAGCTATCCATCTAATGAAGGTGTTTTGAAAGTTGTGAGACAATCCAGCCACCCGTCAGTTTTTAGTGCCACATTTAAGAGAGAGAGAGAGAGAACGTTGATTCGAATGTGCATGTCATGCCGTTGTTTTAGCGAGGACACGATGACGCGAATTCATGCCATGCCTTATTGAATGTGTTAATAATAAATACACACACGTTTTTGGCAAAGTAAGATAATTTTGTACACCCCCCCCCCTTTCATGGCATGGGGATTTCAAATCTGCAATGTCTCTTAGCAGTCCTGACTGTTTAGAACTAGTTGTGCCTGCCTACTCGGCAATCTGGTTGAATGAAACTCACAGTTGGTACGGGCAAAATTAACCTGGCTGGCTGGCTGAAAAAACAACCTTGAGTTTTCATAACATCTTACGTTGCAAAGGCTTTTGAGTATGAAAGACACCAGAGAAAATGGTCAAAGTGTCTGTGAAAGTGATTGAAAGAAAACGGCTTAATCGAACCCGCTCAAACGTTACATTCAACCTCTGCTTATCAACGTAAACAAGGGTTTGAGAAAGATTAGTCCAAAACTAACTATAGCCGTCACAGTGGTCACATCACCAAATTACCTACTCAAAAATGGCTTCAGTGATTTCGATTACATATTTTGTACTGAAATTGTGGGGAAATGACGGGAGTAGTACGATAATTTATCAAACCTTTCAGTGTAAGACGATTATAACGCAATTTTTTCCGCTTGTGTGATACCAGCATTTTTGAGACAAAAATCGTGTTGGTAGTCCAATAAGTCAATTACACAGTGGTGGTTTGACAACGGTTATAAAATAATTAAGAACATCTTAAGTTGGGTTTTCCTTGCAACGGGTTTTTTCCGTTGTGTTGAATGAAATCCGCTCTATTGGTGTCACGTTGGGTGGAGAGTGTGTGAGCGTGTTGAAAGCCGATATCACGTGGCGGGGCAACCAGTTTCTCTTGAGCTCTCTAGTGAATAATGTTTTCCACAATCTGACAGAAGCCCTCAGATGAACTGTTCCTAGAAAAAGAAGGAGCTTAGAATATCCTAATTACTCGACACCTCTTCGATAATGGGGTGAAATTCAAAAGAGATTGGTCAGTTCACGCTCGGGCAATTCTTCTTCTTCTTGTCCCTGGTACAAGAAAAGTTGATACTGTCAAGTAGCGTAACCAATATCACCTGAAGAAAAGCTGACTCTCACCCTGAGGTATGTTCATCGAATCAAAAAGTGTAATTTGGTGGTTTTCAAAGTTCATATTCAGAGTTTTCCTAATACTAATTGCAGATTAACCCCTTCAATCCGAATCTAGTTTTACCTTTTCTACCCCAGTACTGGAAGTGAAAAATACCATTTCATTACTTACATGCAAGGATACATATAATAGGACTTTATTTTTTGTATAGTATGACATAGAACTAGAAGAGAATAAACCAAGAATGTGTACAAGAAATGTTGTAAGCTAAGAAGTACAACAAAATGTAAACTTTGAAAAAGTACACATAAGCCTGGTATAAGTCCACTTTTGGGCTGGGTCTGGCTAGCGCTGTGAGAAGTAAGTAAATATTTTAGAAGTCCAATGTGGGGATATTATTATCCAAGATAGTAATGTTACCAACAAAACAAGACGAAAACGATCGTTATATTGGTGGAGCTGCTCTCAATCTGACTCCAATATGGTCAGCATCGAGCGTTAACACGCCTGAAGCACGCCAGTGGGAAATGTCCTCTGTCTCTAGGAAAACAGTTGCCATCTTTTTCCATTGAACGAATGGTCGACGTGACCTCACCGGCATAATCTGTTTGACGTGACAGAAAAAACCCGTCGCTAGAAAAACACGGCTTTACGAAGTTCCAGAATTAAAATTATTGTCGTTTCTTTGGCTCACTTCGTTCAGTGTTTCCCCCGTAATTCTGTCACTATAAACACGAACGTTTACAATTGTCGACGGTCTCATTTATGAAATGATCGCTCGACGGTCGTTACATAGTTTTGAGCAACCTTAAAAATTCCAGCACTACCAGTATCTGCGTAGAAGTTCGTATTAAGTGGATGTTGCTGGAAGGTAAAAATCGGTTATTGCACGAGGAACTGAGAAGAGTTGCGTGATACGTCATGCCAGATATTTAAGTCAGGAAGTGGGAGCGTAAAATTCGCTTAGTTTCTGTCGACAATGATCTAATATCTGACCTCTTACTGTCCGCTAACTATTTTTGAAGGGCATATTGTAGAACTGGATTCATTGGTTATTGCTTCTTTATCGTACAGATATATAATCTTGTGTCAATGTTTTTGTATTTGTAGACTTTGGAAGGCTTCTTCTACCTCAGTTCAATCCTGCCAACTCTCCCTGTTTGCCTTATGAATATCAGAAAGTGAGTTTTCATATTTCCAGTGCGTCTTACGTTAAATCGATATTTGTGGCTGTTAATATGCTCCTGATTGTTTTGTTTTTGTTGAAAAATGATTTCACTGCTTCGTCAGTTGAGCCTTACGCTTTAACGCCATATAGCAACTGCTTTCGGAACTATTAATAATAATATCGAATACTGTTTTCTACTTTGTGTTCACAGTTCTTACGCTCATAAGACAGGGAAGAATCTCAGCTTTACTGAAGCTATTCGTCCTCTAGTTCCCATCTTTTGTCTCGCATTTATTACCATTTTTTGGGCAACTTACTCGCCCAACGACATCGTGGAAAAACATCCGAGGGCGTTTTATCTGATGACTGGAAACGTCTTTTCCAACATTGCGGTAAATCACTCTTACGAATAATTTCCAAAATACGTTTATACGCCGCCGCTGTTTTGAAAGAATTTTGCGCGCACCGTTACGTAAATAAAGTGAAGATTTCGTTTGTTTGTTGCAGTGCCGTCTTGTCGTCTCTCAAATGTCTGGAACGAGGTGTTCTGCCACAAACGCTCTTCTCATTCCCATTTTAACCTCATGCGTATTCGCTCGATACGTTCCTTTTCTGGAGGTTTTTCTTTTGTACGTTGTCCTCGCAATGACGACTTGGGCGCACATACATTACGGAACATGTGTCGTGAGTTCTACAATTGACGATATATTCGGCTTAAGATAAAGTATTCCTACAAGTTGATGTTTGTAAATTTGTCAGACTCAAATCTACCAACACACGCTTCCTGCCTAATAATTCACAATTAATTGCGTTGTTTAGGCGTGCAGTTAACTAACCTTCGAGGCAATTGATTGAGTTGGGACAGTTACAGGTGAATCGTTCTGCTCTCTGTGCCACATCAGCCATAAAGTTAGCATGATTCAGTAAAGTTGATGTCCTCGCACTATGTAGCTTGTGTAACAGGTTATTTCGAGTAGTGGCTAAACAGGGCATTAGTGGCATTATTTAGTGCGCTGAAGAATTAAGGGCCCATTAGCAAGTACATTGAGATTCTTTTCAAGTGAATGAACAGTTAGCGCTAAAATTTGAAAAGAGTCTATTTCCACGTGGATTCCATTCAACTTTACACTTCTCTTAACTCCATTCTTTAATATGAACTCAACACATCCTCATAAAACTTGAGATATCTTCTGCTTAATAGAGGAAATCCATTATAAATTAGAAGTTTGAAAATAAATAGTTTATTTAATCAGGGGTAGGGCAATTGCCTAGGAAGGCAGGAAGATATTTCTTACCCATGAGTATTTTCACTTCTTTCTCATCTTCTACTCACCCAGTTTTTACTTATTCCACGGACGTTCGCTTAGTCCAGCGCTAATCTTCTTCTTATTTGTTTCAGGTCGACCAAATGTGTGACCACTTTAAAATTCGAGCGCTCAAAATCGAACCAAAGACGAGAAACGACGTTAGGAAAAAGTAGTCGTTGAATTTACCCCTAAACACCTCATTTCCCAATTTGTGTGATGAGTAATGTATTAAGATGGTAGGAAGTAGGGAACGGACGCTATTTATTTATATATTTATTAGGGAAACGAGCTACAAATGTCAGTGTTGGTAAGTAATTGCTTCCTATTTTTTGAATGTAGGAAATTAATGACACGATAGGATGAATGTAGCGCCATTTCGTTTCTTTGGATTCAATCGGTCCTTGGAGCAGTTTGGCCAACATCACAAGAAGGTAAGAGAACAAATAGTGCCCTGAAAGGAAAAATCTGCTTGTACACGTCTGTTCCCTCTTCTGATTTAATTATTAAGTTATATGTTGATCGTCGGGTGATCAAGGCTCGACGTTTTAGGATAAACAATTGGGATTTTTGATTGTAGATTTGGTGGTGTGATATTGGAAAATGAAAGGACTGTGCGTTGGATTGTTTGTATAACGTGGTGGATTTTTAGGGATTGTGCATCGTGATGCAATGTAGCTCTTACCTTGTACGAGTGTTGGACGATGGAGGGGATTTGGGGGTGGGGTGGACCTTGCCTCTATACTCCCCTCACCTGTCCAGTCCTGGTTCTCTCACGTTTCCAGTCTTCTTCCATTGGTGAGGTCAGTCCAGGGATGACTAGTGTTTTTTGGTCTGCGCACTTCGCATGTTTTAGAGTAGACTGCACTTGGGGTTTGTCTGAGGGAATTCTCCATCTAATGGGGTTACAGCACTTATTTAATGAACTCGAATGTGGGGGAATCATCAGATCGAATGAGACTATCCTACTTGAATTGGCAGCAATGTCATAGGCAGCTCTTGGGGGCCTCGGTTCACCACCCTGCTCCAGTTGAGTGATGAACGATCTGTATAACATATCCGTCAATATCCAGGTTGTTTGGTGCCCCCTAACGTGCATTATTGGTCTCTTCACACGGGTCAATGCGCCAAGGAAATCAGCTTCTGGGCAGGTGATCAACTGGGAACAATCAAAGGGATGTCAGTCGCCCTGAATCACACACCTATTTTGAAAGTAGCCTCCTGAAAGAACAACTGGCAGATTTCAAAGCGCTGAATCAGATGTGGAAGTATGTCGACAAAATAGCATCTTACTGATGTTCCACCTGATGAACCACCGCGTTTCCTGAACTGTGGGCTGCTAAAAAGAATTGGCACCTTAAGTCTTACGAGTACTGGGCTGGTGTTGCCAGGGATACACGGTAGCTTTTCAGACAGAGTAATGAGAAAACTTTCAGTCTCGTACGTGCGCCTTTTTCTTGGGTGTGTTTGCTTAGTGCCTCAAGTCACGAGGCTCAGTTGGGCAAAGTTTCTGTTCTTGAGAGATGTGGATTATGAAGATTGAATAGCTGTGGAAGTTACTTTAAATGCTTTCCATTTGTCCGTAAGCTCGAATGTAATGTGACACGAAGCAGTTGTGTGGTTCCTCCACAATTATTATCATTGTTTTGCCGTTCAGCTGCTAGAAAAATGCAGCCGAGGGACGGCTTTCCAGCCCCCCCCCCCCTCATGCACACCGACGTGTACTTTAATCTTAGCTGTCAACATCAGAAGCTTTATAATGTAAACGATGTACTTAAGAGAGGCCTCGAGACAAGTGCACGCTCCCTGCAGAGTGGACCATGGAATGTCTACCGAGGGTCCAAACCAACGTAGTAAGTTTCACCGCATTTCTTCCACATTCCACTTAATTCCTCCTTTGCTGGCAATAAATATTCGTGTAGTGATATACTTACAATACAAGTATCGCAATGTAGTTGTACTGTAGTAATGTAAGAAGTGATCATCAATTCTGCCAATTTGTTGTTAATAATTGGCTTCTACTGTCTGATAATATTACAGATGTGCCTGCGTTTAATAAATAAATCTATGGGATAAGTTTTGTTCAGTTTTTTCGTCACATTTCTGGAAATTCTTGTCTACTGATGTGCACACGTAACATCTTGTACAACTCGTGAAGTCCTATGATTGATAGCGAGTTGGTGTCATAAAGTAGAAATCGACCAATGCCTACTAGTAGTGAGGATGTACACCATTATTGACTGACCCCCAACAAATATATTTATTTTTCGAGTAGCGAACTCAAAAAAATCTGATGCGTAGCAACACACAACTTTCCTTAGCTCTACGTCAGTTCACTTGTGTTCATGGCTTCTTCCACTAACTCAATTTATTCTAAACTCAGTTCATTTGACATATCACTTGTCACGCTCATCTATTGGCTCCTTCCGGGGCTGAACCCAAACAACTGCAGCAAGAACTTGGTGCACGCAACACCTTGCACTGTCACGGCGTGGCATTGAAGCGCGAGTTGGCAGTGGCAGTATCGTTTCCGGCCTTCGTCAGCCTTGTCTTCCATCTGAACAATTAATCGGTTTGGTGGACGGTATTTTCCGTGTGCAAGTTTCAAGTATCATCACGACATTCCTACTGGTGAGTCCGTTCTGATTTGTGGTTTTGGGGTCCCGAAAGGTACTTAACAAAGTGTAGGGCATATCTTTGCGAACAATAAAAGGTTGCTCAAAATTGCATTCGTTGCGTTTTCCGCCCTCGCAGAGACGAGATGTACACACATCACGGCGTCGGAAAGCGTTAGAGTTTACAGATCCGGAATTGATTGTGCTGCTCGTACTCATTTCCCGACCATTATTGAGCAATTGGCGCATAGAGAGTTAATGAAGGTGTAAACACGATATTTTGAAAAGGATGATAATCACTTTTCCAGAGTTATTGGGGAAAAAACGTTTAGAATTGGTAGTGAGTAGAACGACGATGGTTGAAATTCCGGAATTTCTGGAGCAGCCCCTGTATATTTTATGAGCGTTATTAAAGACTTATCGTATAGGTTCTAGATTGCAGTTCCTCCTGATTTTTTTCTGAAGAAATTAGTAACATTTCAACGGAGTTCATAAAGAAAACGCCGTGCTAAAATCGATTTACGTCGAAAAGTTAGGTAATTTACTGTGCTGCTCTGGTTATTTTCCCACGGATGGGAATTTGGTGGTATGGTTGCCTTATTGGGAGCTAAGAAATAAAAAATTGAATCAAAATCGTTAGAGCCAGTCTTGAAAAAAAAAAGTTGGTGTTTTGATTACTATGATAACTATAGTTAGTTTTCGGTGGATTTTGTTCATACCCTTATTTTGGCGTCCCATGGTAACCAGCGGGCTAGATATCAAGTTTGAGCTGATTTGGTTCAGCCGTTTTCTCTAAAAATCGTTCACAAGCACCCAGACCGTTTTCGGACTCAGTAGGGTCTGAAACGTAAAGATCTGAAGAGAACTCAAAGTTTTTCTTGCAGCCGATTACATAACTTTCCTTTCTACTTCGTAGAGCCAAGGAAAGTAAAAACATACTTTTCACCACTTTTTTTAGGTGGCAAAATTCAATTGACCCCTTATAAAAAAAATTGAAGTGAAAATTACGCGACTTTCCTCAGCCCCACTTACATTCATCGGTTTATGTAGCTCTAGCCACTAATCTAACTAGGTTTCTTCTTCGTTTCTGCAAATTTGGTAGACTTTAACGTAGGTAGGTACCACTTTCTTTAGCTCTATCACTTGTGTTCACGGATTTTAGTACTCATTTAATTGATTATTCCCTCAGTTCATTCGAACTTCGTAAAACATCACTTCACGGCGGCGAAAAGCGGTACAGATCCGTAATTTATTGTGCTGCTCGTGCTCATTCCTAGACCATTATTGAGCAATTAGTACACAGAGAATTAATGAGGCTGCATACACGATTTTTTTGAAGAGGATAGAAATAACCTATCCAGTTATTGGGTAAAAAAAGGAATGGTAGTAAGCGAAACGGCGGTGGTTGAAATTCCGGAATTTCTGGAGTGACCCCTGTATATATGATCAGCGTTTTTAAACGCTCACCCTATAGATATTGAATTGTACTACTACACGAAATTTCTTTTTAAGATTCTAGTTACATTTCAGCGGAATTTATATGGAAAAAACCACGCTAAAATCGTCGTTGTACTGCTCTCGTAATTTTCCCAAAAATGGGAATTTGATGGTATAATCACCTTATTAAGAGCTGTCCATGTAAAAACGTTAATCAAAATCGTTATAGCCGTTTTTAAGAAAACAAATATTTGGTCTTTTGATCACTATGATAACTACAGTTCGTTTTGGACGAATTTTGCCCATACCCTGCTGGTTAGACATCAAGTTTGAGCTGATTTGGTTCAGACGTTTTCTCCCCCTTCTGTAATTTTCTTTTCTAATACGAGTATTAGCTCTCTTACAATTATTACCTCGTCCACTAATATGTTTCTTACAATTCTAATCTTTTCTCGTAATATTATCTGACAATTACAATTATTATCACTAATACGTTTGCATTTGGGTGGTAGCTACGCTAAAACCGTATAGAAATGGTAGCAATTGAAACAGCGGCGGTTGAAATTTGCGGTAAATTCGATTTCCCCACGGATGAGGATTTTATGGTATTGTCGTGTCATCTGAAGTATAACACTAAAGGGCTAAGGAAAGTAAAAGTAGTTATGAAAAAATATCTGGTGCGTAGTAACTCACAGCCTTCCAGGCACTGTATCTTGGGCCAACGCATTTCGAGGGGAACAAAATGTAGGGACTAGTTAGTTGAGAGTGCTCCGTGAATTTGATTAAAATGGTTAGAGCCGTTGTTGAGAAAATTGTAAAACCGATAAATTAATATTCGACATATCTCGTTGTCCGAGGTATCATGGCTTATTCCTCCGTTCAACAGATAGCTACAGAAATAATTACGTAAAACAAAATGTGGATGGAGGTTGCTAGAAGACACTGTAAGATCGATCTAATCCAGTGACGCAGTTACTCGGGAAATTACAAAAATGTTCAAAATCGCGTTATTTCCGACACATTTTGATTTTTATCTCAATCAATGGACTGTTAGAGGAACATTTATCGAGAACAATATGTATTTATTAACTATTTGAAAATATCCTGCGAGTTTGGTGAAAATCTTTGGAGCGGTTTTTCCAAAAAGCGAAAAAAACCTACTTTTGCTTTTTAGGCTTATATTTCCGTTCATGGAGATATTTTGTAAAGGAAATAAGTGTTGTACTAACTTAGAATAGATAATTTGAAAGTTTATTCAAAATAGTTTTTATTGCCGTATTGGAGACCCCATAACCTGATTTTCGCGTCTACAAAAAGTCATGAACAAAACAAAAAATCTGTCCGGCCGTTCTCCCGCCTTCTCAGCAGGCCTCAAAAAGTGTTTTTAATATTTTAAAAATTATTACGGTACTTTCCTTACTGTGTGGGGTCAAACTAACGCGACAAACGTAATTTATGTTCCGTTAGTCACTGAACTTTGTACCGTCAAACAATCAAATTACGGCGCCGTATCAAACAATTTTCTAAATTCACTGATCGAAAGACTTTTTGAAAACTTTCAATTTAAAGATTGCGAAACATTACATTACGTAGAGCCAAGGAAAGTAAGACCCTGTTTTGGTATTGGACCGTGTGAAGTTTTCGTTAAAAGAATAAGACTGCGGCAAATTAATTTCTGTCCGTACAACATTTTGCTAGTGGGACGTGTCCACAATTCACGAGACGCGAAGGAGCGATTGAGTACCTGGCAGTGCGAGGAAAGTCGTGCGATGCTTTACGTCAGACGTCGTCGAAGGAACTTCAGGTTGAAAATACTTCTAATGAAATTTTGAATGGCGGCGGTTAATTGCGCGTTGCGTTGAAAATCGTCCGTAAAATCGCCGGACTTTGTTCGTTTGAGCAACGCGGCTCGTGAAAGTAAATTTCGTGTAACCGAAAGTTATTTTCGTCTCAGACGGACTCGGAAGTCTCCCCTCCCCACGTCAGATCATACTCATCAATCGCTCTTAAGGCAACGTCTGGGACATTTGAGTGGGAAAAGTTCCCCGTCGTCGGCATCACTGACGAAGACTGGTCCTCGTTGCGGAGCCTGCGCCCTTCGCCCCGCAACCTGAGATCCGGATTTAGGCCCAACGCCTCACGAAACGGGGATTTAAGTTGAGAGGAAAACGGCCCCAAACGGGGGACCTTATTACAAAAATATAATCCGACGAGACGACCCAAAGAATATAAACGTCAAATCGATATTTGACTCGTCGACGTTATTTTCCGTCGTTCGTTTGGTGATGAACCGCTGACACGAGATAAACAAAATGTCAAGGAGACGGAGATCGCCGCCCTTTCGATCTTGTCCTCGTCATTTGCGCAAAATGCATTTCCGTTATTCAGTTTAAAACCATTTTGTTCGTCAACAGCCTGACGTGAGGTCGATCGTTCTATTAGAATTCACAATTACTCGCATGAGGGCTTTTAGTGTCCTTAGCTCTACAGAGCAGGAAGGGAAGATTCGCTATCGACTGAATTACGATTTTTTTAGTTTTCTAGTAACACAACTTTCCGCCACCCTGTTAATTAGACGATTTGCTGCATGTAGGGGCAGTGTATAGGAGAAAATGCAGGCACTAGTTAGTGAAAGGCAGTTTGATCGATATCGTTAGAGCCGTTTTCGAGAAAAATGTGAAACCCCCTATTTTTTGGTACATTTCGGTTCCCTACCTTCCTTTCCCGTCGACGGAAATCGCTCATAACTTCATTTTTGCGTCGTCAAGTAATCGCCAACAAAACAAAAAAAGGATCTGCTCAATCGGTTGAGGAAATAGGTAGGGCTAGAAGCATTTTGGTAAGGGGGGGGGGGAAGAAGGATAGGAGGATGTTGCACGATAGAACGATCAACTGTCAAGATACGACCCGAGCAACACGGAGGCGGTGATAACTCGGAGAACGCCTGCAGACGTATCTCCTCAGCACTTTTCTTGCACAATGCTTCAATCTTTATGTTACCTGCCTCCCCTCCATGAGCTTCCAACGCTGTCTATTTATGTCTCTTGGCTTGCCAAGTTAGCGCAAGATCCCAGATGCCAGATACTGCTTGAACATACAGGATCCCTGCAGACTGGTTGAGACCAGCAGCAACGATGTAAGGCCTCAGTCTTTCTCCAGAGTGACCTGCTCGCAGTACTGCATCATGACGCTTGATGCGGCCCCCAAGAGTACGCAGACACTCTTGCGCTACGTGATTCAGGGACTCAAACTGGTTACCATAACATTACGATCCTGGCCTCTTTTACAACTCACGGGTGCCACACATACAGCGTGAGTTCCAGCCCACTCGACCGAGGCAGAAGAGAAGGAGAAGTCGGGGCACAACTTGAGTTCCCATCTGCCAAGCGAACCATTCAGAGCAGCCGCAAACTCCGAAGTCGCTGTGTCGCACCACTGCAGCTGATCCTAAACGAATCCAAGATGCCCCAGCCGGACGGCTGCAAAGCAAGAACGGAACAGTGGTAGATACAGAGTTTCATGGACACCGAGTCGGACTGGAGCCCGTGGGAGAGCCTGGGACGTCCTGTGGGTTAGCTTTGGGAGCAAGTACGTCCGAAGGTGGCGCAGCTTCTGCTGTGGCTTCAGCGGAGCCGTGGCAACATCCGATGATAATCACCCCAGGTCCACACAAACATGGAGCGCAAGCAGAAGTAAGGTTTCTTCTTAAGGTCTGAAGAAAACCCAACCTTTTTTTACTTCCGCTACCCGAAGGGAAGGGAAGGAAAGTATAGTAATCGGCCCAGAAAAAAAATTTGGGTTTTCTTCAGATCTTTACGTTTCAGACCCTACTGAGTTTAAAAAACCTAATTTCGGCGCGTGGTCCGAGTGTGTGTGTGTGTGTGTGTGTGCCTGTTTGCCGGTCGGACAGTTCCCTACTCAGTGGAAGACTGCGCGCGTTGTCACTCTTCAAAAGGGAGGCGACCGCAATCAGTCAGACCCGCGATCATGGAGACCACTCAGCCTTCTTTCCATATTAGGCAAAACACTAGAAATCTTGATGTTGCAGTCCCTCGAAGGAGTCTTTGGCCGCAACCTCACAGGCAGGCAATACGGGTGTACCAAAGGAAGGTCCACGCAGGATGTCATTGTCGAGATTCGGCGTGTTTCTGCTGGCACCGGCTAAGTACGTCGTAGCAGTTCTGATTGACATCAGAGGAGCGTTTGACAACCTTTGGTGGCCAGCGCTCCTTAATGAGCTCAAAGGTAGGGAATCCCCCGCACCCTGTACTCGCTCGTCAGAAGTTACCTGACAGACAGAACTGCTACGATCGAAAGCAGGCATGTCTCCGTCCGGAGAAAGATTGAGAAGGGGTGCCCACAGGGCTCGGTCCTAGGACCAGCACTCTGGAATGCCTTCTTCGAAGGTCTTCTCAGGAAACTCATGGAGACTGACTGCGAGCCGTACGCCTATGTGGATGACTTGACTGTGCTGATCTTTGCAGAGTCAGTCCGCCAAATTGAAGAAAAAACCCACCACGTGCTCCGCACTGTCCACCAATGGTGCGAGCATGTCAAGATGCAGGTGGCTGAGGAAAAAACCCAGCTAATCCTCTTGAAGGGGAAAGTGAATAATCCACCCCCAATACGCTTTGGCGGCCACAGGCTCCTTCTTGAAAAGCACGTCAAGTATTTAGGAGTGAATATAGGTGAGAGGTGGGGTTTCAACCAACACCTCCAGTCCCTTAAAGGCACTACCATTGCAAGGTTTGCCTCACTGCGTGCCATTACTAAGGCCACTTGGGGTGTGTGTTACCACGACACCATCCTCATGTATAAGGCCACCTATTTAGGTGTGATTGGCTACTGCCCCGTTGTCTGGGGTAGCAAACTAACAGTCAATCAAAAGAGAGTATTGGCCCAATCCCAGAGAGCTGCGCTCCTGTGGATCACCAAGGCCTACAAGACTGTATCAACGGAAGTACTCCAGGTGATCACTGGTCAGTTACCAGTTGATTTGGCTGTTGAGTGCATGATTGACAAGTGGAGAGTGAAACGGAGCTTCCCCGCTTTGGGCTGAACTCCGTGCGGATCTCACCACAGAACAGAAACTTGCCGCCATCGATGAATGGGCTCTAGAGAAATGGCAAGCGAGATGGGAATCCTCGTCAAAGGGACGTGATACGTATGAGTTCTTCCCCAACATCCGTGAACGTCTTTCTAGAAAATGGGTTGAGCCAGACCACTGGACGAGCCAGTTCCTCATGGGACATGGTGACTTCAATGCGCGGCTCCACTTCTTTTCTCTGAAAGACTCTCCATTATGCACGTCTTGTGCCTCCAGTGCAGAGGAAACAAGAAACCATGTTTCTACAACAGTGAGCGACGGTTGTTGGGAGGGCAAACGAACTTAGCAGCTTTGACTGCTACAAAGGAAGCCTATAACCATTTTGCAAAGTTCGCAAAGAAGGTAATGGCTAAGAAACGTGGTTATAGTTGATCAGTCCTTTTGAAACTTGCCACCCAAGTAAACAGTAAGATCAGGTAGGGAACCAGATTAAGAACTACTCCCAGATGGTACGGGATTCCTCAGGTGGTCACCTCCCAACACACGGGCAACAGCTCTCTACGGTGAGACTGGCTAACGACCAAATACCTGCCGTACCTCCACAGGTCTGAGTTCGGTGGATGCTGCAGGGGCCGGCCTCTTGCATATTAGCGAAACCGCAACTTCTATGACTGATATAACCCTCGTCGAGGGTTTAGGTACAGTCATCAAATAAAGAAACAGACCTGTGTGTGTGTGTCTGTAGTTCGATTTGCGGGAGAACGGCTGATCCGATTGTGCTGGTTCTCTTTTGGTTTTATTCGTTATTTTTTGTAGACACCAAAATAAGGTTATGGGCGATTTCGGCAGATGGGAAGGGGGCGGGGGGACGAAAATGTACCAAAAACTAGTGTTTTTCGCATTTTTCTCGAAAACGGCTCTAACGATTTTGATTAAACTTTCAAATTATCTTCTACTAATCAATACCTAACTTTTCTTCTCTATACATATCTCCATGAAAATACGTTGAACGGAGATATAGGCCCATGAAGCAAAAAGAGGTTTTTTACGCTTTTTGGCAAAACGACTTCAGCGATTTTCACCAAACTCACAGAATGTTTTCAAATAGTTATTACCTACATATTCTTTTCAATAAATGTTCCTGTGACGGTCCATTGAACAGAGATAAAAATCAAAATGTGTCAAAAATAACGTTTTTTCGAACATTTCCGTGAATTCCAGGGTAACTTTTTCACCAGATGTGATAAATCTTAATGGAGTGTCTTTTAGTCACCCATACCAACATTTCGTTCTCTATAATTATTTCTGTATATATATGTTGAACGGAGATATAAGCCATGTTAACTCAGAAAAGGAGATTTGTCGAATATTAATTTATCGGTATTCCAATTTTCTCAAAAACGGCTCTTACGGAGTACTTTCAGCTAACTAGTACGTACATTTTGTTCTCGATAAATGTTCCTGTAAAAATGCGTTGAACGAAGATATAGCGCCCGCCTATGTAGGTGGTGTTCGAACTTAAAGGGGTGGCGGAAAGTAGTGTGTTGCTACGCACCAGATATTTTGACACTGCAATACTTTCATCGCACTTGGCGTAACGGAAAAGTTGACGCACACGTCCATCGTGCAATATGTTTTTCCGATATCACTATTACTATCGAATAGTTGATTACGTAGTTGAATAAGTGTACAGACCACCAGGAGTGGGTCCTCAACCTCAAGCATGGTAGCTAAAACCTTCATATTTAAAACAAAGTCGGGTTTGTTTGAACATTTGTAACTCGAAAACGGCTTGACCGATTTTCGTATGTTTGATTCGTTTCCGTCCCGAATAGCAGAACAACTATTAACACCATTGGAACATTGACGGAAATATCAGGTGCGCCGCATCACACACTTTTCCCAAGCTCTACGCAAATCTTTTCTGTTAGTTCATTTGAAACCTCACTTTACGGCGGCAGAAAGCGCTCACAGATCCGTTATTTATTGTGCTGCTCGTACTCATGTTCTTTTTCAGAGTTTTCCGGAGAACTTTTGGAAATGGCAGTAAGTGAAATAGCGGCGGTTGAAATTCCGGAATTTGCGGAGTAGTCCCTATATACCTTATGAGCGTTATTAAACTCTCATCGTATAGTTACATAATTGGAGTACCACCTGAATTTTCCTGAAGATTCTACTACTTTCTGAGCGGAGTTTATAAAGAAAATACTACGCTAAAATCGAATTTTTATCGAAATGTTTGGTAATTTATTGCGCCGCTCTCGTCATTTTTCCACGGATGGAAATTTTATAGTATTGTCGTCCCATCGGGAGCTGTCTTTACAAGAAATTTATTCAAAATCGATAGAGCTGTTTTAGATTAAAAAAATATTTGGTGTTTTGATCACTATAACATCCATAGCCCCCCCCCCCCCACGACTGTCAAAGATCTGAAGAGAACTCAAACTTTTTTTACAGCCAATTACATAACTTTCCTGTCTACTTCGTACAGCCAAGAAAAGTAAAAACAGGAAAAACAATTAATTTGAAGGTAATCTGAGTGATTTATCATCATTCCATGATTAAATTACGTAATTCTGGTTATTTTACTTGCACCCCTAACCGATCATAATATCAATTGTATAACTTTCCAACAACAATAAACATTCGACTCATTCACTCACGAGGGACAATGCTCACCAGGGAAACTCGATCGCATTACCGTGGGTACCTGGACAGATCTGTTTTCTTCCTGCATCGACCTTCCTTGTTTCCTTCTCATAGCACCCCGTCGTTCCTGAGTTCCTCCGCGAGATTCTTCCTCGAGAAGTTCCTAACCAAAGTAGAAAGTAGAAAACATGGCATCGGCGATGACGCAGGTGGCAATTTGTGCTGCATCAATTGCGGTACTTTCAGAAAGGAAGGAATTATTCGCAGCTGCTAGCTGACTTGAGGGCGGATGAATCTGAACTTTTCAAGAATTTCAGCCGCATGTCACCATTGGACTTCGATTTTTTACTTTTTTAATTGTCATGAGATGATACCAAGTACCGTGAGAGTATTCCCGTGGCTATTCGATTGGAATTAACCCGTTGGGTGCCTGAGAAGGGGAGTTGAAGAATGGAATAAAAATAAACTCGGTGAGCGTGAGGAAGACTGTATTATATGTGCAAAGAGTATCGAATTGAGTGAGTATAAAAGGGCGACACGAGGGTACGACTCGGAACACACGTGAACTGGCACAGGAAACAATATCAGAAGGAGAGTGCGAGCTGTGACTGAGCCGGGAGGTGATGGAGGAAAATGAGTCTGTGTCAGCACTGGGGGACGAGTGACTTTCGCTAGAATTCGTAGGTGAACTAGTTTAGGGGGAGTTGTGGAGAGGAACGTAAAAAGAGAGGGGGGAAATGATAGTTAGGAATGTCCAGACGAAGGGGAACCCGTCGTCAATTGGAATTAACTGAATTTCGATAGGTAACAAAATGGGGTTGAGGACGAAGGTGTTAGGGGAAACAATGACTTTGCCGTTAAGGGCCAGGAAGCCCGTTGGGGTTTCAAAGCCGTCACACTTCATCGTCCCACTCCATTTGAAATTGCATGAAAACAATAACGTCGATATTACCCCAATAAAAACTCAATAACCACAATATAATAAAGCCGCAATAACACCAACACTTTTGAAAATAACGCATTACCACTGGCCAGTATGTAGTTGAATGATTCGTCGGTTTACCGACAAGTGACGCTTCAACGTTTGTGAATGGACTGCGTACAAGGTTCGTGAACTCTGTTCGGCGCTGGCAATCTGTAAACGTTCAGTGGAGAGTTCTTCTTTGAGTTCGACCGATAACTGAGGAAGCTCCCTTTTCATCCTTCACATTTCCACAACACACTCTACAACCGGTAAGTACTGTAAGATTAGTATACTGGAAAGAGAAAGCGGACGAACTGGTAAAGGCAGGCTGTTTCGCACAGACACACAGCGCAGTTGTTTAACGGGAGTAACTCAGTTTGAGGGGAGAGACTTGATTTGGTCTTCACCGAAAATGTGTCTTTTGTAAAGATCATGTTCAGTGCTAGAGTGGGAGAGGTATGAAATTATGTACAAGCGAAGAATAAGTTGATGAATACTCCGTTACCATACGAGTTCTAGGGCACGAACTGCCGTAAGGAGGTGGCAGATGGAAGGGGTGAGTAGCGAATAGAGGAAAACCCCACCTGAACATTTCGGAAACTTTAAGAACTCCCTGGTCTTGAAACGTCGGGTAATTATGGCACACTGTCGTACTGTCGTTTGAAGTTTCCTGCAGTACCTGCTGTTCCAGACTGGTGGAGAGACGGTTGCACTTAGGACTCTTTGATGGCCCATAGCAACCCATCAGTGCTTCGTTGGCCTAACCACTTGCTTGCTTATTTATCCTTCCTCATTCTGTTTGTCACCCCTTTTTATCAAATTTGACTGCGAGAACGCTTTCGCCTTGAAAGTGACACGCCTTCCGGCGTGCCTGGGAACAGCAGGCCCTCCTGCCATCAGTCATACCTCTCGGTATGTCCAGGCTGGACCTGATGGTGGAGCCAGGTTATTGGTTGGCTGAGAGAGAGATCCTGATTCGTTCGCTCATTTATTTTTGATTATTTTTCTTTAGTATGGCTGGGGCAGAGGTGAGGCACACAGTTCGTTGGGCTAGGTACTTTGCTCCCTCTTCTTATAGCTTGGAGTTTCCTCATTGTCGCCTGAACTATTGGGACGTCCAACCCGATAATCGGCTCCCTTATTGAAGTTTTACCTACATGATCTGGTTCGAGCGGGTTTTTCGACGAATAAGACAAATAATAAGCACACAACGTGTAACGCACGACCCTTAACCAAATAACAAATCATTCACCCGCGGTACCAGAACGAAGGCTTCAGGCCAGGCTTGAGCCGAGCTCAACAGCTTACATTACCTTACTACCTGAACTAAAATCATGATTTGATCGAAGTAATACAATGAGCGTAAAATAAATATTACGTTCAGTACTTGATTAATATAATACAAAATATATATAAAATGTACAAAAATTAACTGTCAGTTGGTTCAATTCTTTTTGTTGGAGCACCTTGAACACACATTTCTTGTTTTTTTGGTCTAAACATGTACGTCACAGTGTAGTAGGTTTTTTCGTGGTTAGTTTCTAAAGGCTATTTGCAATATATCCGTTTACGTAGCCCATACACTACGTAATTGATATTACCTAATAACATGAAATACTTCTCGAGGAAGAATCTCGCGGAGGAACTCAGGAACGACGGGGTGCTATGAGAAGGAAACAAGGAAGGTCGATGCAGGAAGAAAACAGATCTGTCCAGGTACCCACGTTAATGCGATCGAGTTTCCCTGGTGAGCACTGTCCCTCGTGAGTGAATGAGTCGAATGCTTATTCCGTTGCTGGAAAGTGATAAAATTGATATTATGATCGGTTAGAGGTGCAAGTACAACTTCATAACAGCTCTAGTGGCATCTACCCTTAAACCATAGGGCGGTGTCCTGTGCCTTAATTAGGTACCTCCTACTTGAGCGAATCGTACTGGGAACAAGAGAGTACCAGTTGTATGTGCGAACTCCAACATACAATCTCGAGAGAGTTGGTTCCTACTCTTTTCATATTGTC
Source organism: Pachypeltis micranthus (assembly GCA_020466155.1). Classification (NCBI taxonomy): domain Eukaryota; kingdom Metazoa; phylum Arthropoda; class Insecta; order Hemiptera; family Miridae; genus Pachypeltis; species Pachypeltis micranthus. The sequence goes on from CM035772.1 coordinate 39,610,403, forward strand.
AGTGTCTCTTCAGTATTCAGTGTCTGCTCATTTAATAAAATGCCCCTCCGTGAAAACCTGGTGTATTCTGGAACAAGAAAAGTGCAGAATGGTATAGGACCACGTAGGTAATAAGATCTACCCGAAAACATGATTCTGATGGCGTTATAAAAAACCAACCCAGTGCAATAGCGGGTTGTCGTTATGTATTACCATTGAGCTGGTGTAATTTAGTAAAAGCGAAGGAAACAAATGCTCAGACTGGTGATTTATCTGGACAAGAGAACGTCTTACAGCACCGAGTGGGGTGTAACCCGCAAGTCACTCAGTAAACCACATTAAGCAGGATATTTTAAAGAAGGATTGTGTTCGCCATTTTCGAGTTATCGGATAAAACTGGAAGAAATGGTAGTAACCCCACCTTACTGCAGGTTGGTAGTAATCCCCCTTCCTACGGGTTGGTAGTAACCCCCCCCCCCCCAATGAAATGGATTGGTAGCTATCCCCCACTTTGCCATGGGTTGGTAGTAATCCCCATTCCTACGGGTTGGTAGTAATCCCCCCCCCACCCCCTTTGCCGTGGGTTGGTAGCAACCCCCCCTGCAATGTATTGGTAGCTATCCCCCACTTTGCCATGGGTTGGTAGTAATCCCCTTCCTACGGGTTGGTAGTAATCCCCATGAAATGGATTGGTAGCTATTCCCCTTTTTGCCATGGGTTGGTAGTAATCCCCCTTCCTACCAATGGGTTGGTAGCTATCCCCACTTTGCCATGGGTTGGTACTGGGATTGGTAGCTATCCCCCACTTTGCCATGGGTTGGTAGTAATCAGGGTTGGTAGCTAACTTTGCCATGGGTTGGTAGTAATCCCCCTTCCTACGGGTTGGTAGTAACCCCCAATGAAATGGATTGGTAGCTATCCCCACTTTGCCATGGGTTGGTAGTAATCCCCCAATGAAATGGATTGGTAGCTATCCCCACTTTGCCATGGGTTGGTAGTAATCCCCTTCCTACGGGTTGGTAGTAACCCCCCCAATGAAATGGATTGGTAGCTATCCCCACTTTGCCATGGGTTGGTAGTAATCCCCCCCCCCCCCTGAAATGGATTGGTAGCTATCCCCCACTTTGCCATGGGTTGGTAGCTATCCCCCACTTTGCCATGGATTGGTAGCTATCCCCCACTTTGCCATGGGTTGGTAGTAATCCCCCCTTCCTACGGGTTGGTAGTAATCCCCCACTTTGCCATGGGTTGGTAGTAATCCCCCCTTAAGGTGGGTTGGTAGCAAAACTTTTACCCCTTCGAATTCAGTAATTTCCAGGGTGGCTCCTTATAGGTACCTTTTGCGAAACTTTTTGCGTTCACTGCCTGTCCCTCGTTCACGACATTTAACTCCAGGGAGGTCAACAACCTTTGTTCTCTGTGCTAAGTGGCTAATGCTCCAGATCCAACGTTGTTGATTGGTCGGAGGGGGGGGGGGTGTCCTGGTTGGTGGCTTGTCTTCCAGGAAGCAAACACAATCCCCAGCAGGCCACTCTCCGCCTCCAACGTGGGTGCAAGAAGTGGAGTACTAGCTGCCAGCGTTTGGTTGTCTCTCACTCTCTACGTACTCTCAGTTTAATCGCTCTTACCCCACTCCTCACCCCCTCACCACGGGGCATCGCATGGTCTCCCGTCACACGGAGAAAATTTCCCTTTTTCCTCCCGCTGCCGCTCGATTGGCCTCAGAAACGGGGAAAACTTTCGACGCCCCTGCGAGTCCGCCCTCCCACGAATTGTCGACCTCTTCGTATCGACGACCCCTCCCTACCCCCCACAACGCGTCCTCCCCCTAATCGCGCTCCCCACCCTACGAGTTGACTAGGGCGAGGAGTGCGGGCAGGGGTTGGAGAGGAAAACTAAATTCGTCAAACCCCGCCCCGGTTTTTAGTCGGGCTCCCCGCCGCGTCCGCGCAACTTTGTGACTACATTCACACCAAAAACCCTCTACCTCTCGTTTTTATAAAACTTTCATACCGCACATTTTTTGTGGATGGGGCAGAATAAAACCAAATTGTGCGGTACAAAAACGTTCAGTTTATGAATAATTCTGTTTTGTACGGCGGAACGTTAATGGTTTACAGTGAAACGCGCTCCAGTTCAAACCGGTCGTCGAGTGAAAGTTGAACCTACAATTTTGAATTTGAAATTTAACTCAGTCAAAAACTCAAATTTCATTCGAAGTTGCACCTTTCTCATTACTTTCTTTCGTCGAGTCTATTTCGGAGGAAAACCAGGAAGTGAAAACGTTCGAGTGAGTTGAGGTGTATTCATTACATTCATTACGTTTCATTACTTGCGGAGAGGGAGACGAATTGCTTTTTTTCGAGGGACCTTCACACAACTTTCCTCGCGTCTAAGCCTCGTTTTTATTTTCCTCAACCCACGCGTTGTGTTCTGGCGAAATGTTCCGAGTCAATTGCGGTGGTATGGAGTGCAGGCACGGTTGAGGGGAGATACTGCGCCTGAGTAGCTCCAAATTCACATGTTCCCTCAGGATTAGAGCGAAAGGAACACGACATTGAGTCGAAGGGTCAGTTGTAGTTGTCTTCGCTCAGAACACGTAACAAGGTCTCTCCAAACCGACATTGACGATTTACGTCACATTTTTGGCATAAATAGCTTCAAATTACTTTAAATCCCCATGAGCTGGAAAACGAGAGGAATCGAGCCAAAAATCATCCGAAATACGTTCAAAAACGCACATATTTCCCACAGAAAACATGAATATTGAGGATTGAAGCGCTGAGTTCTGCTGTTGACATGTTTCCCATCCGACAGGGCAGAGTCTGTGTGAGGTCTCTACACCAAAACTATGACGGTGTACACGATCGAGGAAGCTATTTATTGACAGCACCCAATGAACGTTCGTACCGGGTGTCTTCGATTTCGGTCACATTTTTGGGCTGAATAGCACCAAACTGTACAGAACGTCCAAGGGGGTTTCACGAACGAAGAAAATAAGTGGAGTCGAGCGAAAAAGTTTAAAAAATTCTGCACGAAAAACGATCTTCCTCGTAAAGTTGGCCCTGGGGATTTGAAAATTTCCATTTGTAGGCGCGTTCTATAAGGAGTTGGTGTTCGTGGCCTTCCTCCGGCGAAGGTTATCAGAGTGATTTTAGGTCATCTGTATTTAGTGCCTTCCTCATGGGGCAGACGCGGTGATAACCTCCTGTGGTGGCGCTAAGAGTGATTTGAAGGTATAGAATTATGACAAGAACTATCACTGGTGCACTCTGAATACTGTAGGGCGCGGGAATTCAGTTTTGTGGTGGGGCTGAGATTAGGTTGATGAGAGAGACATCCCTTAGAACGCCATGAGGATGATTGTAGTGCATTGAAGTAAGTAAACCCTCGATGCAGATCTCGTGAGTTGAATCGATGGTGCATTTTGTTGTCAAGATAAGAATGAATCGAGTGTTTGGGCTTTTGGCGCCTTCCTGATACGATGAGTTAAACTTCCAGACCACAGTTAGGAAGGATTTGAAGGCATACGAGTGTGGTGCGATCTTCTTATGTAGAAATTCCTTCGCTGCTTTTCCCATCGCATGCGGAGATTTAAGCGATGAATAGGCATTGATCACTACGGTGATGATTGTAGAGAGCATCGGGTCATGCACTCTAGTGGCTTCCCTTAGCTCTTGTAAATAGAAAGGAAAGTTACGTCATTTTGTTTCTTTAACCGTTTCAGTCCGAAAAACACCATTTGGCAAAATGGTCTGCGAACGATTTTTAGAGAAAACGGCCGTACCGAATCAGTTCAAACTTATTATCTAGCCCGCAGCTCATCATTGGACGCCAAAATAAGAGTTTGAGCAAAATCCACTGAAAGTTAATTGTAGTTATCATAGTGATCAAAACACCAAATTTTTTCTCAAAAATGACTAACGATTTTGAATAATTTTTTTTATATTGATAGCTCCTAATAAGGCAACTATACCATAAAATTCCCATTCATGGGAAAATGACGAGAGCAGCACAATAAATTACCAAAAGTTTCGACGCAAATCGATTTTAGCGGGGTTTTTTCCCCATAAGCTCCGCTGAAATGTCACTAGAATGTTAAAAACAATTGATATAATAGTCCAATTCAATATCTGTAGGGTGAAAGTTTAAAAACACTCATAAGATATAAGGGGGTCACTCCAGAAATTCCGGAATTTCAACTACGGCCGCTTCGCTTACTACTACTCAATAACTTTGCAAAAGTGATTACTATCCTATTTAAAAATATCTGATGCGTAGCAACACACAACTTTCCGCCACCCCTTTAAGTTCGAACACCACCTACATAGGCGGGCGCTATATCTTCGTTCAACGCATTTTTACAGGAACATTTATCGCGAACAAAATGTACGTACTAGTTAGCTGAAAGTACTCCGTAAGAGCCGTTTTTGAGAAAATTGGAATACCGATAAATTAATATTCGACAAATCTCCTTTTCTGTGTTAACATGGCTTATATCTCCGTTCAACATATATATACAGAAATAATTATAGAGAACGAAATGTTGGTATGGGTGACTAAAAGACACTCCATTAGGATTTATCACATCTGGTGAAGAAGTTACCCTGGAATTTACGGAAATGTTCGAAAAAATGTTATTTTCGACACGTTTTGATTTTTATCTCTGTTCAATGGACCGCCACAGGAACATTTATTGAAAAGAATATGTAGGTATCAACTATTTGAAAACATCCTGTGAGTTTGGTGATAATCGCTGAAGTCGTTTTGCCAAAAAGCGTAAAAAACCTCTTTTTGCTTCATGGGCCTATATCTCCGTTCAACGTATTTTCATGGAGATATGTATAGAGAAGAAAAGTTAGGTATTGATTAGTAGAAGATAATTTGAAAGTTTAATAAAATCGTTAGAGCCGTTTTCGAGAAAAATGCGAAAAACACTAGTTTTTGGTACATTTTCGTCCCCCCCCCCTTCCCATTCTCCGAAATCGCCCATAACCTTATTTTGGTGTCTACAAAAAATAACAAACAAAACAAAAAAAGAACCAGCACAATCGGATCAGCCGTTCTCCCGCAAATCGAACTACAGACACACACACACCGACCACGCGCCGAAATTAGGTTTTTTAAACTCAGTAGGCCTCAAAACGTAAAGATCTGAAGAAAACCCAAATTTTTTTCTTGACCCGATTACTATACTTTCCTCCCCTTCGGGTAGCGGGAAATAAAAATCGCGTTTGCAGCCTTAATGCTCTCTGCACCAGTTGTTCAATAATGGTACGGGAATGAGTACGAGCAGCACAATGAATTCCGAAACTGTAAGCGCTACCGCTTCCTGCTGCCGTGAAGTGTTGTTTGACCCAGTTCAAATGAACTGAGTAATAAATGAATTGAGTAAGTAGAAAAAGCCTTGTACAAAGTGAATTGACGTAGAGCTAAGGAAAGTTGTGTGTTGCAACGCACCAGATATTTTCTCCTCAAAACAACCTTTAAGGGCATTAATTAATTTTTACTTTCCTTGGCTCTACGAAGTAGAAAGGAAAGTTATGTAATCGGCTGAAAAAAAAATTTTGAGTTTTCTTCAGATCTTTATGTTTCAGACCCTCCTGAGAAAAACACTATTTGGGAAAATGGTCTGTGAGTGTGTGTGTAAACGATTTTTAGAGAAAACCACCGTACCAAATCAACTGAAACTTGATGTCTAGCCTACAGGTTAACATGGGACGTAAAAGTAAAGGTATGGGCAAAATCCACCGAAAGTTAACTATAGTTATCATAGTGATCAAAACACCAATTTTTTTTTCTCAAAAACAGCTCTAACGATTTTGATTAAATTTTTGTATATTGGTAGCTCTTATTAAGATTATTTTACTATCAAATTCCCATTTGTGGGCAAATGACGAGAGCAGCACAATAAATTATCAAAATTTTCGACGAAAAGCGTTTTTGCCGCGGTTTTTTTCTTTATAAACTCCGCTGGAATGTTAGTAGAATGTTTTTAAAAAATTGGTATTGTAGTCCAATCCAATATCTATAGGGTGAGTGTTTAAAAACGCTCATGAGATACATGGTGCTCACTCCAGAAATTCCTGAGTTTCAACTACCGCCGTTTCGCTTACTATCAGTTCTAAAAGTTTTTACCCTATAACTCTGCAAAAGTAATTACTATCCTTCTTCAAAAAATTTGTGTTTACAGCCTCATTGGTTATCTGTGTACCAATCGCTCAATAATGGTCCTGCAATGAGTACGAGCAGCACAATAAAATCTGGAACTGTAAGCGCTACCGCTTCCTGCTGCCGTAAAGCGTTGCTTGACCAAGTTCAAATTAACTGAGTGATACGCTGCTCGATCTTGTCGAACAGATTCCACAGGGATGATGACGATTCCCACCACATTCTGCGCACAAAAGGCGTAATAATTACTTGGAATGAACCTGCTCACAAAGAATCTCACAGTAGAGTAATCAGCAACACATCGGGCTACCAGCCGGGGAACGTGTAAGGAGAACAACACGTAGGTGTTGACTATACGAAGACTTTCCGTTAGTTAAATCGTTCTGTGATGTAAATCTTTGATGCCTTTTCCCCCATGAAGTTATAATATCTCCGCTTACTAAATTTTCTTAGGTATATTTTGCGGTGTACAAAATTATCAACTTATTGATCAATAAAAGCTATTTTAAAGGAACGATATAAATATGAGAAATATGGGGAAGAGCGTCGTTTTAAGCCTCACTACCGCCCCACACTTTTCTTTGCGTCTTCATAAACTTACGAACGAAACAAAAATGTACGGTGCCACGCTTCGCACAACTTTCCTTAGTCCCGCGTACACTAAGTGATCTTCAAGGCTTTTATATATAAACTAATCCATATATTTTTCCAGTTAATTAGAACTCGGCAAAACCTGCGTTTTACGTAGCGCCTTAAGCTCCTCAATTTATTGAGTTGCTCCTACTTACTTCTCGATCATTATTGCGCAATCCGTGCGCAGGGAGTTCATGAGCCTGTCAAGGATAAGTGTGATAGTTGTGTAGTATAGGTTAGTGTGTAGGAGGGTAGAGGTGGGAAAATAGTCCAGTCAGGAATGTATGTATGTAAGGGCTGAGTGTATTTATTGTGTGGATGTGTTAGGTATTAATGTTGGGATAGGATAGGTAATATCGAGTAGTCCACCTTCAGCTCGGTGAATCAACGGAGTGAGCGCATTTATTGTGGAAATGGAGAGTGCGTGCGTCAGAAGGAGTGTAAAGAGATGGCAGTTCTGGTCGGGATGCTATTCCGCAGGGAAGGACGGGGGCTCAAATCAATCCCCGAAATCCCCACTGAGATAAAGCGTAGGAGCCAGCAGAACGCCTTTAGGCAATTTCAGCACTGGGCCTCGTCACCAATGCAGGTCCTTAGGCTGCTCAAGCCGCAGCGGGAAGAAATGGGTACCTCAGGGGCTTCTGCCCATGGCTGGTCGCATGGAGCCTTGGGTGGTACGCCGCTGGCCATGAAGCCAGAGATTGGGTTAGGATAGGTATTACAATAACGACCGGGGACGGCCAAATATCGAGTAGTCCACCTACAGGTCGAGTTAGGGTGTGAATAAACGGAGGGGTGAATGTATTTAACGCGTGAAACGAGAGTGTGCTAGATGGAGTCATAAAGGGATCGGAGATGAGGTCGGAATCATGGAGACCCCGATCATGGTGATCATGGGAGGAAGAAGCACAGGTGGACCATTCCCACACCGGAGCGTGCCACCCATTCCAGTCCTTAGGCTACTCGAGCTGCAGCCAAATAGAGTGGTACCACCGGCCGTGAAGCCAAAGGCTGGATACGTGGTCATGTTTTCCGGGCTGGGCACTCTCTCCAACAGCTTCAGGTCTCGGATCACACAATTATACTTGTGAAGGATAGTGTTTCCGGTTTTAGAGTTATCGGGTCAAAACGATGAGAAATGGTAATAAGCGGTGGCTGCCTTGTGAACTTTTCTGAACCTTCATCGAGTAGGTTGCTTATTGGACTGGTAACCTCATTCTTCTGAGAAAGCTGATTTCACAAGAGTGGGATTCATAATGAAAAACTCCGCTAAAATCGTCGTAATTTTTGACAAATTTATAGCGCTGCTCTCGTTATTTTTCCACAGATAATTTTATGGTACTGTCGCGTTATTTCCTCACAAACAGTTCGATCAAAACCGTTAGAGCCGTTTTAGTTGGGTTTAGATCGATATTGATCGTACCCTAATTATGGCACCATGTGATGTTCTATTGTAAATAGATTCAGGATCAAGGACACCTTCTTATGGCAAAATTCACCTGAAGTCAGCGATCAAGTTTTAATTTTCTTTTGTCTCATCTTGATTTTCGCCTCCCTGCCACCCATTCACGCTTGAGCTAATGAAATTTGTCGTTTATATATTCAAAAGTCGGTAGATCGTTTGAGGTTTTAGTTACTACAAGCCAATCAATTAACTAATGTGGAACTGAAATTACTCGCCCAGATTCGTTGATCAAGTGCAGAAATGACTCCTCCTTCGAGTCCACGGCAGAAAAGATCAGAAAGGTATAATTGGAAAAAGAAAACGAAAGTAGAAGCACATGCACTGAGTTGCGTTCGAACAAGGTCTTATTGGTGAGTAGAGTTCTCCAGTGCCGTCTTGATATCACGTCACCCACGAGTCCAATTATCATTGTGAAACTTGCGTGTGCAATAATATTCGCGTACATGTAATTCGGATTTCGTACGATACTACAAATACTAAAAATCACACGCACTCAAATCTGGCGATCTTGCCGGCCACCCCAAGTCACCCCTGAGAGAGACGAGGCGTGCGGGGAACATCTGCCGCAGTTTCACCATTGAGATTTGCGCTGTGTGGGCCGTAGCCCCATCTTGCTGAAACCAAATATCCCCCAGATCCTCTTCTTCAGCTAACTGGTTCAATTCGGGTTCAAAAAATCTTTACAGCATGAAAAGATAACGCTGAGCATTGACGGTAACAGTCTTTCCATCCTCCTCGAAAAAATAAGGCCCAATCACCCCAAATTTTGAAATGGCACACCAGACAGTGACTTTCGGGGAGTGGAGAGGTCTCTTTTGAATTTGTCTTGGGTTGCGGTCACACCAATAGCGGAAATTTTGTTTATTAACCGCTCCAGAGAGATGGAAGTGGGCTTCGTCCGAACTGAAAAAAGTGGACGTTGGTGGGATGCGGTTTATCATCTCTTGGCATCGATTCAAGCGGTTTTGTTAGTCTGGAGGTGACAATTCCTGAACAATCATAATCTTGTACGGATGGAATGCCAAGTCCATGTGCAAAATCCTCCTTAGTGAGGTGTTAGAGATGTTCAGTGCTACTGCGTGCCTCCGAGCCGAGCGCCGAGGTGACTGTTCCACTGCTGCTCTCACTCGAGCCAAATTTTCAGGTGTTCTTGGTCTTCCCGCACCTCTTCGCCTTACTGTGGAACCAGTTTCTTCCAATGCTTGAACCCAACGTGCGATAACATTGCGGTGAGGGACGGGATCACGACGTGGGATGTTGTAACGCAGTCGGAAGGCCCTCTGGGTGGCGATGAACGAACGGCCACTTTCAAAAAACGTGCGAATGACGAAACCTCGTTGCTCTCCGCTCCAAACCATTGTAACGACTGAAAACGGGACCACTGCCCGGGCACAATGAGACCCCTCCCAGGTCGTTAACCCCACTACAAGACAGGCAGCACCCCTTCGAAACTGCACCATTTGTTATGGCTCACCCTGTATACGACACAGATGCTCATTTGAGAATGCAACACATTAATGTTGCAATTGATTGAAAGTTTATAGATATGACTAAGTTAATTCACAGCGTTGTCGATCGTCTACTTCTATTTTATTTCAAATACTTTTATCATATTCAACAGATCTGTAGTCTAAATATCAAAGTTGGGCCCATTTGGGATTTGGTTATGTCGATTGGTTTTCTCTCCATCGGGCTCACTCGCAGGTGTGTTTCCTTATCAGAATCACTGTCCCGTAACACTCATATGAGAGTTATATCAGTCGCAAGTAATGGAGGTTGCTGTTACTGTGCAGGAGCCCAGGCACTCGCTCAGCATTCACCGAACACAGACCTGTGAAGGTACGGCAGGTAGTCATTAAGTCAGTCTCCCGTCAAAGAGCTGTTGCCGGTTTGATACTATCACAGGGAGGTATGATTCTGGAATTCTTATCACCGAAAACGAGTCTAGTTTTCCACCTGACCTGAGTAAATGGTTACATTTACTTGAGTGGCACGTTTCAAAGGCTTAGGCTTGCTTAGTAGCAGTCGAAATTGGAAGAAGGAGGAAGTTGTAGGAACTGCAGAGGAGTAACGAGTAGTTCTTGTTTCCGCCAAAGAGTCTTTGCGAGAAAAGAAGCGGTGCCGCGCATTGAAGTCGCTTGTCTCGTATGGAACTGGCTCGTCTGTGGTCTGGCTCAACCCATTTTCCCCTCAGATGTTCACAGACGTTAGGAAACAACACACTCCCATGTTATGTTATGTTCGTTCATCTCGTACAGCAAATTTTGTTCAGTGGAGAGGTCTGTCCAGAGTTCAGCCTGGAGTGGGGGAAGCTCCTTTATCAACCTCCACTTATCCACCATACACTCAATAGCCAAATCAACAGACCAGTGGTCACTTGAAACGCTTCATGGGATGCGGTCTTGAAGGCCTTGGTGATTCACAGGAGAGCAGCCCTCTGAGATTAGGCCAGAACTCTTTTTTGATTGACTATGAGTTTGCTAACCCAGAGAACGGGGCAGTAGCCAATAACGTCTAACTAAATGGCCTTGTACACGATTGTGTCACGGTGTCACGCACAACAAGTGGCTCATAAAGAGGCAGTCCTTGCGATGGTAGCGTGACTAAGAGAGGTAGAGCCAGCCACCTCTCCTATATTATGATGTCAATGAGAACTGCTATGACGTACTTCGGTATTAGTTAGATACTTCATCTAAGATTACGTAACTTCTACATAATGTGGGGAAAACCCAATATGCTGCATGCACGTGGAGCTGAGTAAAGTTGCATTAGTTATTCGTGGAGCGAAGTGGTCCAAATAACCAATTCAGTTCTGGACGTTGGTTTTTGTACTGCCCCCCCTAAAAAATACGTTTGGCAGGTATTACTGGTGTTACCCTCACTGTTCCAGCCACAGAGTCGTTACTCCGCTGCTAGAAAGTGATATTCCAAGTTTTCGAAGTTCTCTCATATGAGAATTGCAGGCGCCGATTCAACAAGTTTTATGTCTTCGGGAGTAGGGTGGAATGTTGCTCAGTATTCACCGAGACTCAAATTACTGGAAGACAAACCGCGAAAGGACTGACTTCTTCCAAACGAGCGTTATTTGTGCTTTGCGTTCCCAGTTCGAGTCCAAATTGGCCGACTGCCAACGCCGCAGGACTTTGCGCTTCATACGAAAAATATGCAGATCGTCCGTAGAAAAAAAATAGTCACGAGACTCTTCTCCCGATTGGGGAAAAATACGAAAACGTCATACTACGCGTGTAGCGGGCTTTTTGACAAAAAATCCTGAACGTGATCCACCTTATTGTAAAGCGTCTGTCTGCTGTTTAGGCTAGGATCATTGTTAGGCACTCCTTGGAGGCGCCAGGCGTCTGTTTAGACCTACTTCCGCCTTCTCACTCCTTTCGCCAGAATTGTGAACATCCCATATATTTCTTTGGTTTCTTATTGACCATCTGCGAGTTCATGATGGGCGTTGCCAGTGCAAGTGAATCTCGAGTAATGTTCAGTGTAAGTTTTACGAAGTCAAGAAGGAGACTGGGCCAAGAAATATCCGCAAAAGAAGATTCACTTCAGCTCTAAATGTGATGTTATGGGGACCGCTGGCCACAAAAATCTGCTTGTAAAAAGCAGGAAGGAAGACGATTCTATCAAAATCGTCCTACTTCTCGAGCTAATGGAGGAATACAAAACTACTACGAATTCATTATGCGTCAGAAATATCTTCAGAATCGCCTTGCGTCTTCTAGGAGCGTCTCACGATCAGCCAAGCCTAGAGAGCAAATATGCGCTTTAGGTTGAGGCTGATCCCACTCAGCCTTTCTACCTAACCGGCTGAAAAACTAATTGAGGTATCATCTTTACGTTTCAAAGGCTACTGAGTCAAAACACCAGAGAAAATGGTCTGCGTGTCATTGGTTCCGTGAACACTATTGGAAGAAAATGGCTGAACCAAACCGGCTCAAAGTTTATGTCTAGCCTGCAGGTTACTATTGAACTTCAAAATAAGGGTATGATCAAAATCGGCTTAAAACTAACAACAGTCGTCATAGTGGAGAACGGCTGGGCCGATTGAGCTGGTTCTTTTTTTGTTCCGTTCGTGTTTTTTCGTTGACACGAAATTAAGGTTATGGGAGATTTCCATCGATAGGACTTGGGGGTGGGAGGAGGGGGAGGGGACCAAAACGTACCAAAAACGTAAACGACGCGTTTTTCGCATTTTTATGCAAATCTTTCAAATTATCTATCGATTTTAATCAAACATTCAAATTATCTTCGCCTAGTTAGCGTTTAACTGTTCTTCTTCACAAATATCTCCATGAAAATACGGTGAACGGAAATATAGGCCTAAAAAGCAAAATTAGGCTTTTTACGCTTTTTCACTAAACCCTAAGAATCTTTTAAAATAGTTAACGCTTATGTATTCTAAACAATTATTCCTCCTTACAGTTCATTGAACAGAGATAAAAATGAAAATTGTCGAAAGTAATGGTTTTTTGAACATTTTTGTCATTTCCCGAGTAATTGTGTCACTGAATTTAATACAACTTACGGAGTGTCTTCTAGCATTTTGTTCTTCGTGATTATTTCTGTATCTATCTTTTGCACGAACGTATAAGCCACGGTAGCTCGAAAAATGAGGTTGGTCGAATATTAATTTACCGGTTTTCCAATTTTCTCAATAACGGCTCCGACTATTTCGATCAAACTCACGAAATACTCTCACCTGACTAGTATCTACATTTTGTTCTCCATAAATGTTCTTGTAGAAATGCGTTGAACGAATATATAGAGCACGTACATGTAGCAGGTCGTCGAATTTACGGAGGTTGCTTTCGTCCAAGCGTAACTACAGTTCTCAGAAAAATAAACTGTCTACACAGTGAGAGTTTAATAACGCTCGTAAGATAATTAGGAGGAACCCCGGAAATTCCGGAACTACCATCAACTATCATTTCTCACAGTTTTTACCTGCTGACTGATTGGTCAATAACGATCGTTGAGGGCATAGGGGCGTGTCAATTAATATCTGGGGCATTATGAGCTTCCACACTCTACGGAAAACGTGAAGTTCGGTTTTGGAGAGTTCAAATGAACTGAGCGAAAAAAAGATTGGCTTAGTAGATAAACCCATAAAAATTGTTGAATGCATGTGGAGCCGAGAAACGTTGTGTTATGCGTCGCACCCGATAATTTGTCAAATGGAATAGTTTTAGCTAAAAAGTTGAGCTCATCCAGGTTCTTAATAAAAAGGCTAAAAAATACCATTAAAAAATTGCCAGTTTATTACAAAAAGGCCGCGTACTGCAGAAAAATTATAATTATATATGTGCAAGTTGGCCCTAACTTCCAATGAGTCTCCTCTTAACCTCTTGAATTCACTCAATTTAGGATTTTGTTAGCGCGATAAAATGGATACTAGAAGAAAATGAGAATTGAGTTACAAAAATCGACAAGTTCGTACTTGTCGCAGCCAACTATTTTACCAAGTGGCTTGAAGCTATTGCACTTTACTTGCTAGTGCCGTCGTGGAGCGCATTTTCAGTCGGATAGGCGTCCCACGAGAGATACTCACCGATCAAGGCCGCAATTTAGAGGCTAAGCTGATTCAAGAGGGCTTGGCATTTTTAGGGAACAGGCTTGCTAGTACAACACCCTTGCATCCACAGTCTACAAGGCAGTGGAACGATTAAACAGAACCCTGACAAAACATCGAGCTACGTTTGTGAACAAACACCAGACAGACTGGGATCGAATGCGCCCACTCGTCCTCATCAAACAACTGCTTACTCACCTGCACAGCTTGCGTACGAGCGTGACTTGACCTACCTAACCTCTGTAGCAAACATTTCCAGTTGACTCTAAGGAGGCGCCTCCATGTGCATTCCAATTGAGAAGCAGGTTGGAACAAATATGTCAGTTTGCAAGGGAAGCGTTGTTACAAATTCACCTTTTCGTCCGTCATTTTTGGCATTTCGTAACAATATGATAAACAGCCGAAGGTGAATGAAATCCATACTTGCACTCCTGCCTCCATTCCTTGTTGTTCTGGTTTTGAATTTCGTTGTTGGAACACGAGAGAAATATTTTGAAGCGGACAATACTCCGGAGGCGAATGACAGAACCGAGGCAGCGAGTTTAACTCAAGAGTTAAACGCCATAAGTCATCTTTCCATGTGGTGGTTCTCTCCCATATGATGCCGCTCTGGGGACTCAGGGAGGAGGCAACGTTTATTAGGAAATAAATCACATCCCTTCATTTTCATGTCAAAGTTGAGCGAGAGTGACATGATGAAGGGTGTTGATGGCGATGGTGGGGGCTCGTGGAAGCGGATGGGGTCGTCGCTTGAACACGAGGGTTCGCCGAAGTGGAAAACGAGGTCTAAAAGGCTCAAAGCCGTCGGAATTCCCTCGTATTTACGAAGCTGGGTCAATTGGGCCGTTGCCCGAAAAACTCTTTGATTCGCCTAGAGAGGGCTGCAGGGGGTTGGAGTTGGATGAGAGCCGGGGCCGGGGACTGGGGACGTGGCAGGGGATGCTGATGTGATGCCGAGGGATAGTCGCGATGGGGAGGTCGTGGGTTCCTCTGCCACACTTCACTTCTCGGAGCCGGCTGCCTGCGGAATTAATTGGTCCTCCGTTCTCGATGCCGATTAGGCGATTCGAAAGGGATCTTTTAGGGGGTGAAGCAGTAAAGTGGTTGTCCATCCAGCCCGGGCTCATTTTTCAGTTCAATTAGCCTTGAAGGGGGCGTCAATGATAACAAACTCTGGCATCCTGATAAACTCGAATAAAACCAGGGAATTCGTTACAGCTAATCCTTTTGTATCGGAAAAAGGACGACTAAGTAACTGCAGCGCGAACCTTCTAATCACTGCTCATCAGCATCCCACGACACGACACCTCGACTCAATCATCTATATATGTTTCCTTCCCCCTCATTGAACCATCGATACCTGCAAGCTTGCAGGACAGATCAAGTGGCCTTGACCGCTGCAGCCAGTACTTCAGATTCGCACTCAAGAATTCGGAGTTCCTGGACTGCACAGGAAATTCATGCCATCCCATCACCACTATACAATATAGCATGGGGTATCGGGGGAGAGAGAGAGAGAGAGAGAGAGAGAGAGAGAGAGAGAGAGAGAGAGAGAGAGAGAGAGAGAGAGAGAGAGAGAGAGAGAGAGAGAGAGAGAAGTGGTTAAAGGTTCGTACTACCCACAAGAATGAAAAGGTATAAGACTCGTGCTACAGCACAAAAAATGAGAAGGAAAAATCCCATCACCACTATACAATATAGCATGGGGTATCGGGAGAGAGAGAGAGAGAGAGAGAGAGAGAGAGAGAGAGAGAGAGAGAGAGAGAGAGATAGAGAGAGAGAGAGAGAAGTGGTTAAAGGTTCATACTACCTACAAGAAACAAGAATGAAAAGGTATAAGACTCGTGCTACAGCACAAAAAATGAGAAGGAAAAAGGTACAGGATTAGTACTGTTCTATAAGAATGAGTTTGGATGGGATATGACTCGTACATCAGTAAATAGAAATAATATTACATTGCGAGGGAAAAGTGCATAAGGCTCGTAAGGATGAATAAAGAAGATTTTAGAATTATATTACAGTAAAAGGATCAGCGGAAAAGACTAAAAAAAAGCTATAGCAAAAGGAAAGAGGAAATGGTTTTAGGACTCGTTTGATGATGAGGAAATAAAGGGTTTAATATGAAGAGGTGAGGAGAAGAGTACACGGCTCATACGTTAAGATTTGTACTATAATGCGAGGAATGTGGAAAGTGTATAAGGCGCTTATTAAATTACAAGAATGAGCGGGAAAATGGTAAGACCCGTACTATAGTTCAAGAAGGGTAGGGAAGATGATAAAACTGGCATCTCAGTACAAAGGTGGTGCGAAGAAGGTATAAAGTTTGTACCATAGTACAATAAGGAGTGGGGGCGTTTACAAGCTTGGTCTATGGTACTAGAATGAGTGGGGAAGGCTATAATGCTCATACTACGGTTCAAGAAGTAGTGGGGACGGTTATGAAGCTTGTTCCATGATACAAAGCGAGCAGGGAAAGGGTATGAGTACTATAGTAAAAAAATTGAGAGAAAAGGGTATAAAGTTCTAGGAGGGGTGGGGAAATCATAGTAGAGTCAGTGCAAGGAATTGGATGGAAAGTTATAAGACAAACAGAAGGGAGGGGGTGTGGTATAAGGTTTATACCGTATAAGGCTGATAAGGCACGGGAGTGAAGTGGTTTTTGTTGTCGCAGCACAATGTCATCTGTGCAGTAAATGAAAAAAGTACTAGGTGCGTATGTGCCACACCTGATTGGCAAGGTTTTGTTTTTGTGTTACAGGCATCGTGCTGGTGATATGGTGAAGTTGGCTTCTCCGAGAGTCAGCAGTGATGGTTCTGCCCAGCCAGCCGTCTCCTCTTGGCCATGATCCTCCCCTTCATCGCTCACCTCCTGCTACTCATGCCGACCTCTTCAGGTAAATCGTCCAAAAACTGTCTCAGTTTGACCGTTTGACTATTACGTTAAATGGGAAGTGAAGAGGCGGAGGGCGAAAGTCTAGGGGTCGGACCGCCGATGACCTTAAAGCACGCTGCCACATCCCCTGTCGTTCCCTGCCCTGCCTATATCATGCCTTTCTCCCGCCAGTCCTCTTCCAGCGCTAACTTCGTCTCGTTCCCTATCGATTCACCCCCCTTCCCCTCCATCACAACAGGAATGGGCATCTCCTACTCTCTCCTGTTCACTTCCAGCAACCTGCTTTAACTCCCCCTCCCTCCTTCCTCCCACAAAGGATCACCTTTGACCTTAATATTCAACACGCAAACATTATTTAAACGTAATTAAAAGCCTTCTATGCCACTTTTAAGTGAAGAATTTCCTGAGAATATACGAATGATTTGGATTGGTGAGCACTCAGAAGCACCCTGGTCCATGGGTGGCGAGGAACAACTGAGTCTTCTTTATTTACTGTACATTGCTCTGCACGGTGAAATGTTGGGCACGTAGAACACGTTCAGTAGAACACGTCTGGAAAAACTGTTTTGGGTTTGCTCTTTCGACAGCAGCTGGTCAGCAGTCAGAATGGATGACAATTATTGAAGCCCATGTAGCACCGATGGGAGAGCCACCCTCAAGGAGGATGTAAATACGTCCTTAGCGTCCACAGTACAAGGGAAGGGAAGGGACGACTACCACGAAAAATGGGAAAGGTCACAGCATCGCTTGAGTACCTGGAGATTTTGGTATCCAGGATTACATTGAACTCATCGAAATATGCATCGAAAGGCAGGGATGTCAGGCTGGACGTAATTAGGATGGCGTTAGGTTCGCCTTCGTATTCCCTTTCACAAGCGAGCAGGCAGCAGCAGTTGGCACTTGGTCGTGTTGAGGAACAGTATCGGTGTTCGAACTAATACTTCAGTTACTCATTACGGAATAAAAAGCCCATAAAAAGATACGCCGATTCCAACGAGTCTTTTATCGGCGAAGAGCTCATTCTCTTCGTCTTCTGAAGTGCTGCTTCCGCAAACAACTCAAGAGGCCACTCCATGCCTGCGCGAACCTGACGACTCGTTTCACCCCTTTCCTCTTCTCTGTCTCTATTTAATCACCTTCCTCCTGTTCATCTTGGGGGTTTGACGTCCTCTTCACTCGCTAATGAACGAGGTTTTCAAAGAGTCCGCTCCTCATTAATTATTAACTGAAGTCACTCAAATGAGAAGCGCGGAAGTGACTTCTTTCATTAGTGAGGAGATGTGGAGAGGGGTGAGGAAGGGTATTCAATGATGTATCTAGTGTTGTTTACTGAATAGGTTGAAGAGATCTCTCTTGGAATGCATATATGTATGAGTAAGTAAAATTCATCGAATACTTTTTATGTTGACCAATCTACGTCTAAATCGCTGGGAAATGACTGCAATGTGTTTTATACGACAGCAACCCCACAAAAGTGATTGAGCGCATCACTCGTCGATTTCCTGTAAGATTTGGCAATTTCCTGGTTTCTAAAATTGACTCACTGACTGGGAATCATGTGCTTTTTCCCTCCAGTGAGATCCGCGGAGATGAGGAAAGTGTGATGCAGTTTAGCAGTCACTTCTTAAGTGATTTCCTTTTTTTTTTGTTGGAACTGCTCCACGACAGGCAGTCGTTGAATTGGCTATTTAATTGGTTAACTTTGCTGGGTCTCCACGTGGAAGGGCCTTTTTGTAGAGGGCTACGATGGCCACTTGAGCTTCCAAACACTTTGACATCACGCGTGTGGCAGTTCCTTGGGAAGTGTGTGTCGTACAGAAGGGCTGCTGGACTAGACTGTTTTCAATTACGTGAGTGCCTGCATTACATTCGACTCCCTCAATGGATTGTATCCTGCAAGTTTTCATAGATCTCACCTTCCACAAATCCTGGCAGCTAGGTTTTTTTTACAGATTTCGCAATGGTCTGATTGCATCTGACAACCCGTTCGAGTCATTAAACAATAATAAATAAGACGTTCAAGACTCATGCCAGGCCAACAACACATTGAAGACTTATAAGTTGGTCGTTCGATGAATAAGGCCTACATTGATGAGTTAATCTTGTCTATTGCCCTGAGATCTAGCAGTCTTTCTACTTGCACATGTTTCACTACCCCTTGCACTTTCACAGATATCACGACATTATGTTGGTTTTTGTTACAGTTCTGCAAACGATTTCATCTACGCTAGCCCCGCAACTGTCGACAACTCACAGCCCTCCACTCGCTCTAGATGGTAAGTTGACTGTGGAGTGCACGTCTGCTTATAACGAAACGTTCTTGAAGTACGTGTAGCTTGTTGATTGTGCATTTTTATAATGCGAGGAGAGGGAGTACTCTCAGTGCCGATGGAATTGTTATTTTAATTGGGTGGCTGCAGGATTCTGCTACGGCTGGGCAACAATTAGCGATATCTTACATTGTGATACAGCGATATCGACATTCCAAAGCCTAGTGGCCAGAGAAAAATTAGACATTTTTACTGTAATAGAGATAGACTGAGACGGTCCTCATTTTCGTGCTTGGGAACAGTTTTGTCAAGAATGGGGAAGTCCAGGAGGAATTGTGACCAGTGTATCTCGAAGGGGCAGTGGTCCCTTGAAGGAAATTGCGTGCCTGCCGGGTAGATTGATGATGATTCCCTCTTAATACAACCCGTTTTTCGGGTGAACTTGGATTTCAGTGGAAGGCAAGCTTACCTAGGGTGTGGCAAGTGCCGAACTACTTATTTCCCGGGTAAAACTGACCCTAAGAGCAGCCATTTTAGGGACCATATACCTTTTCCACGAGCGAATCATGAATTCTTTCCATAATTCGGATATATGCCCTGAATGAATGCTCAGCATGACGAGAGCCATCGTCACTTTCTCTTTGCTTGCCCCCTCTAGGCTGAGGCATGTGAACATTATTTACCTCGTCATATTGATCACATCAACCACCCCGATCCAATCACCGATTTTCTCAACCTCTGTACTCATGATGAAGTAATAATTTTTGACATTAATGGTTTTATTACATATGTATTATAAACTACGTAGTTCAGTGTCTCAAAACTCATCTTGATTCTGTGAATCCCACGTAGAAGCTGGTTTTTTGTTCTCGTTTTCACTTCCTTTTTTCTACGTGTTGACAACCGTGAGCACTACTATATAGTGTGGTGAACTTTTGTAACAACCATCGGTTAACACAACCATCGGTTAACACAACAAACTCATTCACTGCAGGGGCTTCCAAGAAAGACTAAGAGATTGACGGAATGAGTCACTTCTTGCAAAATAAAGGGCTTGCAGGAATGAGTAGTGTTCTTCATGAATGAGTATGGGCTTGCAGGAATTGCTACGCGCTTGCAAGAACGGGCAATGCCTTAAGAAAAGCAGGAATTAACAATGAGCTAGCTTAAAAATTCCATGGAGTGTGTTACTTCCTCTTGAAATCCATATGACTGAAGTTTGGTTCGCAGGTTCATAGAATTGATTATACGAAAATCTTACAGCATTTTGAGAGAATGTAAGTAATGTTGGTGGGTGAGCCATGATACAAACATATCTTGGCACACATAGGTTCCATAACACTGGTATATACGCCAGTTTAGTTTGGAGAGGTAAGCATTCTTTTTCAACCTACCTCAGTTCTTTTCTGACATTTAAGAGCAGACATGCGAGCCTCTAACCTGAACTTGGGTAGACTTGAGAGTTTCATGGTGGTGGTGTGGCCACTGTTATTTGGTTTGGAAATATTGTGCTGAGCCTGAAAATCCTGTAGCTCATTATCTTTCCGTAACTTCATTCATGTACAATAACTATTCAAACAACATTGATTGGACGTTTGGATGTTTGCAGACGAGCCGATGACGTTGCCAGCAGAAATCAGCGACAAATGTAGAGCTTTCAACGATGGAGAGCCCGCTAAAAACACCTTTTACAGCCCAAATTATCCGAACCTTTACACAAACAACACAGACTGCGTCAGGACAATAGATGGTAAGTTGTAGCGAATAGATCTCACTAGCCTATGCAAAGTTATAGGCAAACTTGCACAGTTTATGTAAGTGTACACAAGTTCTCTGGTTCTCTCTAGACTTGTTTTGCTCAGTCCCTTGCAGAGTTGAGCTGGTCCACCTTGATCTAGGTCATAGCTATATATCTTGGCCATAGGCCATTTCCTCTTCAATGCGTCTCAATCTGATGCTTTTTCCATGACCTGGCCAAACATTTATCCTTGTCGATTTCGCCCTCACCTGGGTCTGAAGCCTTGCACTAGGCCTGCACCCAAAACTATAGACTGCTGGTTCAGCAGTCTTCACTGTGCGTCCATTGTTCTTTATCATCGAGCATGGAGTACTGTTTCTCCCCCTTGTCTTATTCGTAGTGTTCATAATTCCCTGCAGATTTGTGGGATTTCTATGCATTTTGTTCCTACCATGTTCACAAATATTTTCTAGTTCCTACATGGAGCAAGCAAGAATTGATACCTGCAAAAATCGATAGTCTCCAGCCCACACTACTTAGTACAAATTGACTGTGAACATCTATTTTGCATTAAGCCTCTTTGCATTAAGTAAAATGAGCTGTAACCTCTCTGTAGAGTGTATGTTCCCGGTGGCAACCATTTCTGTTATATTTCCAATTATAGATCCCTGTATTTTTTAATAAGAAATTTCTGACACTTTTCTGACGGCAGTCTTTTGTTTTTGGCAGCTCCTCATGGATATTACATAAAATTAGACTTCCGAGATCGGTTTGACATCGAGCCCTCGCAGGACTGCAAGTAACAGACTTACCGATATTCAGATTGATCACATCAGTTAAACATCACTTTTGATCTTGACGATCTTTGAAATATATTGCTTTTTCACAGGTTCGATTCGTTAGAAATAAGAGACGGTCCCAATGGCTACGACAAGCTGATTGGTAAACTTGATCCTTGTGTTCTGTAATTAAATTTACATAATTTTTGAAAGCTGTTTAGAATGTTTGTAATATACTTTGTCTTCTGAATTATCGAAACACTTTGAAAGGTCTTGTTCTCTGTTTGCAGGGGCGTACTGTGGTAGTATTTTCCCTCCGATTATTTACTCCTCTGGGCGAAGTCTCTGGCTCAGGTAAACCTCGTTGTAGTCAATAATGCACATCTACTAAAGGCCATACATTTTTTCTACAGGAGCCAAAATCATCTTCAACTATCGTAGTCATGGAGGGCGTCCCAAACGTTCAATGGGAGCGAACATTGCAGGCCTTTGTTGGGCTGCCGTTTTGTATGCTTAGAAAAGTGAAACAGCATCATCCAGCTATGAATTAGCTGGAGGGGTAGGTATTCGTAGAAGGTTCACCCTAATTGAAATAAAATCAATCACGACAAATAGAATACTTGGAAACTCATTCACAACAGAAAGCTTCTCGGAAAAATGACAGTAAAAACGCAGCTAGGAGTCATGACATAAGAGTTCGGTGTAATTAAATACTAGCCATTCCTGACAAAACCCAATTGTACCTCATCGGTATAAAACTAATTGCAAAAACCGTCAGAATGTAGTCAACTAGAGCATAAAAAAACATCGTCGTCTGTAGATAGTCATCGACTTATCAATCTGTTGCAGCACAAACCTAATTCACCCGAAATGAATAGACGAAAATAACTCGTTTCCTTATGACAGTTAAAAGTGCATACTTAACTGTCTTTAGAAAGCAGTATCCATCTCGATCGGGGGAGTATTATATATTAAATTATGCAATAAAGTGTAGTTAAGGAATACAAACTCAATCAGAAGACATTTGAAAATAAGGAAGGTTCGGGCTTCGATGTCTCCTCTTTGTGCTACGCCTTTCCAAGCCTCACTTGCACTTACTTTTACTTATCCAGCAGATCATGCCAGGAGTTTGCACTAACCAATTATCACCAAAACTCACATAATTTTCGTTTATTCAGGTTCACTTCGGATGAGAACATTGAGTCAAGAGGTTTCAAAGGGGTTTATGAGTTCATCAAGAGAAACGCAGGTTAGTCGACCTTGTTGGACAAATAATCTATGTCTGGTATTTATGCACTTACACTTACTTTTCGGACCATTTTTACTGTTACAGGTACTGAAGTTCCTGAGAAATTATGTCGAAAGTTCCTCGATGGTGATGAAGGGTTTGTCAACAGATCTGACATCGATCAAGAGTTTATTGATCGTAGTGTTGAATTTGGGTTGCCGCTTGAATGTATGTGGACCATCATTGTCAAACAAGGATGGAGGGTAATGTTTTGTAGTTTACTTTGAAATAAGCTAAGTTAGAAATCAAATGTGGAAAAGAACTATGTTGGTTTCTGTACCGTATCAATCATCATTCATTAATCTATCAAAAAGCAATTATAATTACCAGTTAAAGTTTTTTCGCGACGTAGGAGGGGGGTTCTTGCCCCTGGTGGCCCCATGAATTTACTCGTGCGTGTTACATACCAACCTGGAACTGTTTAGCACTTCAGTTCGCCCTCACATCTTATTGCAATAGCAGCTCTCGTTCTTGTACTGCCATTCCAATACATCCTCCCACACTGCGGACTTTCCTCCATGTCTTCATTCTTCATCCTTGCAAGGTACTTGGCCCAGATCATCACTAACCTTCTGCTGGCTGAGCACTGCCTGGGTAAATTCCTTCAGTTTTCTTTGGAATTCAAAATGGTTCAGAGCAATGCATCTGGTGTGAGCTAGCCAACTTTGTGTGTGGAAGTGCGTTGCTAGCCTGCCCACCGTTGGCACAAGAAAGTGGCGTGGAAGACATCATCAGTTTGGGCTTGCAGCAGTGCTGGTACACCATAAATGCTTCATGCCCCAGGAGAAACTGGGTTAGGTAGAACTCCCCCTCACTTTGGCACTACCTCAGCCATGGGCGAAGTGCTGGATTCAGCCACTCACTGTTTTGCCACTTCCCAAGCTGCTACACCACCCACAGCTCTCCTCCTTTTCTTGTGCTAGCTGCACTCAGGTTCTCCCCTTGATAGGTTACCAGAAGGTAAATTGTGAGAATACCAGTACCACCGACACTGCCTCTTGAGAAATAGTGCAGCATGAGCAAGCAATGCAGAAGGTGCACCTCCTCTGCACCACAGCCATCTGTCTCGTGTGGTAGGCCATCGCCTGTGTATCGGCCCACATCTCTACTTCAGGATGGTAGGTACGATCTGCACCCACCCCACCCTTAGTGAGGCAGATTTATCTGCTGCTTGTCAGAGGTGGAGACCAAACCCCCAAATATCGAACTGGTTCTCTTATTTCCAGCTCCATGGTCTCCATTCAGATGGCTCTGTCTTCTGCAGGGTGTGGGACAGCCCATGAGTTCTCAGCCACTCCCTCACTCGTCACATTACTCGTTACTTTATCTGTTACCTGCAAATTCTTTCGACGGTAGTAGATGGAAATATCATGGTTGTAGCCTAGCCTGTTCATTCCTGATAGTAATACAGAGTAGAAGCTTTATTGGGTGGAACAGAAAGAGTCTATTGCTCCCATCCCGCCTAAACTAGATTGCTTTGAACAATAAAATACTAAGACAGGTACAGTTCATGTGAGGGGTAATTCACAAATGACATTTGTGGCACATGGGAAAGCCCTTACAAAGGAAAAGGCATGAACGTAGGTGATGGATCAGTAACGGTGGGAGAGTTGCACACTGCCTGCGCCAACTAGTGTTTTTGGCCAACCAAACGTCCTTTCTGCCACTCGTGCAGTTAACCAATAAAAAT
This sequence comes from Pachypeltis micranthus, assembly GCA_020466155.1. Classification (NCBI taxonomy): domain Eukaryota; kingdom Metazoa; phylum Arthropoda; class Insecta; order Hemiptera; family Miridae; genus Pachypeltis; species Pachypeltis micranthus. The sequence continues at coordinate 39,634,890 of CM035772.1, forward strand.
ATTGGGTGGGACGTATCCCACAGCTTTTCTTTGCCCCACACACGTTCAGCGATGTTTATCCTCTACTAACTAATCCAAACTGTTTTGCGCTTAGTTTATGCGCAGGTAGGAAGTGAACAATCTCATTTCTTCCAACTGACACCACAAAAATGAAAATATTGTATTCTTCATATTGCAGTCAGTTGAACAGTATTTCAAGCCAAGCCTATTTGTAGATTTTCATTGGAACGCTTGTGTCAATATCACTTGGCTGTACTGTATCTTACAGACTTTGGTGTCTCTCGCAAAACTCGCGAATGAATGACATCTCTGTTATTTTTTCGTTTCAGATTCAACTACAATTCAACAAATTTTCTCTCGAGGTACCAAACGACTGCGAGTCAAATTTCATCGACGTCTTCCCAGAAATGACTGACTTGCCTTCCAGGTATGTAGTCTAGAAGTGGATTGGTTATCACACATACAAGTTATGCTTTTGGTCCCACCTTGGTAACTCTCCTCGCCATGCTAAAGCCTAGACAATGGGACGTCAACTAGCTTCTTAAAGAATATCTTGTAGGGGAAATAGCTCCTGCAAGTAGGAAAGTGAGGGGACCTATTAAAACACCATCAATTTTCCCCTACTACACCACTTTTCGTTTTTGCAACAGGGTAATTTAAATTGGCTAACCAGAAACCCTTCCTCTTCTTCATAGTCCCCAAGTAACTCATCTCTACAGAGTGGCTGTGCCTTTGTTACTGTATAGCCCTTCGAAGCATATAAAGTAGAGCAACTCCTGGGCAAACCTTTGAGTTGCCTTCCAGCCCTTCTAGCTCCTCAATGTAACATCATTAGTGTTCAATGAGATAACTTCTCGCATCACATCCTGTAGGTGCTGTCAGGATCCATTATACTTATGGCAGATGAAGAACGTGTGTTCGTTTTTTTTCACATGAGGTTAACTGCCTTCCTGTGGTAAAATCCCTGTAGCCATACAACTGAAGGGTGTAACACCCACAACCTGAGACTGAAGGCCCTGGCAGAGGACAACAGTGTAACACTGTGTTGGGTGCCAGGGCATCAGGGTATAGAGGGAAACGAACGGGCTGATAGGTTGGCTAAGAAGGGATCAGAGCAGATCCCTATTGGCCCTGAGCCCTTTGTTGGGACTACCAGGAGCCACCTACATATAGAGGTTGGCAAATGGGAGGACAGGTGCAGGGCTGCTCATTGGCAGGGGCTGCATGGCCTTAGACAGTCAAAACTCTTCATCCGGCTCTCCAGAGAGAGGTCCAAGGAGGTGCTTGCACTGGGGAGGAAGGATATGAGGATCATATGTGGCCTGTTCACAGGAGATTGTCCGCTGAGGTACCACCTTGCAAATATTGGCAAGTGCGAAGTACAGGTATGCAGGTTCTGCGAGGTAGGGCTGGAGACGGCTGAGCATGTGCTGTGCGTATGCGATGGACTCGCGTTCTGTGTTTGGGAGGCCCTTTCTTCAGCCCAAAGAGGTGGCAAATGCAGAACTTGCGCATAGGTCACGTCACACCAAGTGAGACCAGTGCCGTGGGGCCTGGAGGTGGTGCAGGTGGGCCATGATCCGTGGATCATGGACGCCCTTACAATAGGCCCGTTTGTGGCTGCAGTGAGGGTATTGCCTGCATCCACCGTTTCAAAAAAACACCCACAACCATCATTACTGCTTGGACTGAAAAAGTGTGATAAGTGCTAACCCCTCTTAGAGCTCCTGTACTTTGAATTGCTGCCATTATGTTGTGGTGCTACTTCACGTGACACATGGTCCTCCACTTTGACCACTTCTCTTCACAAGTGTCTCCAATAAATATTACAGGCTTCACTAACATCACTCGTATCTGTCTTTTGCTGGTCTCCCCGCGCCCATTAACACTCGATCCAAGTCGACTGCATCATTTAATTTCTGCTACTTTCTTTCACAGGTTGTACAATTTCTGTGGTTCAATAGCTGAAATGGTGCAAAGTCCGCAGAACGTTTTGAAGATAAGGTAAGTCCTCTCCTTCTTTCAACTGTGAGGAATTTTCTTGTACGATCCCTGTTTTCAGAAGTTTTCGGCTGACGATAGCACATGAGATTCTGATATATGTTGTAGTGTCCACAATAATTTAGTGTGTGCACTTACTGATAGCTGTAGTGCATATCGTTTCATCTGAGCAATACGCTCAATGCTCTCCTAAGTGTAAATAAAACTATTCTACATCACTGCAACGAAAACATGATGAGAGTCGTAACTCTGCCATCTGTTTAAGAATTATTTAAAATGCTCTGTTTACTTCTCAGATTTCTGGCTCTGCCTAGAGGAATGAAGAGTAATTTCGAGGCCTTATGGACAGCATTCAGGGACAAACCAAAGGCTTCAGGTGAGTCATGAGCCCCTCCAGTCATGATGATCCAACGTTTTGCTCAACTTTAAAAAACCCATATCGTAGACAGCACCCCTTCATCTAAGACGTGCCATAGATACAGATTCACGAATTTAGTGCACTCAAGAATGCTTTAACCACTAAAATGTGTGTGTCCTTTACTGTAGGTTGTGAGCTCGAAGAGTATGATTGCGAGGATGCCACGTGCATATCAGAGACGCTGAAGTGCAACGGGCGAATCAACTGCAGGTTCCGGTCGGACGAAGACCCTTCACGGTGCATGGTAAATTTCTGCAATTTTCATCGCCACAACGAAGAATATTTTAGCGAGCCATTGACACTACGTTGCTGCTACATTTCAGGCGAAAGAAGGCGTCCTCGACACCATATTGAATACCGAGCATATGATCATCATCCTCATCGTCTTCTTCCTAATTCTTGCTGGAATGTGCTTCGCTTTTCTCTTCAATTGTTTCCGGAAGCTGGTGCGGGATCATCGGATCATCCAGGTGATAAATTTAGTTTACGAACTAATATTGTATCTTTTATTCATCTGTGGCCATGTGTCGAGCTTTGTTTGATGCAGCAGATGGATTTTAGGGAGGTGTTGTGTGGAACGGCACAGGGCTGTATCAGCTTCTGCATCTTTTTGCCAGACGCAAAATACAGAAGCACATTCTCCTGGTCAGATTGCCTTCCTCATGGGTGTTAATAGGTTGGGGCTGCCTGATGGCGATGGCTTCTGTTTGTGGAAAGTATGTCAGAATCCCTATTCTGTGTACATTTGCCTCACTGCGCTAGCACAAATGGTGGAACCAGCAATAGGTATGAGTTTGGCGATCCTTCCCATGTGCTATCGCACGTAGACAGACGATGTTTGACCAGTCTTCTAATTTGTCTACATCAAAGGTGAAGGAACACTTCCAGTGTCGTTACTGAAGGTCTCAGTTACATTGGGTGCAGAACAATACGACAAAATGACTATTTGTTCGCTGCTAGAAAAAAAGAAATTAATTACGAAATGAAGAAATATATCCCAATAATGTCTGGAATCTGGATTACTTCAAAGGCAACAAAGATGTATGATTTCACTACCCCTAGCAGTGGTAATTGTGGAGCTGCACCAATACTGCTCATTGGTGCTTGCCGGGATCAGCTGATACAATGACACTAACCTTGTACAGATTACCTAACACTTTGTAACCAACCAGTGCTAATGTAAAACTTGGGGATGCCATATAAATAGACAATGGTTTACCAGCTTCACTGTATATCCTTTTCGTATATTATTTATTCTCAATAATACATCTGTTTTCAGTCAGGAAATTTTATTTGATTCCAAATCGGCACATTTTCACATAAAAATTCCATTTGCTAACTAGTGTGCCCGTCTGCTAGGCAATCCAATCGAACGAAATGCATGAGCTTTAAAAAAATTGGATTTACGTTGTGTTTGGTAACATTTCCTAGGTATTTATTTGACGCTGAGCCAAATAGGATGGGTCTCAGATATACCAGACTGCGTCTAGATGGACAACAGTGAAATCACAGTAAATATAGTGAGTTGAAGGAAATCAACGGGAAAATGTAACGAAAGTTATCTTTTCTCCCCAGCCTGCCCTCATTTCCTCTCACTGTTTCTGTCTCCAACCATTCGTCCAATTGCGTCGCCTAGAAAACGTCAATTTTCGTTGTTCCAGTGAAGTGGTCATGTCTCATATGGTATTCTAGGTATTTTTGATGCTGAATCGAATGGGACGGGCTTAGAAGTGTGAAACTGCGTCAAGCTATGCAAGAAAATTATAAACAATTCTGCAATAATTTGCAGCATTTGGAACTACTTCTGTGGCTACGACCAAATTTGTTAGCATTGATTCCAAGCCAAGGATGGATGGATGGATGGTTTGGTGACAAATATCTTTCACTGTGGGAAGGCTATTCGAGAGGAGTGAGGGAGGGGCTTCTTGCTGGCTGGTGGCTTCTTGTGGACAGTTGGCGCGTTTCATGGAGTATTGTTATGTATATTGCTTCAGGGCAACCAAAGAACGAACAAGGTGCAGAAGCACACACAACTAAACAATGAGCTCGTTCACAAAGTCTAGGCTTGCAGCGATCTTTAAAGCCAGGAGCATTTATATGACCATAGATAGTTGTTTGTCGCAGGAGCATATGAGGAGGTCCAGGGAAATGCGACTCAATGAAGAGGCAAAATTGGCCACTGTACTAGACAAAAGTGAAATGTACGTCCCTTCGGCGGACTCAATGAGTATTGGCGACCAACTGAGTGAGTGAAATATTTTTGTCGTGTTAGCAGTAAGCTGATGTCTCCTTTGTTACATAAATCACGTTTTTTTGCAGGCAAACCTGAGTCGCCCGGTCTCGAAGTTGAGATGAAGGATTCAATTGCTCAAACTCACGAATCAGTTTTTTCTCGGTCGTCTGAAGGCGAAGATGAGGAGTTGGCGCCAATTAACAGGGTTGATTTCTCCACTTTTGGTGAGGAGCGTTTATTGCGTCACAAGGGTTGAGAAGTGACGCAACAGTGTTACAAGAGTGCAGGTTTTGAAATGCGTGAAAACTTCTATAAAGTAGCGTTTTGTTGGCAGGGCTTGGAGTGCGAAGGAACGACGAACCTCGAGCCCTTAGCATGGACAGCACCAAGTCGGCTCCAGATGTCATCATCACTTGGAATCACAGGTAAATAATAGACCCCTTTCAATTACAAATAGACGCATAAATAGTTCATAATATCTAAAGAAATAAACTCTTTGCAAAAACGGAAAGACATGAAGAACGGCGTAGTATGAAGCTGTCTGAATCAAAGTGAGCAAAAACACTTATGCAGGTTTTACCGAACAGTATCCAGCAAAGTAATTAAAATAAATAAAATGAAACCGATATTTTGCTCTTAGCAACCTACAATAAATGTCCAACATTGCAATCAGAAATTGAACTACCTAATCATACATTTTCTATACCACCTTGCAGCCCAGCAGAATCCAGCTAATCAGGTTCATTCAAAGTTCAAATTCCTTCATCCCAAGTCATTATTGGGTGGCTGCAGGCTGTGTAGCGATATTGATTTGAAACTGGGTTGGTACAAAGGGAATCAAATGTATCTTCATGAGCTCCTGAGTTGACATACATCATTTACCTTTCGACTTGATGGAGCACGGCCTTACGTTGACAGGAACCAATTCAATAAATACAATGGTATGGCTATAGATTAACCCTCAAGAGTGTGCACTGTGGTACTGAGCACTAAAAATTAAATTCTTTTCAAATCCAATTTCTTACCCTTTAATTTGTGGATTTGTAGGGTTAAAATCCTGAGGTATTCCTTCCGCTCTATATACATAAGGCAACACCAGCGCATGCAGAATATTTGAGTGCACCTTGCATTACACAGTCACAATCAGTCGAATGTATATTAACTCTATTTTACAGTACTGCGTCCCACACTCACCCCAACTCTAAGTTGGATAGTAGTATTGCATTCTTTGTCCCCCACCCTACATTTGTGAGGGCCTTTTGCAAACAAACTACTTACTGATAAGCGTAGTTACAGATAACATTGTGCTCTTGGGGTCAGAAATGGAAGCGAAAAAATCATAAAAAACAAAGGAAGTTTAGTCAGAGTGATCTGTATAATGTAAACAAACGGCAAGATCTAAAATTATGACTTGGGAGAATTTTTGTTATTTTACCCGCAAGAGGGTATTTATGTGAACGATAAACTATAATTGAAATCTTATGGAAGGTGATGGTCAGTAGAGCATCTTCTTACAAACGATTTACCAAACGGTATTTCTGTATTATTTAAAAGATTGGTAGGAAATCTGTTAGGTAAACGCAGTATGGATAAGGCAATTGTTATACTTCTATTTCCTCCGTATTTTTACTTTCCTTAGCTCTACCAAGTAGAAAGGAAAGTTATGTAATCGGCTGAAATTTTTTTTTGAGTTTTCTTCAGATCTTTGCGTTTCAGACCCTCCTGAGTTCGAAAAACTCTATTTGGGAAAATGGTCTGTATGTGTGTGTGTGTGAATGAGTGTCTGTGAACGATTTTTAGAGAAAACGACCGTACCAAATCCATTCAAACTTGATATCTAGCCCGCAGATTACCATGGGACGCCAAAATACGAGTATGAGCAAAATCCACCGAAAGCTAACCATAGTTATCATAATGATCAAAACACCAAATATTTTTTTCTCAAAAATGGCTCTAACGATTTTGATTAAATTTTTTGTATTGATAGCTCGCAATATGGTAATTATACCATAAAGTTCCCATTCGTGGGAAAATTGACGAGAGCAGCACAATAAATTATCAACATTTTCCACGAAACGCGTTTTTAGCTCGGTTTTTTCCTTATTAACTCCGCTGGAATGTTAGTAGAATGTTAAAAAAAATTGGTATTGTAGTCCAATTCAATACCTAAAGGGTGAATGTTTAAAAACGCTCATGAGATACATGGGGCTCACTCCAGAAATTCCTGAATTTGAACTACCGCCGTTTCGCTTACTACCAGTTCTAACAGTCATTACCCAATAACTCTTCAAAAGTGATTACTATCCTCTTCAAAAAATTCTTGTTTACAGCCTCATTAATTATCTGTGTACCAATTGCTCAATAATGGTCCTGGAATGAGTACGAGCAAAACAATAAATTTCGGAACTGTAAGCGCTACCGCTTCTTGCTGCTGTGAAGTGTTGTTTGACCAAGTTCAAATGAACTGAGTGGTAAATGAATGGATTAAGTAGACAAAGCCATATAGAAAGTGAATTGACGTAGAGCTAAGGAAAGTTGTGTGTTGCAACGCACCAGATATTTTTTCCATAGATGTTTTGTTTTTGTTACCAATCAAAACATTCCCAATTTGATGAATCATTTTTATTCCTGCATATATTGATTGTGATTTGTGATTATATGAAAATATTAAAGACAGAGGACTACTAAATCAAATTGCTAATGCTTCATTTTGCAAAAGAATAGACTGTCCCGGTTCTACAGGGCAGACGTATTGTGCTGTTCACAGACCTCATTTCAATACATCAAGACCATAAATTGTATAAAAAGTTATAGAAAGTGAGACTCTTAGGAGGAAATTTCACAATATTAAAGATGAAGAATACTAAAAAAAAGTACAACTTCCCAAAGGCTGAAGTTTATTTCGCATTTTAGTGGTTCGTTCTCTCGCTATTTATAATCATAAGGCTGAAACGTTTGGGAGCGGGGCTCAGGTACTATGGGCACATTCCAGAAATTCGTCTGATATGAATAATCGAAGAATAATGTGTCATAGCTGGGATTAGTTACAGTTGTCTTCTTTGAAGAAAAACTAACGTGAAAAAACGTAATTTCACTTCTGAACGCTGGGGCTTAAAATAAAATAAAATACAAACATGACGATCTCTCTAATTATTGGCCTGAAAATGAAATAGCCAACTGCCAAAAGTGTTTGCGGCCACATATTCCTTTTTGTCTACTAAGGCTTATTTCCTCAAAGGCACTACCCTCGCGAGGAGTGCCTTGGGGAGTGTGTTTCCAAGACACAATTCTCTCGTACAAAGATCATTAACTTAGGCGTCTACCGCCTGGTTGTTTGGCGTAGGAAGCTCACAGTCAATCAAAGGAGAGTACTGGCCCAATCCAATAGAGTTGTGCTCGTGTGGTTTACCAAGGCCTTCAAGAGGTAGGAACCATCATCAAAGGGATGTGACACGTTTGAGTTTTTTCTCAACATCCGTGAACATCTTAGGAGAAAGTGGGTTAAACCAGAGCACTGAACTAGCCAGCTCCTAATGGGACATGGGCGCTACAATGCATGGCTCCACTTTTCTTCTCTTAAAGGCTCTAGTGTAGAGTGAATAAGAAACCACACGCTACTCGCTACTCCACTGTAGTTCCCACAACAGTGAGCGATGGCTGTTGGAAAAGCTGCCAAACCTTCCAGCTTTGACCGCTACGAAGCAAGTTTACCAAAAAAAGCAAACAGTGTGGTCCCTCCCACTTGAAACCTCTCCTGTGACTGTTCCCAGAGGTATTCAGTAGCAGCAACAGGAAGAACAGATGAATAGAAGCAGTCCTGGACCACTTAGTCTTCAACTGTGCAGCACATCTCTCATTGCCAATTACAAATCCTCCCATGAAGTGGAGTTAAACTAACTGAACATCTTGATTTTTAGACCGGATTCAAACACTCCATCGAGCCACCGGAGCAAACATCGTCATGAGCGACGGGGGCGCAAAAATCGCTACGACTATGACACTGATGAATAAACTTTGGTGTATGATTCTTGTTTGGGGTAACTTCCACGTTTAAGCTAGAGAGCTAATCTTACTAACACTTGAAGTGCATTGTTTTACTCTAACTAATATCTCACTTCTTGTTTAGTGGGTGGTTACAAGGTGACCGCTAATAGACTCGATCTGGATTTACAGCTTCCTTCTCTTGTCTTCCCATTCACGTTTTGCCTCTTTCTTTTTCAAGTTACGTGATTTCATTGTGAGATTCTTTGCACCTAATACACAACAAATGCTGAACCACTTCTTATATTTACAAAATAAAAGTGTATTAACCCGCCAGTACTCACTGTGTGAGATTTTCTCTAAAAGCGTCTTGATAAAACAGCATCGCTTGAAATATACGAAGGCTAGAAACATGAACTCTTGTATAGATGGTGGGGAGGGGAACTCCTCGACTAAGGGCACCAGATAGTCAAGGTCAGTTACCTCTGGGTGCCAGAATAAAGTGTTTGTTTTTGAGAAACCTGAGTTGTGTAGAAAACTCTTTCGCGAGAGTGCTCCAGTTTTAATTTTTTTCGATGCGTGTGATTGAACAAAAAGAACTATTGAGCGATCTATCCATTGCCACATCCCACGCTAGAGATCTGAGCCTCGACGAATCGGAAATCACTGGATAAATAAATAAAATACTCAACTAGTAAACGAATTGGTAAATGCGAAGAACTTTTTAAGTGTTCCCAAAGAAAAAGTCAAAGAAATCGAGCTTCAATTAAACTGCAAGATGTCAAAAATTGAAGAATTAAAATGCCCCGCAATAGAAAGAGGTGTTACTGAAGCTGAGAAAGTTTATCGCTTGTGTTACGAGCTGCAAGAAAAAATGTGTCGAAGATTTAAGAGAAGACGACGAGTTTCTAAGCAAAGCCTTTGAAGAGAAGGAGAAAGTCATTATCCTCCTTCAGGCTGAGTACGATTCATTGAAATCCTGAGAGGCGTGGTGGTTGGAAGATTCGGCATTTAAACGATAAAATAACGTCAACGCAGTTATTCCTGGAGTTTTATATCCATTTGTTCATATTGCAGTATACATGCTTGCCTGAATGGGGTGAGTTGTTTTCAAAGCAACTGGCAGTCAATAGAAGCTTTATTCCATCATTATTTCGTAACACTTTGTTTTTCTCGCGAATTTTCTCAGAAACTAATGTTACATTAGCAGTAATCCCCATTTACGCATTTTATTTATTTACTGTGCGGTTTCTCCAATATACAACCACTCCCTCTTGCACGACACTTGTATTTGTTTTATTTCACGTCACTACCGATCAAATCCGTTTTTGTTTTATTTGCGTAAATGCCAAGTTTCTGGTAGAGTCTGGAAACTTTTTTTTACCAAAAATTCGATCGGAAGAATCGTGTTCTACGTCACTCAGAACCTTAGCACCGGCACACTATTCACAAAGAAAGGTTTTCTGGGCCACCCAGGTTCGGATTTACGTTTTAGCCGCCCGTGGGCATGGGATGCACGACCACCCCATCTATACCTTACTAATAACACAACTTGTCCCAACTAATAACGAAACTATTTGAAAAAAGAGTAGTGTTGATTTTGTTTCTTAGCATATTATTAAAATGAGCACGATGTAAAACCACACACCTTTCCTGAATTAGGTAAAATTCAAGGTACAGAGCTGAATTAATTATTAGCGTTAATGTAATTGTCTAGGCGCTTGGGTATTTAAAATGAAACAGAATTACAAGTTACAGAAAACTTGAGTTTTATCCATAAAAGTTGAGAAGTACAATTTAAAGAAACACGTTCAAGTCAATAACGAGGATCTACTGTCATACATTTGTTTACATTGGCTGACTACAGAAACTTTACGCGTCTGGCTATTTCGTTTGCAAACTCAGAAATTACATCTTCAAAATCTAATCTAGTAGTTGAATCTTTTTCATTAGCCAAGACTGCTAGGTAATTCGGTAGCTGTGTTGGAGTTGAACGTGAATAGTTTTAAACCCTTTAGAGAGCAGGATCTCTCTGCCGAACAGTTTGAAGCAGGGGTGCACAGATATATTAGCAAGACATTCGGGTGGACTTTTTGAAATTAAAAACTTGTGCAGTCTGAACAATATCACAGCCTCGTCAAACTTCTCTTGACGCAGCAAAGAACTGCGCATTCAATCACAAATGGTGATTCTTCAATGTCAGCTTGTCGTAGTTCAAGTTTCCAATTTAAAAACAAACCTCCGACAATTTGCCGCCCCGTGTGGTAAATCTGGACTCGAGGCACCCATTTCGGTATTATAGCTTTGTTCAGTACATGGTTGACTTGAAAAAAGTCCAACTCGTGAGTGTGAAGGACTTCTATTCAGGCTAACCTTATTCGAGTTATACTGATGGAAGGCTTGCAGCAATTTCGTTTTGCAGAGTAGAGGCATATTGTACGGCTCTGTAGCAGCGTGTGTCCTGACATCCTGCAGTACCTTGCGAGTACTGTGGGGTTGAAAAAAGAAAGGTTGTGTACACCAGTCATGTCACGCAGACTGTACAGCATGCCAAGTAACACAGCCAGGTAGAAAAAAAGTGTGGATACCAGAAGGATTTGCAAGCTGGGGAAGCTGCCAAATAAGGTGGTACCTTAGCTCAACTATTAAGATGTACAGCCAATAAAATTCAGATAGCCGTGCACATCACCCATGACATTAGGAAGAGTTGAAGATTATTAAAGGCCTAACGCCTGGGCATGCATTCGGCTGGGTCGAGTAATTAAGTATTCGTCAGCCTGTTCAACAAGCCCAAATAATGTTTGTTACCCATTGGACAAGAGTCCAGCCCTACTTCCAAATTCTGCTTGCTGTGTAGTAATCTTGATTTTTTAGCTGATACAATTTACAACCTCATAACTTATTATTCAATTTTGATTCAGGTCGACAGTGCTTTGAGACCGGGCAAAACAGGGATGCCCTCTCCATGGCAGGTTCCAGGGCTTCCACCTTTCTACAATAATCGAAGAAGACCGACCACTTAATTCTAGCAATTGTACATAATCGACTTCCAACTTATTGTTGTTTTTTGTAAATAAATAAATAATTAATTTAATGTATTTTTTGCTCTTGGCGACTAAAAAAAGGTTATATTGTGTTGTTCAGTTGGTAGTGCTGGGAACAATACAAACGGACCCGTGGCAGGTGAGCAAACGTTTTTCGCTCATTTTAAGGGCTTGCCAGGTTAAAGTTGTTGGTTTCACGAGTGTGTGTCAATTCTTGTGTCCCCAGGAAACATGAGAGTTGTCGAGTTGATAGCTATAACGTTATTACTTTGTTCCAGTTTCATTGACGTGCCATAGGTATAATTTTTAAACATTAGCGAATAAATGCCAACAACGGTCTCGAAAACTCAAAATGAAAAATGTATGGGTCTAGATGTCTTGTTCCCAGCAAGATTATGGGAACCAAAACCAGGGCTCACAGTTTGTTGTTTGATTTTGAAATTAGTCCAGTTTGAACAAAAACATTAAAAAGCCAATTCCTATAGTTCAAAGGCGCCGATGAATTGTTTTAGAAACAACAACAAGGTTATGTGTACGATTTATATCTGAATTATGTTTGCCAATAAATCAAGAATTGGGAATTCATAAGTGCTCATTGTGTTCACAGTTCCTTGACAAGTTTCAACAGTGGAGAAAATATCAGTCGTTCGCCTGCTGTGTTTCCATCGTGCAAATTGTACATGACGCCATTACGTCAGCGAGGAGATCAGTCTGCAAAATGAATTTGACTTCAAAGTTGAAAAGCGTTCAAATGTCAGCCAGGTAGTTTTGTTTTGATAGAGGGTTATGGACACAGAAGGCCTTTGGATTCCAGGACTCATGAACAGCTTCACCGACTTAGCACCAGACGGTTTCACGCCTTGTTCATGAATAACTGAGACTGTTGCATCTTTCACTACTCCTTTTTCCCTATGGTTGGACCAGTACAGCTTCCTGTAAGGACGCTCAATAGTTAACGCGTGCATCTGCTTGTCCTGGTCATCCATAATGGGGGTCACCCTCCACATACTCAGGAACACCTTTGGTATAGTAGAGTATCTGTGGAGGATAGTGAGGAGCTACCTCACACACAGGGGAAATGTGATATTGAATTTATGAGTAGATAATAATTAGTGGTATAAGAAAATTTGCTTTCCTGGTTGTTTGGCATATCTTCAACAACACGTTTTTAAAGACAACAAATTAAGGTACTAATTATTATCTGCTCAGTCATTTTAACCGTTCAACTCAATAGATATAAAAGGCCAGTTCCAACACATTGCCTGATAACAATTACCTGATAGGAAGGCATAACCTGGATAAAACTTCCATTTCTGAGGGAAACCTGCCACAAGAGAACTTTGCCACAGTGGCAAGTGGCGATTGGCATTAATTTGACGTATAACAGTGCGAGCCTTTTTTAGTGTCCCCTTTTGTACAACGATTGTTGGAAATGAACGAAATACCCGACTACGGAAGTAAAAATGCGTGTTCAATGGAATCATTAAAATGAATTGATATGCGTAATAAATCGCCTAGTTTTAATAGGTTTTAAAGATCCGACATTCTCAACACAAACAACTTTTTCTCGGAAAATTGTAGAAAGGCGAAAAAGGAAAATTTTGAGCATATGATCCAATCAACCGTAATTTAGAAGGAGTTGAAATGTCACTGTATTGTGACATTCTCAGCGACCTAGAGGAAAGAACATGAAAAAGTTCCACACATTCAAACTCCTAGTCTTGTGGGGTTCTTCCTTTTCCTCTGACTGCTTCTTACATCTCTCCTCTCTTGCACCCCTGCTACTTCGTCAGTAGGTATGAGCTCACGCGTTGTGGAGATGGCTACCTCATCAGCATCTGGCTCATGTTGTCTAAATGTCATAGGTTGAAAAAAAGTATTACTTACTTCCAGATTGTAGAGGCATTGAAAGGGACTAAGCTCACCTTCAAGTTTTTATACTTGCAACTCTGGGTGGCTCCTTGAAAACATGTATAGACGGGTACAACTGCACAGTTTGATGAGTTGTTATCCTTAATACCAAGAGTTTCGAGTTCCCAAAAGTATTTGATTGAAAAATTGCATAGACGTGTGTTCGAGTATGTCTGAACAGCTTGGCTTGCCTAACCAACTTTCTACAGCAGCAAGACCGTCAAAAATTATTTCTTGGGGAACATTTTGAACATATGACCTAATCAGTTGCAATTTAGAAGGAGTTGAAGTGTAAGTGGACAGTGACATCCTTATGATATCACGATTTCAAAGTCCCACCTACTACAAGCGACTTACACAGTTACCTACTATCATAACAATGTGTTGCTGAAAGATGGAAAGAAGAAGATTATGGAAAATAATTGAAAAATATTGAAAGGAGAGGAGGATAGAGTGTTGATCAAATGCTTAGGCTTGCACCATAAGAACGAGTGCATCGTCATTGGGGCGCAAATGTAGAAGCCCTCGCGTCCTACCATGAACTATGCCCCATTTGATAGCGTCTTCGGAACGTAGTAGCAGCCAGAGGAGAAGGGGGGGGGGTAATAAAATATAATTATACGAATCGGTAAGTTGGAGGGGGGAGGGACAAGGAGGTTAAGAAATATTGACACGCATCATGCAGCTGCACGTCATTCAAGGTCTATCACCGCAGCAAAGTTCTCTTGTGGCAACTTTTCTTTCACAATGGAGGTTTTATTCAGGTTATCCCTCCCTGTCAGGTGTTCTTTATTAGGACCTGAACTAGAACTGGCCTTTCAAGTCTATTCAACTCGATAGTTAAAAAATGAGTATAAAAATGTAGCCAATTTTTTTAAAGTCTGGTTCCTTCAAATTCGCCAAAAACATGGCAGCGACAGCAATATTACGCCAATTAGATGTTGAAAATTCAGGAAGAATGCCTCCGTTTTTCGCGTCGATTAATAACTCAGAATTTGAGCAGTAAATTTGCAATTTTGAAACATCTGTGCTGTGAAAGGTTCAGCGGTAGAGAGGAGTAGAGACATATTTTTAGTTCTTTCGTTTGGGCTTTAACGTACTCCGAATATAAGTTATGAACTATTTATTAATGCGAATTGGGGACAGGGCTGTAATTGTTGCGAGCGGCAGAGGGGGGACTGACAGGTTGAACTGACGAGGTTGGTCTTCCCTGAGGAACATACACAGGAATGTGGAGTTAGCTTGTTGTGGTATTCTCCACGCAGACCTAACGTTCTCGACCTGACTAGAATGACTATTAATTTGCAGTACATGTCTGTCAGGTAGGGTTTTAGCTTCACCAGCAGCCCAGTATGCTATGTCTTATCAAAAGCTTAGTCAAGCTTTCCTTGTCTTCTTGTACACGGCCAAGAGCAGGGAGCTGCCAGGAGCAAGAGTGAAATTTTCTGAACCCAACTTGAGTGTTTGGTAGCAGATGCTCTATTTACCGTGATTCAAGTATTCTATACAAAATGTAGACCATGTTAATCAGTCGGTACCCCCTAAGATGATCGTTTCAGGGCGGACTAACAGTGTTTGGAAATTATTGCGGCACGCTGGATATAAATTTAACTACATCCGAGTCGATATCTGCGCACGTTTTAAGAGGTCTTCTTAAATCAGTCGATAGGTCATTGGCCCACAGGGGCACTGCTATGTAGGGTTTTTTTAATCAAGAAATAAACCAGTACGTCTGGCCGGTGTGCGGTTTGCTGAGGATAATGAGTTGGCTAATGGATGAACTACTGTCATCTCTAGGAGCCGAACCTCGTTAGCTAACATCGGAACTAAACGTCTAAGCATTACTATCACTATAAATGATGAAGTGAAGTGTGTGATAAAGAATATTCGTGCAATAAATGCAGCAATTTGTAATATTAAGCAGTTAACCTGTATCTGTGTCCTATTTGCTCAGAGCGTTAGAGCGTTCGATTACTGGGAGAGTTTCGTATCAAGATTGCAGCCCCTCTCTTCTGGAATGGCACGATGTTCTCCACGATAACGTGTATAAACACGCGTATGCAGACGCCGAGTGAAAAAATCAAATATAAGTTCTCTCAGAAACTAAGAAAATGTCATGTAGTGACGATGAAGAAATATTTCCAACTTAACTATGAAATGTCTTTAAGGAATAAGTAATACTGAGTGGGAAAGTCCCTTTGGAACCTTGTTAAAAACGTAATCAAATGCAATTGGCCGTAGAGCAGATTTTCTTTTCTTCCAACATTGTTCTATTATATTTGTTATGCTGCGCACTTGATCACCTGTGCAGGCTGATTGTACGAGTAAGTGATTAGATTTCTCTTCTCAATTGTAAGATTTAGGCGGTTCAATGGAGGTTTTTCGAACGCCTTATAATAGTCGGCAAAAGGCGAGAAGATTTTTTGTTATTGACTAGTGTGCCAGTGAATCTTCCACTGCCTCGTGGTGTACTTCAGCAGGAATTTATTATTCAATGATTATATTCTTCAACTTTGTCCTTCGCACTCCTCGATCGTGCCACAAATAAAAGTTGAGTTTTTCTTCAAATCAGTGGCGGATTTGCCTGAAGTCCCAGGAGGCCCGGGCGTAGGGCGGCCAATCGGGACAAAAAATTCGCTGATGATAACAAGAAATAACTCGAACCATGTAAATATTCTAAAGGCTCACGCACATTATGGTGAGCCGCACTGCACCGCATCGTATAACAATAATCTTCCTAAATCACTTTTGTGCTTTTTATAAATAAAATATAGAAAATGTAATATGATGTAAATATTTCGTTCATACAAAATGGACGCATAAGTTATTTAGTACATATAAGTGATCTGGGAAGGATATTGCTATACGCGCGATCCAGCGAGACTTCAGCTTCGTCCGTTCTTAATCGCTCTCTTCCAGCGAACTGAACGGAAAAAGCTTCTATAGGGAGTAGAGAGGAGTAGACATATGTAGACGTAGGTGCAGGTCTATGTTTAATAAAATTGTAGTGTGCGTATAGCAATTGCAGTGAGTGGCCTATTTACTACATGGCCTGAGGCCTAGGGCGGCCAAGACTGCAAATCCACCACTGCTTCAAATCTGCGACGGTCGCTATCAGCGATACCCGCAACGACGTAACAAATTTATACTTTGTCACCTTTTCGTAGCGATATTTGATAATGGGGAGAAAACAGGAAAACAGGAAGTGGAAAGTTTTAAAAATTATAATTTATTATTCTTCGGTTATGAAATTAATTGAACTAAAAAAAGGGAACCAAACAAAAATAAATTAGAAGTCGTAAAGAAATGATTTGGAGCGCAGCTGCGTTCAAATAAACAATTTTCCGGGCGAGGAAAGCGGCAGAGATCAGGACGGTCGAAAATGCAGTAGCGGGAGATTTGCAGGAGTACGGCTGTACCGATTGACCTGGTTGTTTCTTTTTTGTTTTCTTCGTCATTTTTTGTAGACGCGAAAATAAGTTTTTTCGTCGATGGGAAAGGGGTTGGAGGACGAAAGTGTACCAAAAACTCGGGGTTTTAGAATTTTACTCGATAACGGCTCTAACGATTTTAATTAAACTTTCAAATTACCTTCTGCTAGTTAGTACAAATCGTTTCGTCTCCATAAATATTTCCATGAAAATTTGGTGAGCGGAGATGTAGGCCTAAAAAGCAAAAGAAGATTTTTTTGCTTTTTGCCATAATCCCTCCAACGATTTTCACCAAACTCACAGAATGTTTTCAAATAGTTAATACCTACGTATTGCTCTCAATCTTACGAAGTGTCCTCTAGCAACCTATACCCACATTTTGTTCTGTGTGATTATTTCTGTATCTATCTGTTTCACAGAGATATAAGCCACGGTAGCTCGAAAAATTAGGTTGGTCGAATATTAATTTACCAGTTTTCCAATTTTCTCAATAACGGCTCTGACGATTTCAATCAAACTCTCGGGGTACTCTCAATCGACTGGTACCTACATTTTGTTACCCATAAATGTTCCAGTAGAAAGCAGTTGAACGAAGATATAGTGCCCTTATATGTAGCAGCTCGTCGAATGCACGGTGGTGAAAAGCTGTGTGCAGCTGCGCGCCAGATATTTGATTTGGAGAGACTGGCACCTTAATCCTCTGATCGCTTTGTAGAGAGAGGATCATGTCTTCATACACAGGAATGGGAGCCAATTTCTATACACATCGTTCAGTTCTAATACCTATGTCACTGTCAACAATGAGCAACCGACTCGTAGGTAATTTGACAGGAGACCGGCAACGTGTTTACTTTTGGAATAATTCGTGTTCAAAGTACTGCAGTTATAGGGGAGACATTGCGAAAAAAGTGACTCTATAAAACGACGTTAGTTTGAATCGTGGAATTTCACGTTGCTTCATGAGCGTTATCAAAGTTACATTCTGTAGGTGTATTGGGCTCTGATTGTTGCAACTTGGGGTACTTTATAGAACTTCATTGAAATTCGTCGGCATTTTAAATATTTTATAGTGCTGCTTTCGTCATTCTTCTATCGATTAACATGTTATTGTACATACAAATTCAATGGAAATCGTTAGAGTCGTTTTGATGGAAAAAATATTTGGTCTTTTGATAACTATAGTTAATTTTGGCTCGAGTTTGCTCATACCATCATTTTGGTGTCTCCGTTCAATACAGACTATTTATTTTCTCAAACGGCGTTTTTCGTGTCGAGAAATTAAATGCTGAATGCCGAGTAAATTAAACGTAAAGATCTGAGGACTCAAAAATGTTTTTTCAGACGATCACATAACTTTCCTTCTTACTACGCAGGTCTAAGGAAAGTAGAAGTAGTTTCGTAAACTTTTTGATTCATTGAACCATTCTGAAAAACACTCCCGTTTTCGGTCGGGAAGATTTAGTTACAACCCTCGTTATAATTTGACATTAACGTTTCAAGGCATCCGGATTCAAAATCTGCGATGTCCGTCCGGACCATATTTTGCCTTTAACGCGATCTAAAAACCCCGTTCTTTCGTACAAAAGCTTCATTTGGGATCTAGTTGTGCCCGCCTACTCTTTAAATTTGATCGGACGAATCCCATGGTTGTTATGGTGCCAAAATGGTTTAAGAAATATGCCAAAAAACCGCTAGAACCACTGTGAAGGAACTACTTTAGGTCGTTTAAAGTTGTTTATAACTGCATGTGACCCTGGCACCTCATACATGAACATGGAATGGCCATTCGTTAAGAGGAAACTTTTCCAACATTCTAACATCTTTGATGCCAGCATTTGACACAGCACCATTTCCCCGGAAGATCTCAGAAATCAAAATTGTGTTGGCCAGGGCTAAATTGAGATGCCCGTGACAGACAAAAACATGATTACGTGCACCAGTCCTGTGGTTCCACCTGACTTCGTTCCGTTTGAACAACTATTGCAATGCAGAGTAGCTCCACTACCACTCTGGCCAGGGCTTTTAATTGCGACACCATTTCTTCGGTCGTTGATTAGAGATGAGTGGAATAGGCCTCTTCAATTCATTGACCTTGATCGGTTCACTTTGAAACCAACTAAACCAAAATAATCACAAATTAATGAAATATTTTACCTTGTTTATCACCCGTTAGGACCCAAGTTTTCATACCAGCAGCAATAAGTTTGACAATGGTTTGAGGGACTCCATCTTGTCGCTTGTCTTCAATCGCAGTGGCTCCTGAAACCGCTATATTCAAAGTCACTAGATAAATTGTGCAAAACCTACAACAAATCCCAAAGGATGTTAGAAGCTGTTGAGTAATCTTTCAAATTATCTTCAAAAGTCTCAGGACACAAGATCTGAATAAATTTTGGCTGTTTTATTGCATTTACGTCGAGTTTAGTATTGTTTCCTAGGTGTTTTGGATACTGAGTCGAATAGGATGTCTCAGATTGCAGGACTGCTTCTAGATGGGCAACATTGAAATCACAGTAGGGGAGGATTATGAAATGTATGTTATCTTTTCTCCCCAGCCTGCGCTCCTTTCCAACCACCGGTCAGTTCCGCGTAGTGGCAATTCCCTAGCATCGCCTAGAAAGTATAATTTTTCTGTTGTTCCGTTGTGGGGGTCATGTTTTGTACTGTTAACAACTAGTAGTTTACGGTGCTGAGTCGAATGGGTCTCGGAAGTGCTTCACAAAAATTTCGTTTGCGTATGAGCTGTCTTTTCCCGAATTGTTGATAGACCCATGTGAAATTCTTTATGTTTTTCTACGTTGGATTGACTAGGATAGGACCCAACCCTGTTGTGCAAGACCAGGGCTGTTGTTGTAATCATTTGCAGCGTTTTATCGCAATTACGTCGTATTTTGTATCGTTTTCTTGGTATTTTTCGATTACTGGTATGACCCTCGCCTAGGGTTTAGCAACACTCATCAAATAAGAAAACAAACTTGGTATTTTTCGATGCTGATTCGAATGAAACGAGTGTCAGATGTGTTCAACTGCGTTTAGATCGAATAGAGTGATATCGTGAGCCCAAGTCTACTAATTGAAAGAAATAGCGCGACAATACTGCGAAAGTTATCGTTTTTCCCGGAGCTGCGCTCATTTCACTTACTACCTCCCGTCTCACTCCAACCATCCATCAGCTCGGTTCGTCACGTCGTCCCAATTTCCTACAGGCGCCTAGAATATGTCAATTTTTGTCGTCCCGTTATAATTAGGTCATGTTTCGTATGGTTTTCTGGTATTTTTCGATGCTGAATAGAATGGGATGGGTCTTGAAGGTTTGAGACTACGTCGAGCTGTGCAAGAAGCTAATAACCCGTTGTGCAATAATTTGCAGCGTTTCCTCGTAATAAAGTTCACATTTCCTCTCTCACTCTCTCTCGAACATAGAGCAGAATATCCAGAGTACACAACACGCATTACTACTTAACGGGACGACCTAATTTTACGATGTTATGAATCGTTAACTTTCGCATGTCCCGGTTGTATGCGTCAATTTAAAAAAAAACTTGAAAAACGATCGTTTCGAAGGATTGGAGGGATGGGAGAGGGGGTTAGGGGAGAATTAGGAGGGTGACTGCAGGGAACATCACTTTACAACCTGTTTGATGCCATTGGAAATTATTTAGGAGGATCATTCGTTGTTGTCCCCCCCCCCTTCACCATAAACACCCAGCTCCCCCTCCCATTAATTCCACAGACACCGCACGATCCATTCATCACGATCTCACGTTACGGCGTAACAACGAAGATCGAAGCCGATGATCCCTCGACAAGACGGAAAGGATTTCCCTTGGCTTTAATCCCCGCTTAATCAAAATAATCCCTTCCTTTCTCGTCGGGTCGGATTAAGGGAATCGTATTCATCTCCTCACTCTCTTCCCTATTTTCTTGCTCAATTCTCTCTCATCCCTTTCCATTCCCCTCCAAACGACCTCACTTCCCTAATTTATATGTCGGTGGAGGGGAGTGCGGAAGAGGGATGAAATCGATTCATATCCACCCCTTCCACCGTCACATCTCCCCTCCAACCATCTCTCCCGCTTCCCACTCGAGTGAGGTAAGGTCAGAAACGACGCTCCTTTTCCACCCCGTTCTCCAAACGCCGTTCCTTTCAGTCGCCCTTCCGCTCCCAAAGCTCCACTGTCGCCATACCCAACTCCTTCATTCCCTTTACGAAACTCGTCGTCTTCAGCAAAGAACGCGATTTTGAGATAAATCACCGCTAAACACCCAGAGGTAGGCTAATATGTCATCACTTCACTCGACAACTATTATTTTCATGACACTGACGTTGAATTAATTACTTATCGACATGAGCGTGTTGACAAAGGTTCACTCAACATTCTCCTAACTCCCCCATCGTTTTATACATCTCCTAATTAATACTCCACTCTGAGCGGCAGTCAATCAACTTCAGCCGCCATCTTTTGTCAGTCAGGGGTTCACGAGAGGGCAAAAAGACCAAGGAACACCACGGCCTTTAACACGCTCAGCTCTTTCCATAAACGCGTTTTTTCCTATTTATTCTTTATCCTATTTATTTTTTAAAGAAAAAACATAAGCCTCCTCAGAGCAGGGAAGATGCCGATGGGCCCCCAGTGCAGGTGTTATGGGAAGGGGGAGGGGGGAATCTAGGCAAAAAGACTTCGTTGTGTCTACTGCAAAAGGTTGTCAATTCAGACGCTCAAGAAGAGCTCAATGGGTAGTGGAAAATAGCGCATATTCCTCTCGAATATGACAAAATGGCATTGGTGATGAAGTTCATGCAAACTCCTGGGCTATTGACATTCAAGGGACATAAAATCTCTTGAAAGCTGAGTATTGCGAAAGGTCATCACTAAGAAGAACTCAAGACTGCGTGGAAATAAGATGCAAGTCCCCTCGACGTGGGCGAATAGTCAAAGGGGCTTTGGTGCACTAGTTCTTGGAAAACCATCGGCTGTTGACTTTGGAGGGACATGAAAGCACAATGGTCTGCCGGAAGTAAGGCTCGAAGTCCCCTCAAGAGGTGGCGACAGGAATGGACTGTGATGGAACAGTTCTCTAAGAATATCACGGTCCATCACCATTTAGGGGACAGGCTCCACTCTTTCGCCAAGGTTCGTCGGTACGGATGCTATTGAAGAATGGAGCGCTGTGGGAATAAAGGCTCCTAGTCCCCTCGTCGAGAGATAGAAAAATCTTCTTAAGGCTCTTCAATTCAGGTGCTTCAGAATCCCCGGCTGCTGCCAGCACCCTGTAAGTCTTGGGTGCACCACGTGAAGGCTCCTCGGGCCATTGCCATAGTAGACCTCAAAGTTTTTTTAAAGCGCGGTACCGAGAGAGAGCTTATCGAATTCATATTGTTCGCCTTCAGCGCTTCAAGCACTACAGAGTCCTTGCAGCCGCTTGTGTTCCCGCATCATAAGCTACCCCATTAGACGGTAGTAAGGCGTAACGAGCTCATATAATCGCAATCGCGTGGCGAAACGAAGAGCAGCATTTTCAGCTCGCTGAACTCGTTTCAAGAGCACTCCAGTCTTCAAGTCACGAAGCCGTAGCAACGTAGTCAAAGTTCGCCAGCGTTAAACTTTGAACCAATTACCGAGAGCGAGGGGGAGCCAATAATGAATGAACGAATTTGTTTATTTAACGGCCAGGGAGAATTAAGGTCTCTGTTCCATTCTACCTGGCTACAACATGCGGTTATATTTCCTCGAAAACATCCGTTGTCACACTGTACTTATTGCATCAGAACATACGTGTGCACGTTTTTAGGGTTATTGCATCACTATATGATGATCCCACATGGTACTCGTAGTAACTCTGAAAGCATGCCCCCCAGGAAATTAGATTCAAACCAAATACACATCCTATACGCACTAAACGCACACCTTTCGCACCAGCTGGTTGAGGCGAGTGTAGAACATTCTCCAGCTCCAAGCGCTTCTCTTCAAAAGACTGCTGGGCTCTTTCTTCAGACGGTTTCTGCGAGGCCAGTACTTAAAACCAAAACCACAGAGCCCCTGCGCCAAATCCGTCGCCAAGAACTTCCCGTATCGAGTTATGAGACGATTGTCTTATTCCGCTTTATTTGAACACGGTTGCGTTCTTCTGGTCGACTTAACCATCGAAATCGATGTAACAGACTAACTCAAATTTAGAAGAAATAAACAATCGTCCTGACTGTACTATTGAAATTAGTTTCCATAACTTCGTCGCTAGTGATTTAGTTCACTTCTCGGTGACACAGGTATTTTCCTTATCAAAATTACTGTTCTTCGACTCTCATAAGAGAGTTAAATCAGTCTCAAGTCACTGAGGTTGTGGTTTCAAATGCAGGCACGGGCATTTTCTCAGCAACCACCGACTGCTACCGACTAATGGGAAGAGGTGTTAAACTGGCTTCCCACCTGATCTAGCTATTTACTTGGGTAGTATGTTTCATCAAGACGGATATACTGAGGACACGTTTCTTTGTCATAACCTCTTCCAACAATCGTCTCTAAATGTTGTAGGAACTAAAGTGGAACAGCATATGGTTTCTTGTTTCCTTCGGACTAAAGGCACGAGACACGTAGGATGGAGAATCTTTGAGAGACCAGAAATGAAGCCGCGCCATGAAGTCACCATGTCCCGTGAAGAACTGGCGCTCCTAAGACGTTCACGGATGTTGCGAAAAAAACTCATTCGTCCTTTGACGAGGACCCCGATCTCCCTTACCATTTATCCAAGGCCCGTTCATCTAGTTCAGCAAGTTTTATTCAGTCACGCTAGGTTGTAGAGCGGGTATTCCTTTTTGCTCCCTTGTCCACAAAATGCACTCACTGTCTTGTAGGCCTTGGCTATCCATGGGAGCACAGCTATCTGGGAGTGGGCCGGTCCATTCCTTAGATTGACGGAGAGTTCGCTACCCCAGACAACAGGGCAATAGCTAACCACGTCTAAGTTCATGAGGAATGTGTCACGGTAACACACATCGCTGCGCCTAATTGCTCACAAAGAGGCTAATCATGAGAGGGTACTGGAGGTGTTGGATGAAATGCCACCTCTCACTTGAATCGACTCCTAAGTACTTCACTTGCTTACCAAGAACGTGCCTGTGCCCACCAAAACGTACGGCTGTTTAATTTTCCCTTTAAGAGGATGAGCTGGCTTTTTTCCTCAGCCACAAGCCAGATTGATATGCTCACGCCACTTGTTTACCTTCGCTAACACGTGTACAGCTAAGACACATTTGACTGCTCTACAAATTTGAGAAGGGCGAGTACTCAGATAAAGCGAACGATGGCGTGACCCTTACAACTCCAGGCAAACAGGAGGAGAGAGAGAGCGAGAGCGACATTGCACCTCCGTAGGAAAATAAATAATTTTAGTATAGTTTCTGATAACGTCCACTCATAGAGGTTAGCTCACTAAAAAACATCACTTTGGCAGTGAAACGAGGGAACCAATCAATCTCTCTTCCTGTTTGTTCCTGTTCTCATTTGATTCCTCCCTCAGTCGAAATGAACCAACAGTTTAACTCGGTCCAATTCCCCGCAGTTCGACTCGGCTCCGCGATTCCAGTTGATTGCCTCGTCATCACCCCCCCCCCCTACCACCAACCAAACCCCCTCGAGCGAGTTTCCTTTCAAACCGCCGCTTTTCTCCTAAACAATCGTGAAAATTCACGAAAAGGGCGGCTCTTCGGGACAAAATCGAGCGGATTAAATAAAGGAAAGGGATTATCCCAAATAGGATCAAAAGATGAGGTTGGTAAAGGGGTTTGGTGCAGGGTTGGAGGGGTGGGGGAGGGGTAGAGAGAGAGTGAGAGTAAGCCTTGAAAAAGGGGGAACTGGGAACAAAAGGAGAACGTTTGGGCCCTATTTCCCTTTTTATTGCTCCTTTTTTCCCCCTTCGCTAATAAAGTAGCTGTCCCTCTCTCTTTTTCCCCCACGCCATTCCCAACAGAAACGACCCGGTTAAGATAACTGTCTCTCGTATATCGTTACTTTTCTCGATGACGCTCTTCTCCCGCCTTTGGGCACCTACGAGGCGATGGTAGTGGTAGTGGCTGTGTTATATGTTGCGGGGTGGATGTGGAACGAGGCTCTTGAGAGGCGATAGAGCGCCATGACGGGTCCTTTGGGATTATCCGCGCGGTGTCTGCTGTTTGAGATCGGCAATGGCCTCAAGGCATCCCCGCGTTTCAGGACACGACGCACCAGGTTCCTACCAACCCAGTGCACTTACCTTCAACTACCAAGAAAATTCAACGCTAATGAATCTGCTCGTTTATCAATCGAATCGTCTGACACCGATAGGTTTTGAAATGATTGTCGGGTTGAAAGGCGCTGAGACAATACATTGTAAGTTCCAAGCAACCACATAATTCTGTATGAATTACCTTCACGTTTGAGACGCTGGCACTGTGCTTTTTCCAATGACTTCTCAATGGTTGAAGAACGAAGCCAGAGAAATTCGAGGCAAACCGTCAGACGTGCCTTGGGCTCCTGGTCCACACGCAATCGCACGATTAACTGTTGTCCTAACCCCAAAGACATAGAGAGAAAAGTTACGCGAGGCTTATCAGCGAAAAATATATTTTTTTAATCAATTTTCCTCGAGCAATCAGGATTTTTAAGCGCTCAAGCAACGAACTCAACGTATTTGTGACATAACGTTCTGCAATTTATTGGGACGTCACGACCTTTAATGAGTAACCACCGTTTAGTTAATGCATGAGACCATCAACGTGATTGTTGTGTGCAAGAGAAATAGAGAGCAATAAAGGCTGGAATGGATTGATGAATGAGATGAACGAGATCGAGGACAGTTGTTTAGCACGATAGAGTTCTGATGGGATGGTCACTAGCGTACCAGGATAGCGTTCTGATCGGTTTTGAGATGGATCTGGGGGGCTATGGGGAGGAATGCCTATGGTGAGGGCAACGAACGGCTGATTCGAAGGATCGTGTTTGTTGTTGTGAAAATGAAAATGTTCATAATGAAATGGTTTCACATTGAGCCCCAGAATTTATCGGATTGCTTCTAATCATCTTACAACTGATGTTAAAGTTTCTTCGTGAGCGTAGGACGTTGAGTTATCAGCACGATGTTTGAGCGCGCAGGCGTCAGAACGGGATTTATTTGTAAAAACGAGCGGTGCGTAGCAACACACAACTTTCCGCAATCCCTTTAAGTTCGAACACCACTTACATATGCGGACGCTATATCTCTGTTCAACGCAATTTTACAGGAACATTTATAGAGAACAAAATGTAGGGACTAGTTAGCTGAGAGTACTCCATAAGTTTGATCGAAATCATCTGAGCCGTTTTTAAGAAGATTGGAATACCGATAAATTAATATTCGACAAATCTCCTTTTCTGATTTAACTTGGCTTATATCTCAGTTCAACATATATATAGAGAACTAATTATGGAGAACGAAATGTGGGTATGGGTGACTAAAAGACATTCTGTAAGATTGATCACATCTGGTGAATAAGTTACCCTGGAATTTACGGAAATGTTCGAAAAAACGTTATTTTCGACACATTTTGATTTTTATCTCTGTTCAATGGACCGTCACAGGAAGATTTATTGAAAAGAATATGTAGGTATCAACTATTTGAAAACATCCTGTTAGTTGGGTGAAAATCGTTGAAGCCGTTTAAAGTAAGAAAAGTACCAGCTCAATCGGATCAGCCGTTCTCCCGCAAATCGAACTACACACACACACGGATCCCGCGCCGAAATTAGGTTTTTTAGACTCAGTAGACCTCAAAACGTAAACATCACAAGAAAACCCAAATTTTTTTTGACATGACTACACTATACTTTCCTTTCCCTTAGGGGTAGCGGAAAGTAAAAAGACTAAAATCGAAATTTTGATATTTTATTGCGCCGTTCTCGTCATTTTCTCACGAAAACAATTTCACAGTATAGTTATGTCATTTGGGACTATTGATTAAAAAAATGAAATCAAATCGCCAGAGCTGGTTTTGAGAAATAGAGATTGTTGGGCGCACGAATGGAGGAGCTTGAATTGAGAAATAAATTAACGCGACGGAATAGCGATATCAGTACCAGAACTGGTTGCGTGTGGAGCTAAGTGGAGAGAGAATGAGCTGTGAGAGATTGAAATCTTATTAGTTTTTCAATATTCCTTAATTAACATTTCTTTAAATGTTTCCTGGAAACTGTCCATTTTTTTACTCATGTCAAACATATCGATGTGATCGTTGTATAATTTGGATGCCTGTACTACAAAGGATCCTGAGTATGTTGAGGGACGGTGCGTAGAGATTGGGTTTTCGTATCGGGCCTCTCGTTAGTTGAAAAACTGAAATTCGTTATACGCGCACAGCGGTTTTTTCGTTTTAATATTTTGAATAGCGTTCCAGCTATCTGAAACAATTTTCTATCCCTAATGTTCAGCCAACCAAGGTGTCGATAATGTAGGATTACACGCTTGTCGGGACGCAGTCTCAAAGGGAATTGGAGTGCCGCATTTTGTAGTTAAACGACTAATTTCGCAGCTCTAGAGATCGCATAACTCGGAGATAGCGTCATCGAAGTGTGGCGGAAGGCCGTATTGCAGATCCAAAGATAGAATTTTAGACCATCGCCTTACTTTTTCGCAGATTGATCTGCTCACCATGCGATACGCACAACTAAGCAACTCGTGGGAGATCACTACTGAATGTTCTCGCGGCTGCTCATTCCATTTAGTACACATCGCACATCTGATATAACTGAAGAGTAAATTCAGTAAAGAAAAGTACATGTAAAGCTGTTACATATGGTATGTGTGCCTACTCCCACGTGTTTCCAAGATGACAAGCAGCCATCATCTCCCTAGACAGCCAGCTCTCGTAAATAAGACTCGAACACGGTTAGTGAAGGGAGAGAGAGAGAGAGAGAGAGAGAGAGAGAGAGAGAGAGAGAGAGAGAGAGAGAGAGAGAGAGAGAGAGAGAGAGAGAGAGAGAGAGAGAGAGAGAGAGAGAGAGAGAGCGAGAGAGAGAGAGAGCAGAGAGAGAGAGAGAGAGAGAGAGAGAGAGAGAGAGAGAGAGAGAGAGAGAGAGAGAGGCAGAGGCAGATAATTTAAACAACCAGGGAGGATTAGGGCTATAAGGCCGTCTCTTACATCATTCCTGGCAAAATACAGTATTCGTTGCAAGTTAAATCTTGTTTTGCGTACAGAAAAAAAGGAAGAAAAAAGATAAAAATAAATAAATCGCTTCTGGAGTATTGTCTTTTTTCTAAGACTTCTGAGTGCTATTCCATTCTCTTCTACGCATCACATTCCTCTAAAAGCAGGTTTTTGCAAGAGTTTTTGAACGACGGAGGTGACAGAGAAATTCGTACAGCTGTGACAGCGAAAGACTCATTAAAGATTGCGGTTCGATTGCGGGGTATTTGAATTAGGCCATATCGCGTCTCATGTTGGTCGATTGCGTGGAGAAACGCGAATTTTTTGGTGTGGTTCTGGAATTTCAAGCTCTTAAATAGGAGCAGAGCAACAGGGTATTTGATTTTTTGCTTGATCTTCAGCCGCCCCAATCTTCTATAGCACGGTGTAACGGGCTCGTCAAACTTTCTGTGCTCTCTGGAGAACTACCAGTTGCTCGCCATTGAAGTCACACAACGCCGCCAACCCGTAACTGAGGTTATTAAGCCTCACGTGGTACGGAAAATCTGTAGTGAGTCGTCGAAGTTGTTACAAAGATCTAAAATTTTCGCTGTTGTCCTCCATACCTGTGGCTACCAAGAGAGTGTGTGGGACATAGTGATTCCAAGGTTCCTAAGTTTGGTATCGTATAACAGGTTCTGGTTGGTTTTACGGACAGAAGGGACCTCTCTAAGGTTGATCCTCGAGAGAAGTCTAGTGTACCCACACAGCGTGGCTTTGCATTTCTCGGGGTTAACTGAAATCCCATGATTACCACACCAGACTGTTAGCGCATTGGAGAGGGGGGGGGGAGAGAGAAAGAGCGAGAGTGTGTGTTGAGTTGTGAGTAGCGTGAGAGCTGAGGGACGGGTGTATTGGGAAAACGCCTCTCTACCGGGAGACTGGCTAACGACCAAATACCTGCTGTACCTCTGCAGGTCTGAGTTCGGTGGATGCTGCAGAGGCCGGCCTCTTGCATGTTAGCGAAACCGCAACTCCCATGACTGATATAACCCTCGTCGAGGGTTTAGGAACAGTCATCAAATAAGGAAACAGACCTGTATTGGGAAACGAGTAGACGACTGAGTGTTGTGGAGAGGAGTGGGCAAAGGATATTTTGGGAAGTCCAGAAAATGGGGAAATCCGTTGTCACTTGGAAATAACTGAAGAGCTGGACTTTCCCACAGCTACCAAACAAGGGCTTGAGGTCAGAAAGTTGCATGATAATGACAACAAGTTCCATTGGGGCAAGTGCGAACGTTCAGAGTTCGAAAACCCAACTAAGTCGAAAAAAGATAACTATGATCACTATAATTCGTTTAAGATCGATTTAGGCCATATACTTACATCTGCGTCTCAAGTTGGTCTATGGTTGGCTGGGTATCAAATTCAACCTGAGTTGGTTCGGCCATATCTACTTAATTCTGACCACAGTCACCCAAGTGACACACAGAACTTTTTCTCAAACGTTTTTAACGCTCAGCAGCCTTTTGAACGTAAGAAACTGAAGGAAACTTTTCTTCTGAAGTTTTGTTTTGTGTTTTGTTTTTCAGCAGATTACGTAACGGAAAGCAAAAACATCGCAATAACGGGATAGACATGCGTTAATGATACGATGTACGTGAATTATGAACCAGCCAGCGGCTAGGCGGGTGGCCACATGGTACCAACGTAAATTACATATCGTTCTGCAATAATTATGCTGTAAACTCCACTATCGTCCCTTCAATTGAGGACATTTGGCCCTCTTCCTCCTCCTCCCCCCCCCCAACACATTTCAAACTCTGACGCTGACCCGTCACCTGCGTTTGATGAACGAGATCAGAACTTCGTCTAACTAAACCTCCGACTACCGGTTAATTATTGTATTAGCTTAAGTAACTCCAGCCCTAAAAAAGATGCCTCAGGTCAGACGTAAAAGGAGGTGTTTAGTTTGGTGGAACCTCACAAGGAACCTTTTCTTTTACGCATATCGGATCTTTTAAATTGTATTTAGAATCCCGAGAGTGGCAATGTCACTGAAAACGTTTATTCCACCACTTTCCACATCACCTGTCAGAGTTTTAACCCTAATTGAATCTTCGATCACTCTACATTCCTCCGACGTAGCCGTTCGAAGGTTCATCCTCTCATATTTATTACTACAGCTGATTACAGCTTCGTAATGTGCCGAGTTCAACGAATGCATTAATTTCCCGTAGTGTGCTCCGTCAATGTAGGAAATTAGAGGTTGTCTGTTCTAATAACTGAAAACAAACTGTGACGTGTTTGAGCGCTAAACGACTTTCGTACGTTCGCTCTGTTTCAATTGACGCCAACAATTTATCTGTCTGGTGCATTCAGTCAGTTAGCTACAAAATACCCTTATTTTCCCTTAGAAAACCAATTCTGGTTTGTATTTTTGGAGCGTGGGCACTTTAATACATTCCCGAACAACTTTCACTCAATTTCCTGGTCACTTCCACTATTCCATCCCCTTTTTTTTTACTCCCGTTCGCCCTTCGGTTTGGAGTTTAGGCAATTCTTCTTTGCTCAAACTCTCGAAATTAATTTTCACGTTCATTCTTTTCAACAATTTGATTGCGTTTCCTCGCGATTATTACAACCAATTTTCCAACGTTTATACGGAATATGTTATCAATTGTTGCGCATTTCTTTACTTTGGAGGTGCGAAAAGCGAAATGTGCGGTACAAAATCGCTAGGTTATTTGCGGAATGACCTCTCGGTAGTCACTTTCCTGCCTATCCCCCCTCCTGCGACCGTTCGTAAAGATTTTTCATTTGAAATTGAGGTGCGTAAGGTCGTGAGGTCGGCGTAAATGCGAACACGAACCCGATGCGTGAATGCGGTAGGAGGAGGTTCAGACTGTGAACTCCGGGTGTTACAAAGTTATTGATCCGAACTCCCCCCCCCCCGTCATCCACAAGCATCACCCCCGCAACGCCAACCGTTCTTCCTTTTGGGTGCCCTTTGGCACCCCCTCAACCCTGCTCCCTGCCAAACTCCCCCCCCCCTTCACGTCTTGCTCAAACCTCTCCTCTTCACCATAGCCGTAGCTGTACCTCCGCATTTTCCAAGTTGACTGTGTGTGCGAGTCTGCTGGTTGACGCGGAAGAAGGGAGGAGGAGCTTATACCGATTCCCCGAAGGTTCACTCCCAGGATTCTCTTTTTCTCTCCTTCCCGAAGCTTCCCGTATTGTGGAACCTCAAATGGCTCTCCCCACTCAACACCCTTCACACCCCCAACAGACCCCCTCCCTCAACCACCGCAGTACTGTCGTTCTTTGAGCTCCTCCCACTCTCCCACCCCCACCATCACCACCACCACTATAGCCTATAAGTGAGACATCAGTGCACACAAACGCCAGAGAGTGGTGGAGGGGGTTGTGGTTGTACGCGCTAATGAATAAATTAGCTGGGTATTGCTGTAGATATTTACTTCCCTTATCTACAGTTTACCAAGTTATTGTGTATTTTGTAGATAAAATCTGTTTGCACAATTAAGTGACTCCGCTTTTAACGTCTGGGCCAAAAGCGATGGCTTAAGTAGCAGTTGATGCTGCGGATGAGAAGGAATTGCCTGCCCGGCCTATCTTAACTACTGCTACGGGTATTATTCTTAACGTTACTCGATTAGATTAAGCTTCAGAGTCATCACAAATCTTGTCACGCGTTTCATCCATCCAAAAACAATAATGACATTTATTTCTTTTAAATTAACACTCATGTCAGCTTTTCAGAGCTCCAGTAATTAGAGTTGATCCGACAATAAAGTTGGTTGTGGAGGCCTCGGTAGCACGTCAACTGCAGCTCACTTTTTAACGTATCTCGACGTTTCGGGTCGAACCATCTCGAAAGCCTGGGAACATTACACGTTAAAGAGGCAGTGTGTGCCAATCCTCCACAAAATGTATACAATGCAGATTAATGAACGAATATGCTGTATATATAATTCAAAGGCGGTATGACGAGGAGGGACTGTACATGAACCCAACCAAGATCACCATGGTTTCATTCACCAAACGAAGAAACCTAAATATAGTACATATCACCCACCATGCAAGGGGGTGAAAGCACGGAGGTGAAATACCTCGGGGTGATACTGGATAGGCAGCTCACTTGGAATCCACACGTGAGATATGCGCTGCACAAGGAGACTGCAGCCCTGTGGGCATGCAGGAGGCTGTGCAGAAAATCATAGGGCATAACTCCAAAAATGATGGAGTGGCTCTATAAGGGGATAAAACGGTGTGGTGGAAGGCAACATGCCGACTAGCAGCCGAAGGGAAACTTCAGAAACTGCAGCGACAGGCATGACTAGCTATTACAGGGGCAATGAATACGTGCCATACTGCTGCAATGGAAGTCCTTTTGGACATCTCACCTCTCCATATATTCAGAGGACTGCTTACCTGGGAGCTGTAAGGCTTTTGCAGACACGGAACATCTCCACCAGGGTTAAGGCAAGTCTCCATAGAACAACTCAACAGACAGACAGTTCAAACTGGAAGAGGCAGTAGTCCTTGCTACCGACGTCATGTCAGAGCGGAAGATCTTTCGGCTGCCATTCAGGGTTAGTATCCACTCGTGGGAACGATGGGAGCAGGAGACATTCCGGACCGAGGTGGGCGCCCTGCGGTGGTACACTGATGGTTCAGTCATGAGAGGCAGAGCTGGACTGGGTATTGTTGGGCCCAACTCCAGTCTGGCTAAGCCGCTGGGGGAGTACGCCACAATATTCCAAGCTGAAATCCTAGCCTATAAAGATCTGCGCGGAAGAGATCCTGGCTAAAGGACTCAAGGGCAAGCGGATCTACATATTCTCGGACAGCCAGGCCGCTCTAAAGGCCATTGCAGCCTATAGCTTCAGGCCCTGGCTGGCATGGGAATGCCTTCATGCGCTCGGCGCCCACAATAGGCTTTCCCTCATCTGGGTGCCGCCTCACAGGGGGCATGAGGCCAATGAAAAGGCTGACCACCTTGCGAAGATGGGTACGGAAACCCTACCCATTGGGCCTGATCCTCACATAGGTATGACTAAAAGTCACCTGAACCGTTTGGTGGCCCGATGGGAGATACAGGAAAATAGCGCCCATTGGCATCGCCAGCCACGACTTAGACAGTCGAAAAGGCTTGTTACGCCTTCTGGTCCAAGGGCGATGCTGACACTCTCCAGAAGAGATCTGAGCGTCTTGATTAGCTTCCTCACCGGACACTGCTCACTCAGATATCACCTCAACAAGATGGGCATCTCAGAGGCGGTGGAATGCAGACTCTGTGGTGAGGTGGACGAGACGGTGGAGCACATCCTATGTGAATGCCCTGCCTTAGCAGTCAAACGCTTTGAATATTTTGCCCATGGGATTATTGAGCCCCATATCATAGCGGAATCTGCGGTGAAGGACATACTTGGTTTCATAAAGGGGGCGGGTGTGTACGACGCCTTCTATTAAGGAAGGGCCGGTGTCACAATAGGCCCATGTGTGGCCCGCAGTGACAAAGGGACCATGTACCGCAAGGGCTCGGGGGGGGGGGGGGGAAGAACGAATGTGAGGCGAGAAACGGCGAAGAATGAATAAAACTGCTAGCTCTTCGCTTTGGTCAGGACCTCGCAAGAGCTCGCCGTCTTCCCCTCCTTCCTTCAAACCACCCAAAAAACCTTCTTATTCCATCTATCGTTCTTATTAGGCGCCCTTGGGTTTTTAGAGGGAATCCAGAGACGCGTACTCATATCCCTTCAGTCAGAGATTGATATATAAAGGTGAGGAGATTGAGCGATTTCGTACAGGCCCCTAGTGAATGTGCGTCGGTTGACACGGTTTTGGATAAGTTAATACCAATTTGGAATTTGCAGTTAGTTTTCCGTATTTCCTCACGGCCGTACGTCGCTCTGACCAGAAGGGCGTTCTCAGGTTCCTGTCAGTCATCCGTCAATCAATCCCTTTCTTCCAAGTTGTTTTCACTCTCACTCTCTCTCTCCCTCTTGACTTCGTTATGTGCCAATACGGCAATGACCCATGAATTCCCAAGAGCTCCTGAATCTATGCTCACAGTGCCCTTGAAAGAGCAATTGTGAACGCTGAAGACTGAAATTCTGCTACGTAGAGCTTAGGAAAGTAAAAATAATTAGTATTGCAAGGCCGGAGTACCGATCTGTAGTTTCCAGTCGACATCGGGGTCATGTTTGCTTTCACATGGTGGAAAATCATTTGGACGATCAACGGCGTCGCTTGGTGACAAACATCCTCCAACCGTGAGCTCAGTCGAGCATCGACTGTGATTTTCCCATCCATTGTCGACACAATAATTCCTGAAATAACATGAAATGTGTTGGCAGTTGCTAACGATATGAGGAGGTTTGTACTTTACCATGCTGCCTGTGGAAGAGCAGACAGTTCCAGAAAGGCTGGAATCCTGTGAACTCAGTTCTAAGCGTGAAGTACAACAAACCAGCACCTGCGCTTTATTCCACACTTTATGTAATTTACCACGCATCTTAGTTGGCGTGTCTGGAGGTGGAGGGTGCGAGATGTTCCGCACAGGCTGAAGTGGTTGGAATCTTGAGCTTGTGCCTTTCCCAGGTGCGTTCAATTCAACTATTGCTGACCTGGACCATTTTCATGTTAGCCGTGGGAAAGTCCAAGAACTCCCGTACAGTCGGCTTGTCCTTCAGACACGAAGGGGTTAAGTCGGTTTAACTTCTGAAGCGACAACAGATTTCCCCTTTTCGGACTTTCCAAAATGTCCTTCACTCCCCTCGATGTACCTTCTTGTCCAACACAGCTCTTCCCAGACACTCGTCTCCCAGTGCTTACTTCAGACACTCCTTTGTCAACTCTCGGGCCAGTCACAGTTCCCCCTCACAACAACCAGTTCAAGTGTATTCTGAGTCCCCTTGTGTTGCGCTTGTATACACAAGACATAAAATATAATACTGTCCTCTCACGCTCATCGAGTTCCCTATTATTTATCAACTCCGTTCTGAAGCTCCGCCTCTTGTGTGCCCAACACGGAACTAAAATGGAGAATGCCAAACGACAGGCAGTGGAGCAATTTCCCCGTCACAGCTATGTTCATATGCCTTTGCTTAGGTATCATACATGCGCATGTTGTATCAGGTGGACAAGCTCAATGCTCCTCTGGCAGTGATACAAAACACACGTCCACCAAGCAAGTTGACCAATCTCATGTTGCTTTTAGACACGGCTTGTCACAATTCCTGTGATGGGAGCATTTCTTAGCGCATTCTATTAAAGTAATGAAGCTGGTCAAAGCTGCTTAACCCAGGTGTATCACCCCTGGTAGCAAGATAGGGTCTCTACGCAGTACAACGTTACTCTCCTTACACTGTGTGGGGCGTTACAACTTTGTGACCATCTAGACGATGCCTGTGAGGTTAAACTGAGACTAAACCTGAGCCGACAGTGCTATGGCTAGAATCGTGTCTGATCTAAATGGATTTCCAGGAGATAACTGTGGGGAGTAGATCCAGGAAAAGCCATTTCATTTGGGGCTTACAGCATTGAGCAGCCTATTTGAAATAGAGTCACTCCTGGTCAGATATCAGACAAGAAATGTGTCACCTTAAGCATGTGTCAAGAATGTAACAAGTTTCGCGTCAAGTTTGATTCGGTCGGTTCTCCTTAGCCTTTCTACTATCGTAAGCCACTCTATAACCTACTAATAATTCCAAATTCATCTTTGTCTCTTAAGGCCGGTTTATCAATTCTCCCGTTATAACGTCGGCGGTCAACGATATTTGGTAAGTGGAAATAGCGCGGATGACTGAAACCTCGTGCTAGGCTGCCATTAAATTTAATTGATGAACGGGTCATTAGGAGTTATTAGAAGATTTGACACTTATTCGACTTTTATTGAGACCTGCAAATGATATTGATAAATTAACTTAGCCTACTCCAGTCGCGTCCTAGCTGGGACGATTCACCGGCAGCCTGAGCATCTTCTGCCGCCATATCAAAAGCTGGCCGAACACCACCAGGCAAAACAGCCATCTTCCTGCTGCTTCCCCAGAACTTATCAAACATGAGGCCGTAATGAGAAGGAGTGAGGTTGCTGGCGTAGAACTTGTGTGTCTTGGGAGAAAGGATAAGAGTTGGTGGGCTCTTCACGGCTATGTATGGAGGGTGAAGAGGAAGGAGCCCTGGAGTCGGGCATTGGGCACGGGGTCGAGTAGTAAACCAACACCGACAGCTCTGTCCGTGTCACAATCTCTCCCACCCCACCCCACCCCCGTCCTAGTTTGGTTCCTGGCACTATTGCCTGCTATTTGGCGGTTTCCTTTCCCACACTTACGGTGATTACTCGCACGGTAGCAGAGCATTGTGCTCAAAGCTGGTTGTGTCTCTGGATATGTTTTAAGTTGACACTGCAGGACGAAGTTGTGACCAACGAATGAAGTTGGCTTCTTCTACTGAGGAATAGGAACGCACGGTTTTTTCACGCCATTGCATCCTGACTGTCTCGATTTGTCTCTGGTCCCTCGGTGGTCTAAGGTCAGTTCGATTTTGGTGTTTGGAATCGCCAGATTCTCAGTGGCGGGACTCCGCCGAAGCATCATGAGCCGAGCTACGTAACTGACACGGCTCTTGGGGTTACACTTACCTCCTACCTCATTGTTCGGCAAAAACTCTTCTGCCAAATACACGTCGACATTTTTCTTTACGCCTTCCGAGTACCTTTTGGCTGCCTCAGTGAAGCAGCTTGTCACGAGACTTTCTTCGTATTTCTTGCAAGTCACCTGCGCCATCAAATACAAATCAGCCGGACACGAAATTAAGCCAATGTTCAAATAAATTAAATGAATACCTTGACTTTTTTCTCCATCAGCATGTTCATCCCTTGTTGTATGAGTTTGGAAATCATTGCCGTGTACCTGTCATTGCGTTCAGTCGCCAAGCGGCGTTTGATCTCTCCTTTGACTTCTTCTATGATGTCGTTTTGAGCTTGCAAATGCGCCAACCTGTCGACAAAGATGTTCAAACTTATTTCACATGGCGAGGTTTACACTCTATCAAACCTACGAGCCGACTGAAATTGAGCGGCCGGCCAATCTAAAGCAGTGAGCTTCAACACGTGTATTTCTAGTACGGAAAATAAACACTACCGAGAAAAGGTAAGAAGATCTTGTTTTCTGAGTCCTCTTACGTCTCCGTTATCGGTTTCCTGCCCTACACACTGTTCAGGCAGCTACACGACTCATTTCATCTACTGAGTTACATCAAGAAGTGCTTTATTTTATTCCGTTCTAATGTGAGTACGGCAGCACACCAGCATGGGCCATTTTATTTCATGAACCATTCCAACCATCGTCGTCTCACCACGTGCCTCGTTAGAACGGCTGATATATTTTGTTCATTGCCATTCCGTCACTTTTTGCAGTGAAAAGCGTAATTACCGCGCATTCAGCATTCTCGTCGGGTCGCGGTATCCCGAAAGTCGATGAAAAACAACATAATCGTAGTTCGACAACGTCTACAAGCGTCATACCTGGAAGTCATACTTCGACAACACCTAACCATTCCTGGACCACTATACAGCCGCAAAGTGCACATCAAGTAGGAGCACGAACTTTAAACGTCGCTCGACGAAAACTAGTACAAGTTTATTTTCTACTTTTGTTTCGACCTTTTTTTCATCCGCAATTACTTTTTGTTTTCTATTTCTATTCTATATGAGCTCAACGGTTAATTTATTTTAATACTTTCTTTTGTATTAAACTTCTTTGTGGGCGAAATCTGGTTTCCACTTCCCCACTTTGCCACAACAAACGCGAATCGGCCTCCCCTCCGGTTGTGGTCTCGAGTCTGAGGGACTTGAAAAGAACTAGGCAAGCCAGGACCTCAAGGATGTAATATTGAAGGTCGAAACAACGCAACCATTTATATTGTAAGGGGATAAACGGTAATACGAAAAAAATAAGAACGAGGATTGCGATCTGCCAAAAGCATTGCAGCAGTTCATCCAGAAAAGAGCGAAAAGGGAGGATTCGACTAATCGCTTTTCTCTCCGTGCTACACTACACTCGGTTTCATTCAACCAAAAGTAGATGAAATCGCGTCAGTATTTCGTAAAATTAAATTACAACACGATATGAACGCTAAATGAAAAATTAATAAATGTGACTAGTCAAATTCCAACGTGTCCGCTGGGCAGAAGAAAGTTGAAACGAATGATTGCCAGGCAATTTGAAGTCACAGAAGCTTCTTCGGCGTTCCACAAGATGGTAGCGACGAAAGTAGGCCAAATACGAGTCGGCTGGGAAATAGTTTTAGACAAACAAATTCTATCCGAAAC
The DNA here is from genome assembly GCA_020466155.1 of Pachypeltis micranthus. Classification (NCBI taxonomy): domain Eukaryota; kingdom Metazoa; phylum Arthropoda; class Insecta; order Hemiptera; family Miridae; genus Pachypeltis; species Pachypeltis micranthus. The sequence goes on from CM035772.1 coordinate 39,673,397, forward strand.
GGCTGTCAGACTTTCCGTCATTCTCTGCCGTCGGGATTCTAGCATGAATGGAAGAAAATAAAAAGGGGGACAATATTTTTTTGGGCTGGGATGTTCAAGACTTGAGGGAAAAGGGTCGAACAAGCGAGTTGGGGTGGAATAAGGCGAGCTTTGCAGGCGAGTTCCCTTCCTCTCTTCTTCTGTTTCCTCGAGTGATTACCTGATTGTGGTTTTTACTCCTCTAGGTGGAAATGTTGTTGAGTTTTCTTAATATCTTCTGAGCTCGAAATATCTGGTGGGATGCAACACACAGGTCTGTTCCCTTATCAAAATGACTGTTCCTTAACGCTCATAGAGACTAATATCAGTCGAAAGTCATGGAGGATGCTGTTTCGTTTGCCTGCGAGAGGAAGGGCTCAGCATACGACAGGTAGTCATTTAGCCAGTCTCATGGTAAAGAAGAGGTGTCACCCAGGGGAATCCTGGAGGTGAAGTTTCTTGTTTCCCACCTGATCCAACTATTTACTTGGGTGGCAAGTTTCAAAGGAACTGATCAACTGTAGCCACGTTTCTTTGTCATAACCTTCTTCGAAATCTAATGTTAATCTAATTATCTACCTCAGCAAGTTTTCGTTCAGTCGAGAAGGCAACATGGAGTTTGGCCTTGAGTGGGCCAAGTCACGTGGCGTGCTTTAGTGGATGTTGTCTGGAATGAGATATGTCTATTAGATAACTTCTGACGAGCAAGTATTGTACTGCCAAGTCTCTCGATCTCTTATTCAAGACAATATTTGGTGTTCTTACCCCAGAGGACCTCAAAATATTAAGCCGTTGTGAAAATGCAAGTTTTCCTTAAAGCCAATTACAATAGTTTCATGACTCTTTGCCCTATACGTCAGTCCAGCAGAGAAGACTCTTTGCCCTATACGGCAGTCCGTATTTACTGTGGACATGGGAAGCTGCAAGTTAAGTTTGGACGCAATTCCCTGGTGATTTCTTATATCCCTTCACTCTCTGGTATCGAAGACGCACAACCACCATTTTTCATCTCTACCTTGACTGATTGATAAGCTTCGTGAGGTAAACGCGGTTGTCTCGCAGCACTTCGTTTAGTCGTTGCTTGTAAATCTTCTCAAACGTTCTTACATCGGCTCTTATTAGTTTCCTCCTAAGCAGTCGGCATTCTTCATCAAGCCTGCAACATGATAACTGATTTACGTGGTGCAGAGAGCAAGGCAACTTGCGTTGTGTTAAATGTAGTATGTTAAATGAAAAACAAAACAAAAAACAATGAAAATCGGAAAATACCAAAATAAAGAAATTGAGCAGATAAATTAATGTGCTTGTTCACATGGTTTACGAAAATGGTGCGCACTGGTGGGCAACGAGGAAAAATAAAGAAAGGACGGGAACAAGACACTCTCGTGGTACAATCTACGATATCGGACATGCTACTGTAGCGACAACTTACTCAACTTACTTCACTTCGAGCTCTTCACACTTTTCACTGGCTTCTATCAATATGCTAAGGCAGGCGTTTTTCAATCCTGCGTCCAACATGCCCCTCGGCGGCCTCGCTTGATGGGCAGTTGCCATCCTGACGAAGAACGGCCGAACTGACTGATTCCTTCGTGGTCAACGATTAGAACCTCGACTCTTATTATTTAATGAATCCAGTAAGAATTAGTATAGAAGTTACCAAGCTGTGTGTGACTAAGCAATTGAATATAATTACCGAAAGGGATCACTCCCAGAAGCGATCATTACTTCGTAGCAAGTGCTGCACACTCTTAATTGATACACAGTCAATATCTACGTATCCTCTTCAACTTACACCAATCCAGAAGCCTTACCTGAAAACGTTTCAGAGGTCCTTGTAGAACCAATAGCAATTGGTCGTGGAAAATTTTTTCGTTTCGTACGCCGACTGTTTCTTTTTTTTTAAAGCCGTTTTTCGCTTTTCACGCGGTAGAATGTCATCATTTTGTGTTGATTATTTTACACTGGAGCGCAGTTTAGGGGTTCCTTCAACTTTTTCCAGGGATAATGGGTATTCTAACCATCCCCTCGTTGTGTGCATAAAATATGACCAGCTTATTTGGTAAATCCAACCTCACGTTACACGTTACTATGGGTTGAAAACACTAGCAACTATGAAACAGTTTAACTAAGTTGGGTAAATATTTGTTGTTCTGCAAAGAAATCACTCTGGACGTTGAGTTGTTGAACAGGAAATTAATAATTCCTACAACGATGGTCATCAAAATTTCATGATAAAATACCTTCCTTGTTCTGTCCATCGATCCCCCATCATGCAACGTCTCTTCTAGCACTAACTTAGAGAAAACGACCTTTCCCTCCGGTTATTCCGTCTCGTTCATCACTCGGAAAGGCTTTTTTCCGAAGGCCGCGTCCGTTGAAAAGGGATTTCCATCGAGAAGATTTATCGAATTGAAACGGGGTTTAATACGGCGGCAACATCCCCTGCCCAACATCCCGACAGCCTTCCACGTCCCGTTAGTCACTGGCTCAGGCCAATCAATCAGCCGGAGGAAAACTCTTCCCCCGCGCCGCTGAAGCCCCCAGGTCTGCGGTTATGTCAAGGGAGGAGCTGTCGTCGCTCACTACCAACTATCTCTCACCCCGTTCGTCATTTGTCATTTCACTTTGAAAACTCGTGGCTCGAAAGTTTTCCGCCGGATTGATCGGTTTCAATAAGCCTCTGACGTGTTACACAACGGGTTTTCAAAGCGATCTGTGACATTGAGTTTGCCAGGCACAAGTGCAGGGGCACCCCCGGGTCTCAATGGTGCTGAAGGCAACTGATACTGTGACTGGCACCGAGATACTCCGACCCGCTTTGCTCTTTTTTGTCTCCGTGAACCTCCTGCTACCCGCCGAAAGGCTTTTGGTCTTTTGAACCGTCTGAGATCCGTCGACGATTCCTTACAAGCCACAACGTATTTCAGTCACCCCCATATACTGGTGGACGCCGAGGAAACCCTCACTGCGGCCTCATGGTGGTCTATTGTGCTACGTCCACGAGCAACCTCATCTTCTCTTGGTTACTTGGGTGCCTTCTCGCTCTTTTCATCTCTTTCGACGCCCTCTACGTTGAGCTGGTATACGGCAAACCTCTCTACCTCGCTGCCACCTCGCAACACCTGTGAATGCCACGACGAGCAATTTCATAGTTCATTCTTCATAGCCTGCTCAACGCCAGGCTTGATGCACCTAAAGTATCCCGAACTTTGTGTTTTTTGAAAAAGTATTCATTTATTCATCAATACCTATTTGGTCGCCTTCAAAACAGATATTTTTCTCGGATATATATGTGATGTCCCCCTCATCCTCACATAACTGTCCTTCTTCTCTATCAGACTCCATAGGATAAACGATTCACAAACAATAACAATACTAAATGAAGCCTAATAACAATACTTGTCTATTAAAAAAAAGAAACTTGGCACACTCGAAAAAGCGTACTCCCCCTCAACGGTCCACAATGTAAGTATCACAATCAATTTTAAACAAAACAAATCGGTAAGTTTACGATAGACCCTTCAGGTAACAATTACAATCGTTGACTGACTCGTCAGACTGCGGTAGGTAGTTCTACATGGTCTTAGTTCGGATTTGTGCCGCGAGGGGAGGAATGAGCAGCTAGTGACGACACAATGTGTTATTCGAGTGATAAGAGTAAAAGGATTCCTCATTTCACCACATATAATACAATTCCCCAATCCTCGAAGCACTCGAAAAAAGTCACAGGAGGCTTGGTCTCGGGAATACTGTGTCTGCGGCATCATTCGAGTGTTTTGTTTAAGCCAAAAATAGACGAAGTCTATGCTTCTATATCTATTGTCTGGGAGTCTAGCACGGTCTTCGTCGTTCACATCTGTACGCGACTTCACTGGATGCAAAAGCCAGTAGGCGCTATTTCAACTAGGTAGGCAACTTGGTTAACAACCCTGAGACGTGAGTTGCTTTCACGGTGAAACCAGCGAGCGTCGTTCAGGATCTTCCCTTTCCAGGCCTGTAAGCAGTCCTGGTAGCTATCTCACTTCAATGCTCCGAGTAAACTCTAACCACGGCCACCCAGCCTTAGCCTATAGCTTGTAGATAAGCAACTAGTGAAGTCGAGTACTCTCTTTATTACCGAGACGGCGAGGAGAACTATCGAGGTGAAGACCACTTTGCCACTTCCTCTCTTCCTCCCCATTGCTTCAAATCAGCACCTGCAATTGTGGGAAATTAAAATATTAGCTCACAAACTGTAAGAGGCCCTTCAAAAACTCATTTCTAATTACTTTAACTAAATCCGCGTTAAGCCTCGTGGCCTATTTATCAGAGCCATAAGATACGATGTTAGCTGCAGTGTTTTAGTGGTTCTCCATCCAGTGGATCGGCCAGTGAAGGTATCTCAGAGAGAGTTTCCTCAGATATTGTGAAGTTGAAAACTACTTGTTCCTCAACTAATAATTTCTCTACATTTATGAGGTAAAATACGGCTAGGCGCTGCTAAAGTTGTCGAGGACGGTCTCGGAACGAGAGCAGTATGATCTAAAATGCTCGTTGTAACTTGGAGGCTAATTAAAAACATTACGGAACACTAACTCACCTTCGAAAACTCGACGAAACATCTTTTAGGAAGCTGGGTCATCGAAATTAATGACTTCTTGTTTGTAAATTGAATGCCAAATAATCGGGTTTAAATGAAGAAAGAAGGCTGGAACGATCGGCCACAGATATTTCTGCCCAGTAACATATTTAACTGAGGATGGAAGGAAGAATATATGCCCGGATTGCTCTCCACTCTCGGTTTTGGGGTGAAACTTTTAAAGAACGAAAACAGAAGCTTCACTTCAAGGCCGCTGTATCCGTCATTCTGTTAAACCACCCCCCTGACGCTTCCCACTCTTCACAGATCGACATTGGAAACATAAGCACCTGAGATTGACCTCACCCTGCTTTCAAAAAGCACTAGTTTTCAACCTCTCAGTGCCAGCATAAATCTCTGCTGAGATGCCCGTTACAATTTCAGGTTGACGTTGGCGGTGAATAAAATTGTTCATCGCCCCAAAACCAACTCTTTCGAAGGCTGTCCAATTTTTCTCAAGCTACGAGTCATACAGTACATATTGTGTCACGAAAATGATCCTTTGCTGGCCTGACCTCATCATTTTGACCACATTTACCACCGAATTTCTACCAGTTGCCCTCGACCGTTCCCCCCTCCCTTCTATCGACCAAGTTACGCCGTCCCCCAGTATGACCCCCGTAGGGCGAGATGAATTAATTCCGTCTCTTCGAACTGATATTAGCCAGCTCCCCGCATTTTCTCCCGAAAAATGAAAGTCGGGGGCTCGTTAGAAGTTAATGAGAAGTCATAAAAACACGAAATGGAGGTTTCAAGGGAACGGCTCATAACTTTGTCGTGGGCAGGTTTGTGAAGGGCAGTGGAGTGAAGAAAAGGGGGTAATTCAAGAAGAAGCTTTCCTTTTTAATGGCCGTCCTCAGGCCTTTAACTTTGATAACAAGTTTACTGTCTAGCTACGTGAGAGCTCTCAATTAGGAGGCAGAGGGTTCTTCCGAGGCGGCCATTAGAAAAATTTGGAGCAACAAGGAAGCCCTGATTCATTGAGGATCACTTTGCCTCGTGCACTGCGTCTGTAGAACTTTTCGTTGATGTGGCTTTTTGTTACTGCTGGCGGTGGTCAATTCCTTGCTTCCTAATGATTTCGTTGTCTGTATCGACAACGACGATAAAATAGCGTGTGTAGTACTCAAAGTACAAAATGGCGTGCTTGAATTGAGAAATAAATTAACGTGGTGAGCGTGAGTGAGGAGTGTATTACACTTGACAGAATAGCGATATCAGTTTGAGTGTGAGCAGTTAAACGCGAACAAGGGGGCTCTAAATACATGAGAACTGGTTGCGAGGGGAACTAAGAGATGAGAGAGAGAGAGAGAGAGAGAGAGAGCGAGTTGTGAGTGGCGTGAGCTGAGAGACGAGTGAGTCATGAGACTTGCAATACGAATTAGTTGGGAGAACTGGGAGATGACTGTGGTTCGTGAGAGCTTATGGATGACCGACTATTGGAAAGAGATGTGTGTTGTGGAGAGAAATGTAAAATTGAGGGGTTGGAAAAGGATATTTAGGAAAGTCCAGAAAGAGGGGGAAATCCATTGTCCTGCGAAAATAACTGAAGAGCTGGGCTTTCCACAGGTGCAAACAAAAGGGTTGAAATAAGATAGATGTTTGGGGAAACAATGACTTTCCATGAGGGCCAGTGAGTACCATTAAGTGCGGACGTTCGGAGGTTAAAAGCCCAAATAAATTGACAGTGGAGCTGGTATCCAGGTTGAGTTACAGTGAGGTCCTGGAGGGTGCAGGGTCAACAAAAGTTGAATCTACAGAACAAGGAGTTAGCTGCATTTTGGAATCCTCTCATGAGTGCTCCGACCATATCCCTGAAGAGTGCGTGGTGCTCCCTGCTCCCTGTAGGGAATCCTTGACCAGTGATATGTCTTACCTGGTCCTCAAGGGTGAGTCAAATAAGTGCCGTATAACACCTCCTTCAGCTGAACCTGATGGTACTTTACCTCGATGGAATAAAGCTCCTAAGGCAGTTAAGCTGCTGGTTCTCAACCAACATGGGAACACCTTCTGCTGTTTTCTCAAATACCCGAACTCCATGTGCCCCTCTCAAAGTTGATATTTACCTACAGATCTATTACTACGTCGTATGTGGCCTTCCGGCACTTCAAAGAGTGGCTGATGGGATTGGTCACGTCCAAAGGGCATTCCAGCTAGTAAATAGTACTGCCGAGAATCTTACTATACACATATGTGTGATGTATATTCGTTCAAAGCAATTCTACTGAAACATTCATGCAGAACATAATGTAGGGCTATGGTTGATGTGTGCCTTACAGCGCAGATTGACATCCATTGTCATACCAAGGTATTTGGCAGTATTGAGACTGTCCCTCAGGGTAATACTCGCTGCATGACTAGATCACGAGGCCTGGAAAAATGTGGAGTCACCGGTAGCGCTGGCAACTAAACCCCCAGTGAAGGGATATCATGGTATTCTGTGTGATAGAAAATGGACATCAGTAGCTTTCGGTTAGGTGGTTGCTTTCCCTTGTCAAGATACAGAGTGAGGGGGTGGGTTTGAGTGTTTGGACTGCTACGCATTGATCAAAAGGTTAGCCGTGGTCAGAGCAACTATGTGCCTCTTTCTGGGCTCCCCTCCACCAATAATACCACCCTGTCATTGATGCGCTCGCCATCTCAGTCCTCTACATATATTCGCAGGCAGTCAACGCCCAGTTCCGACCTAGTTAAATTCACTCGATAACTTGGCATTCACTGTGGTGCAGCCCCCTCCTCACCGATCCTATATCTTATCCAAAGACTTGTTATACGACGGCGGGTCGTTTGGTCAGCAAGAGGCCGTTTAGTTGTATACTGTTTCAGTGTCAATGTTTGAAGAGGCCTGTTTGCTGTTCCTTCCACACACCCCTCTCCTTCTCCACACTACACTCAACAAGGCGTTGATTCTCTTCTTCCACGTAAAACTGATCAATACCACTTAGTCGGGCAAAACCTTCCGAATCCTCGTAGCTCCTTCCCCTTGGCGATAAGACGCCTTTCGTTTTTTTCTCGTCCTATCCTCCCTATACAACCCCCCCCCCCCCTCCCAGGCCACACCTCCAATTTATGGTAATGTAGCACCGGCCTCGTTTCCTCAACACGAGGAAGGAATTGCTTTCTCACGAAGAAGTAATCGCTTTTCCTTCTCTCTACCGCTGCGTTACGACGAATAAGTAGTTGTTGAAGCTGTGGAGGAATCAGAGAGAATTATCAGAACAGAACACGAATACAAATTAATTAACGGGGAAATTTATGGTGATAAATGCTGACTGACACATTCAAGGGAACTTAAGGTGTCAATAATCGGATTGTTCTCCTAATTTATTGCTGTTTCTCAACCACGATCTGCAACCTCTTTATTCCAACAAACGACTGTGTGGGTCTATACTCTACTGAACAACCGGAAGGGGAGGGCAGATTATTTATGTGAAGGCTGACGTCAACTCCAAGAACTTGACTGAATTCGGAAGTTTTCCATACTAACTGGAATACTTCACCTGCTAGTACCCTCCGTCCATTGGCGAAGGTGACATTAGCCCTGGATCAACTGCTGCAACCAGTTCTTAGGGACAGTCATGGTTAAGGGACAGTCTCGTTTTTGAGAGAAACGTCCCCTTGTCCCGACCAACCCTCTCGGGACGCTTATTTGTCCCGTTTTCATCAGTATTTGTAGTTGGATTATTCGATTATGTTACTATTAATTTTTAGTTTAAAATATTTTATAACTGCTTTACACTTTTAGGCTGAATTCTGTCTGCATTTCGAGGTGCAATAAGTTGTACTGAGTTAAAATACAAATAATCAGGTATCAGAATAATATACTTAATCCCTTTCCTGAATCCCTATTTCAATTTACACTATCATCGGCCGTTTCCGGCGTTGTTCGTGAGCGTTCGGGCTATTTACCGATATCCCGATCGCAGTGACTTGGATGGAAAATTCATACCTCTAGTGGTCCGTAACTACATCAAGCAAGTAGAAGATGTCGACAAGGAGCACATTTTAGATACTATCAGCACTTTCTATTAAAACTGTACCGATTATTTAAACATGTGGGCATGGCATTTAGATGGCATGGAAAAATATCAATGGTTAGTTTAGACGGCAGGGACAGAGTGGGAAAGAATTGAGGAAGGGATCGACTTGATTTCGAGCAAATTTACAAAACTGGAGATTTCAGATATAGTGAGCTGTTTGATGAAGTTACATATCTAAGGGAATTTGTAACACAAGAAAAACTACTGAAGTGGGACGATGAAAAAACTCCTTTGGATCAGAAATGAGAGGAGATATTTTACACTTCACAAAACAAAATTTTCCTCGCTATCAGGAATGAACGCGCCAGTAGAAAGAGTGTTCACGTTGAACAATGACATTTGGTCAGAGAACAAATCCCAACTAAAAATTTTTACGCTAAAAGCAATTTTAACGGTGAAGTACAACTTTAACATGTCATGTGAAGCTTTCTTGGAAATGCTTTAACAAAAACGAGACATTTTGAGGAAGATTCATTGTCAGAAAAGTATGAGAAATAAACGCGTGACAATCTTGAACGTTTAGAAATCTGTGGCTGCAGATTATTGTGACTTGATTTGGCTAGTTTACTTTTGTAATCCTGTATTGTTTTAAACATGCACACTTTCGTGCATGTTGTATACATCTTAAATAACTTTAAACATGTTACCTGTAAAATGTTGTAAATAAATACTGTACAATTAATATGATCATAATTCTGTTCAAAAACCCCCTTTATTATCAGAAGTTTAATAAAAACATGCTCTAAACAATTCAAGTAGAAAATTGAATTAAATATTTTTGTACAGGAAAAAAAGTAAATATTTAGCACAAAGTTTAAAAACTATCTTTCAAGTCCCTCAAAACTCACTATTTTACTCCTAGTTTCCAAAATTGTGCTGGAGGGACTCCGTACACCAATCCCTCGCCACTCTACCAATCGACTCAGTTTCAACATGTGTCCCGTTTTGGATAAACAAAAATCTGGTCACATATTTGTCATGGTGGATCTACTAGATGACGACTTTCTGCCATCGAGCGTCTCTCTGTCTTTCCCCGTGCCCTGTCTCTCTGTTCTTCGCTTTCTTTGCATTATTGACCAGCTACCTGACCCGTTTTACTCGACTGACAAGAGCCCAGAATAGACAACTCGTTTCAACATGAACTATCTTTCAATTGTTTCTCGTTAGAGTCTGCCTCTGTTTATCAAATAGTGGCTTACCCAAATTACGACGTTTCTTGTCCTGGTTCGGGTCGTAGATAAGTATAAAAGCCTACTGTTTGAGGGAGCCCTATTTCTCGACTTTCGCTCTTTTTTCTTTTTGCCAATGTCCCTCTTCTTTATATCCTCCAGTGTTTGATGCTTGAATCGAGTTTCTTCGACATGCTTCATCGTTGCGCTTTTCGTTTGAAGCCCGGTCCACCAACTGAAAAAAACCTTTGGCAGAAAAGTTGCAAATAAATTATATTTGTCGTAGCTTGAAGCTGTAGAGGTTAGAAGTCACTGGATAAAATATATATAAGTGTTATTATCAAACACTTTCTGGTCGTGTTCCGTTGAACTGAGTGTTTACTTTATTCGTCCTGTATAAAACCTAAAAAATATTTATTTTAGCTTACTTTAATAATGTTGTGGATCTCTCTGTTATTGTCCGTTCCTTCGCAACCAATATTGTTTGTGTATCCAAGAAGAGTTAGTTACGGTTCGGTTGTTATTCTGGAATTGTTGTGATAATTGTTAACGATCTAAAATATTGTTGAATCGCCTGACTTTGTGTTAATTCTTTTACAATTGGTGTCAGAAGTGGGATATGTCGTCAAGAAGACTTAGAAGCGAGCACAACCCTTCTTCATTGAGCGACACAGCCACACAAACAACAGAAGCAGTTGACGAACGTACAAGAGACGAGTCTGTATCAGCAGATCCTCATATCACGCCCATCAACGTACTACCTTCCGTTATTGTTGAACAAATAGATAGCCACATGGAGATTTGGCGTAAGAGACTCGTGGCAGACGTAATTAATTGTATCGCCAATGCCCCGCCTACCACACTCACAATCTCACAGCATCAAGACGCTATTCTCCCTGGATTATTAAGTGAATCAAGAGAATCCCGACATCTGAAGAAGGCCAGACCCTTTGATGGAAGTGTCGACTGGGAAGCGTATAGAACCCAGTTTGAAAGTATCGCAGAACATAATGGCTGGAACAGAACTGTCATGGCGACTGAATTTGTTTGTGCCTTAACTGGTTCTGCCCTCGTTCTGCTAAATGAGGTTCCACTCCCCAGAACTTATGAGCAACTCATAAGAGTATTCGAAGAACATTATGGGACTAAGAACCAATCGCAAATGTTCTTGACGCTTCTGAATACTAGAACACAGGGTCAGAATGAAGGAGTGAAAGAGTTTCATCAAGCAATCCGTCACATTACCCGTAATAGTTGCCCAGCTGCTCCAGAAGAATTCTTGAATACACAGGGAGTATACCACTTCATGCGGGGCTTAAGGGATCAAGATCTAAAGCGCTTGTTGCTTTGTCGTTCTCCAACTACGATGTCTGAAGCCTTGACATGCGCTCTTAGATTCGAAGCCACTTTGAATGACGATCGCTCTACTACGCTGACTAAATGGAATGTTGATCGCCCTATACATCATGTGGCCACTGATGGAGTACACCGACCAAGCAGATATGATTCAAGAGAACGATTGTGCTGGTTCTGCCATGAGCCTGGCCACATCTCTCGCACGTGTTCTCGCCAACGTGCTCGAGCCAATGAGATTCAAAATCAGGGAAACTTCCATCCGTCAACCTAACTAGGCCTAGTTTGACGGTCCACCCGAAAAGGCCTAAATTAATAACATTAGGAACTCAGACCACTTTCTACGGCAAGGAGGTGATTTACCGGGTTGGAATTGAGGGGTCTCTCTGTCTTTTTGGGACACTAAATTCTAAATTGTGTAAGTTCGTGGTGGATACCGGCGCGACTGTTACTTTTGTTAATCCCAGGATCTTGGATGGTACTGGTGTGAGAGTTGAGGCATGGCAACCAACGTTCCTTCGCACTGCCACTGGAGCAACAGCACCTATTCATGGCCGTGCTGCTCTTCAGTTCGATATTGGAGATAAGGTAGTTCGACATCATCCAGCCATCATTGCCCCCATAGAAGAAGACTGAATACTTGGATTAGACTTTTTGAAACGTTATCGTTGTATCATTGATGTTACAAATAGGCAATTGGAAATCGATAATCGCAACATTAGTTTTGGAGACTGTGAAACTTGTCTGTCGACTGTCCAGGAGAACACACACGCCAGTCAACAGAAACTGGGGAGCTTAGATTCTAATGAAGGTACTGTGTCCAGTCCTTTGCAAGAACAAACAATCTCTACACGTGAGTACATACCAATACATCTTGCCGAGTTGTTTCTCAGGTCATGTGAAGCACTGTCAGGAGTTCAGAAGGAAGCAGTTAGGATGTTGTTGATGGAATACTCCGATGTGTTTTCACAGGGTAAACATGACCTTGGTCAAATTTCTTCTGTGGAACATTCGATAACTGTGACAACTGAAATGCCTGTGCATCAAGCTCCTAGAAGACTTCCGCCTCACCGTCTTGCCGAAGTTGATAAATTAATCGCGGATATGGAAGAAGCCAAGATAATTGAGCCTTCAGTCAGTCCATGGGCAAGTCCAATAGTATTAGTCGCCAAGAAAGATGGTTCCAGCAGGTTTTGCGTCGACTATCGCAAACTTAACAATGTTACTCTGAAAGATTGTCACCCTATTCCAAATATTGACGATCTCATCCATTCTTTAAGCGGAAGTGCTTGGTTTACGACACTTGACCTCCAAAGTGGTTATTGGCAGGTACTGATGAGGGAGTGCGATAAGCCTAAAACGGCGTTTTGCACACCTAGAGGAGTTGGCAATTCCGCGTCATGCCTTTTGGCTTGTGTAATGCTCCCGCAACATTCCAGCGGGCGATGACTGGGGTTCTGGGAAGGTTTATTCGCCAAGGACGAGTGAAAGTGTACCTCGATGACATTTTAGTGGACACTCCGACATTCGAAGAGCAGTTAATCTGGCTCCGGAATATATTTGCCGAACTTAGATTGAAAGGAATCAAGCTGAATGCCAAAAAATGCACACTAATGCGTCGTAAAGTTTGCTATTTAGGCTACGAAATTTCTGAGGCTGGTGTCGGTACTGATCCCATGAAAACCGAAAGAGTGGTCAATTGGTCTCAGCCAACCTCCGTTGCGGATGTGAACACGTTCATCGGGTTCTGCTCATACTATCGCCCCTTTGTTCAAAATTTTGCCCAAGTAGCAAAGCCTTTATTCAAACTCAAAGAAAAGGATGTTGGTTTCGAATGGACTTCTGAGTGTCAAACTGCCTTTGACTCCATAAAACAAGCACTTACTGAAGCGCCCATATTAGGTCACGTGAAACCAAACGTTCCGTTCACTCTTGATGTGGATGCATGCGATAAAGCAATTGGTGCAGTTTTATCTCAGTATCAAGACGATCAAGAAAAAGTAATAGCTTATTACAGTCGCTGTCTTTCAAAACAGGAACGTAATTATTGCGTCACTCGAAAAGAACTGTTGGCAGTAGTCAGTGCCCTGGAGCACTTTAAGCCTTATGGCCTTGATAGTGGTATCCCAGTAAAAGTTCGAACTGACCACTCTTCTCTACAGTGGTTGCGAAACTTCCGACAACCAGATGGTCAAATGGCCAGGTGGTTGGAAAAAATGGCACCTTTTAACCTAACCATCGAATTTCGCAAAGGAACATCTCATGCTAATGCGGATGGCCTTTCTAGAAGACCTTGTTTAGCAACAGATTGTTCCTACTGCTTGAGACAAGAGTTGAAAGGACTACCAGATGTTAACAGAATCCAATTACAGCCTGACATTAATTGGAAAGCTGAACAAACGAATGATGCAGATATTGCCCTAGTAAAGACGTGGCTAGCTCAGGTGCAACGTCCCAATTGGGAACTAGTGGCTCCTTGTAGCGCAAATGTCAAGTCTCTTTGGGCTATGTTTGATTCTCTAGCACTGAGAGAAGATTTACTCGTCAGGAATTGGGAAAACGATTCAGGAACCAAAACAGTAGTTCAGTTAGTAGTTCCTCGAAGCCAAATAAAACATCTGTTACAACTTACTCATGGATTTGGACATTTTGGTTACCGGAAGACCATTTCACTATTGAGGAATCAGTTCTACTGGGTGGGTATGCACAGAGACGTCCGAGACTATTGCAAAGCATGTGTCACATGTGGCAAGCGAGGCAAAAGATCAGCTCAGACCAAGAAAGCTCCGTTGCAAACTCGAATAACTGGAACACCATTCGACCGGTTAGCAGTTGACATCGCAGGCCCATTGCCCGAAAGCAGTGATGGAAATAAATTCATAGTTGTGGCAATGGATTATTTCACCAAATGGCCTGAGGCTTTTGCTGTGCCCGATCAACGCGCAGAAACTGTTGCACATGGTCTAGTTCAGCACGTATTCTCACGGTTCGGCGTTCCTCGAGAGCTGCACACGGACCAGGGACGAAACTTTGAGTCTGCTATATTCAAAGAAGTAATGAAGATCTTAGGAATTCATAAAACCCGAACCACTCCATTGAGACCTCAAAGTGATGGAATGGTGGAACGATTCAACCGAACCATCTGGGAGATGCTTTCAAAGGTTGTTGATGACCATCAGCGAGACTGGGATCAACATCTACATCTTGTACTATTTGCATACCGAGCAACTGTCCATGCATCCACTGGGTTCTCACCGGCCATGTTGACATTTTGCAGGGAGATCAACGTTCCGGTAGACTTAGTTACTGGTATACCACCCACCTCACATGAAAAAACGAGCTATGGAATTATGTTGCGAGAACGCCTGGATGAGGCTCATGAAATTGCTAGACAATCCTTGGGAAAAGTTGCTACTGATGCCAAAACAAGATACGATGTCGGTACGACGATCCCAACTTTTAAAGTTGGAGACAAACTTTAGCTATATGACCCTCGCCGTCATATTGGACTAACTTCAAAATTACAGTTGCCATGGACCGGACCTTGTGAAGTCCTGAAGAAGATAACTGACGTTCTGTTCAGGATACGGACTCCACAGGGTACTCGGAAAGTGATTCACAGCGACCGCCTCCGAACATTCAACGACCTAAAAAAAGACTAAATTTTTAAAAGAGAGAGAAAGAGAGAGGGTAATGTTGTGGATCTCTCTGTTATTGTCCGTTCCTTCGCAACCAATATTGTTTGTGTATCCAAGAAGAGTTAGTTACGGTTCGGTTGTTATTCTGGAATTGTTGTGATAATTGTTAACGATCTAAAATATTGTTGAATCGCCTGACTTTGTGTTAATTCTTTTACAATACTTAACTTTAGTTCACAGATGAAACGATTACAGCAATGAAAATATCTTTATCTGTTAATGCTCCCATATGATAAGTCTCAACATCTTCCAACGTTAGTCAGCCAGGAAATATTTTTGCTTCCAGACCCCCTCTTGCCGTATATTAGACCTTGTAAGTCCAACTGCAGCAATTGGCGCGTACGAAGTATGCCGTTTTTGTTTCTTTCTACAAGAGAGAGTCATCGGTGATAATGCTGCACACGGTGCTGTCAGCCCCACTTTTCAAAGCTTCTAGTTGCTTCCAGATCTCTGTGCACGGGGTGCAAAGGCTTAGAAACACACTGTGAAACCAGATTGAGCCATCTCTCTGAAAAGGAGGGACGACGGGCTGATATCCCAAAGCCATTCGCAAGGCACCGTTTGTCCAAACTGGTGATAAGTGAACACTACTGGACGACCTGACACAACAAAGTGAGCCTCGGATGAGTCGATGGTAGGCCTGACCACACGGGGCTCAAGTTTGGATGTTCAAAGCTAGTAAAGCGTGTGAGGATTTCGAGAGATAATCGTCGGAAATGATGACGCTCTTCCTATTTTGGTGTCTCAAAACAATAAATCACAAAAAGAAGGAATAACAACCTCAATCAGGTCATCAATTCAATCACACAATTGACTAGAGATTGACCACGATTTGGCATTTGGCATTCAGAGTCTTGTAATCCATTTTTTGATTAATGAAGCTTCCTTTGAGCCAATGACAATCCTTTTCTAATAAGATGGGTAAAACTGACTCTCATAATGTGTTAAATGATACAGTCAATTGTGATTGGTCGATTTAAATAACTAAACACTCCGCCATCAGCGTCAAACCTCAGCACATAAGGACAAAAGAAGTGACAAGTTACGTTTAAACCTGCGCTCCTTCAAAGCTTCGAGAGCGAAGAAGATAAAAACAGCTAATATTCAACAGTGCCAACTTTTTGGCTTAATGGCGTCTGAAAATGGAAAGAAAATTCGGTATTCCTTCTTAATGGTGGTACTGCCAACTCGATTTCATCCTTGTAAAACTACCAAATGATGAAAACATGAGGCAACGGGTTTCTCCACTTTTCTCAGTCTTTTTTTCCCCTCTCTCTTTCATTGATTCAAAAGAAATTCCTTCTTCTCGAGGGAAGGAAAAAGAAAAGTATATCCTCCTTATGTATATACAATGAGGTATTAGCCTCCAACTTCGCTTTTACGGATCCTCCCTACCGCGTCTCCGAGTTATGAATTATTCCTTTCCTTCCTTGCTCCCGCCACATGGGCCTTCCTCTCTTAAGAGGTCGCATTTCCTCCTTCTCCTGCCTCGCCGCGCAGTTACAGTTATTTGCACCCCGTAAACCCCGAGAGTTATTTCCTCTGACAGAAAACTGTTTCATATTCTCAATGGGCTCTTAATGGAGCTTTATTGAAACACAGGGATCAAAAGCCACTTTTTGAAGAGGTTTATTGGAGGTTCAGCAGTAAAGAGGACAGAATGAAGTGCCCCATATTAAATTTGTAAACGCTGTGCATGGACATAACTGAATTGTTAAACCGTATGCTCACTTCTTTCCTTAAAACTGGATAAATGTGGTCGAATTTTCGGTATCACACTCAATTATCCAACTGAGCAACATCGTATCTCAACTTACTGCGAATTGGACTGTAAAACATCATTTGGGAAAATGGCTCGTGTATTTGACATCGGCGTCGACCTAAAGAATTGCAGCCTTGTTTTAGTCACATTAGACGCTCTTGCCATCACTAATCCTCTCGTAGTGGTCGATGAGTATAGGAGCGTTAGGTATGAGGTCCTGACTTTATGACAACCAGCTGGTGCTCTGGAGGACGAGGGGAGAACTCTTGCTAACGGGTTCCCCGCCCTCGTATAAGCCTTTTCCACGCCATTAGTGACCAAATAGCTAACTCATCAAGCCACTGGGCCCATTGGACGTTAGTCTCTTTTCCCAATGCTTCTGAGTGGTCTTCGGAGGGCATCCATGGAAGAGATTACTGGCACTTTCGCGATATTTGTATTGCGTCCTAGCTACAGCTACAGTGTACTAGACCCTGGGATCGTAACATTGTGGGCACTTGCTGTCGTGCCTGTGGTATCCAGTTAGAGTCACTGAATGACAGTTTTTTACTTATAAATTTCGCTAAAATGAAACTAGAATTTGCAGAAATGTTTTTGCCGTTTCAATATGTTTTGATCAGGGTAGACTTGAAAGAACCACCGAGACGAGGTTTACTGTAGAACTTGTAATGTGACGAGTTTGAAGATCACAACTAGACTAGAGCACGTACATGTACGAAGAAGAAGTGACTAGAATAGGATATGAGTTGGAGTATACAAATGCAAACAAGGGGGCTCTGAATGCGTGAACGGGTTGTACAGGGAAGAAGAGCAAAGAAGAGTCCGAATTAGATGTTGGGGAGCTGTGAAACGAGTGTCTATTGCGAGAACTGGGACACGAATGAATTTGGGGAGGGCTGTGTGTTGTGAGAGGAAATAAATTGAGAGGGGAACAGAATATTTTGGAAAGTCCAGAAAGGGGAAAACCGGTTGTCACTTGGAAATAACTGAAGAGGCAGCTGACTTCCTACAAAACTTCAAAAATATGCGGACTCGATGTTTGGGGAGGGTGCGAGTGCTGAAGTTCCGAGCTCAAAATACCCAACAATTCGCCCCGCGCCGAACACAGTAAACTACCTAAACGAGCGTTAAAACATTCAACATGATCCTTCTCAAGATAATCAAATTGAACTTCACAAGACCGCCTGTGTCCTGAATCATCAATAACACTCGTGGCACGAGCAAAGGCAACTCAAGTGTGGCACTTTAAGCGCATTCTACGTAAAGCGTGAAGTTATGAGGTGCTGAGGAAATGTTGTGATGCGTCACACCAGATATTTCTACATGATCCCATCAATTCTGATTCTGTTTCCGCACATATACTGAATGCTTATTCAATTTTACAACAATTTTTATTACATTTTCCAACGATTCTGACCAAACTCCTTAACTTTCAACTTGATTTCCTAATTTCCCACCACGTTTTGCCTTCAGTGTTAGCTCCATGTGGTATAAAAAGAAGTATGATTGCTATTGCTCAGATTTATGATGGAGGTGTTTGTTTCTTATTGATTTTTCCTTTCTTTTTTGGAGGCGGAGGCATACGTTGGTACGCCGCTTCCGAGTATCCTGTGGTGTGACCATCAGCTTTAGGAATGAAGCAGACTCTGCGTGTTATTGACTACTTCATATTACACATTCTCGAAACCACTGTCACTGAAGGTCACTACCAACTTGGGAAAAAAGGAAACTCTCCTTCAGCAACGGCGACGGTCACATTAATTATTAGGAGAGCCCTTACAAGGGCCTCCCGAAAGTAGTAGCTTTCGTTGTTCGCCCTTTTATTGCAACGGGCTCTTTTCAGCTTTTGAAAGAGAGGAATTAAATAAATCTTTCAACGACGATAGTTTAATAACTTTCGTGGAATGCCACGAAAAGGCGTCACTTAAGGGTTTAAAATAAACTTTATTCCCAGAAACAACGTTGGAAACATTTGAGCGAAAATGACAATACAACAACGTTGAGAAAGTGTTACGGAGGTTCTGGGAAATTCAAGCGATGTACAGACCTGCTACAGCTTGGCTCAACCCTCCTCTCACACATTCTACTCCACACGTACTAAATTGCACCTGGTAATGACGGAGTTGACTGGCTGAACAGTTCACCGCTGCACCCTGTAGTGGTATCATGGGCGACAAATGCATTAATCCTGACCTTGGACAGAAGAAATGGATCCTGACCTTGTACGGCTCAGAGCATCTATTAATTATTCTTAGAAGAAAATGTATCACTAAGAGGGGCTTTAACAGCCAACTAAATAGTCCACTAATCGCCCATAGCAACCACGTTTCTAATTACTTGAAATTGCACTCCAACTTGAACATCTGCTAGCTCAGTACTTACTGTTTCCATTTAAAGAAATCATTGAACTTCCACCCAAAAACTAGTCCCCGGGGTGCTGGTTTTTTCTGACTGGGAATCAATTCTTATCACAAACCTTTGGCAGAAGTTTCAGAGCTTCTTTTTTGCTGTTGTTTCAGGAGACAAGATGAGCATCGATTCAGGATCATCCGACGCTGAGAGGGCGGCGAAGAAATTGAACATTGAGAAGGCCACGAACTTCATGCGGCAGTATCGCGACCCGGAGTCCCGCGAACTGAAGAAGTTGTCTGCCCACCAATTTATGGAAGTTTGGGGCCACTACGACAAAGACGGTAAGCCCCAGAGATCAGTTGAAAAGTAGCAATAATTTAATAGTCATAAGGGTTCACCTTTTAATAGTAGGTAAGACGAATTGCTACGTCAGCTCTCCCACAATAAAATGCTCGCAGTCTGATTTAGCGAACGTTCTCTTGCACCGCATTTTGTTGTGCACGGGTTATGCCGGGCCTCCGTCCTCCTATGGAGACAGCCGTGCAGTGCCACAGCTTCCAAATCCCTACCTACTGAGGATAAGCGACCAGATCAACGCGGCAGTACAACGTTACAATCCCACCCTCGTGTAAACCTCACCACAGTAAAAAGGGAGCTAGGGGGAAAGCTCCATAGCACCACTATCAATGCATGCGTTATATCGAAACAAACACCGCCTACGCGTACATTACGTTACAGTAACGGGATGCGTCCATTCTAGAACAGCCCTGAGTCGTTTCCAATACACACCTGTTCCTGTACAAGCCCAAGGCCCGCACGCCATAAAGGGCATCCCAGCTGAGGCACCACTGCGTAGAAAGCAGCATACAGCGTAGTAGTGGCACAGAGAGTGAGAACATCGTGGGTCCCAGCTTAGAACACTACGAGTAGTTTAATTCAGAACGAATGCTGTCTCGAAGGTCAAGTCGACGTTCTTTCCTCTGAGATCACCTACGTAGGGAGAGTTGGATTCTAAAACCACCATACCAGCATTCTACTTTATAAGTTCTACAGCACACGCTTCTATTACATCTTCTGGGCTTTGTATTTCGTGTCAAACTTATTGACTGTCAGTCCCAATTGGCTTTCGTACCTGTACATCAGCCAGTACTCTGCGCCTATTTCATGTCTATTCCACGAGCTGAATTGTGTTGCTCGTTGAGGGTTAATTTATAAGCGAACTTGCAAGAATTGGGGGAAAACGGCTTTGAAGAAAGGATTTAAATGACAGAGGATAATGAATAAATGACACAGGCTGGGCTGCACGCTTTTGCGGCTCATTCTTGGGAAACCCTTGGATTTGAAGACGGAGACCTATAAACGTGTAACTCATAGTAATTTTCAGCTCAAGAGCCAAACACATTATTCTACACATTGAATGTATGTTAGCCCAGAAAAATATCGGTCTCCAGTCGCTTCATCACTTTAGCCTACTCTAGGGGGGCTTTTCATGTGCATAAGATATTCCTGTACTATAAGTTCCCCACTGATAAGCCAGTTAGTTTGGATGTACCCTTTAAGATTTATAAAGAACGTTTAAAGTATATTTGAAGTTATTAAAAGAAGTTTAGTTCAATTGAATACGGACATTGAAGGCGAGTTATTTGTGACGTGCTTACAGGCAACGGATACATCGAAGGAACAGAGCTAGACGGCTTTCTCAGGGAATTCGTATCTTCTGCAAACGCTGAGAACGTTGGCCCTGAAGTAAGAACACAAATCCTTGTTTGAATTGTTAACTAAATTAATGGACTTTCACGGGTCTGTGTCAACGTGAAATGTACAGGTACCGTCCGATATTTCACGAATCAATTCGGTACTTATTATGGTCGGTACATTATGTTTGGCAGGCGGTGTCGGACGCCATGTTGGAAGAATTGAAAGCGTGTTTTCTCGAAGCGTACGATGACAATAACGACGGCAAGATCGACATACGAGAGGTAAGTTTCCTTTACATTATTAGCATAGCTTTTCATATCAAAAGAGACGCACTGCCTCCTGTTACGTAACAACTTTAGCTCCTTCAAAAGCATCTTGACGATGTGAAGCTGACTATCGGTCATATGTATTGCCGCTTAAACTCGAAAGATCGTCTTCGGCCTTGGGCTGTTCATTGGCGATGAAAAATATCTGGTGCGTTGCAACACACAACTTTCCTTAGCTCTACGTCAATTCACTTTTTACATGGCCATGTCCACTTAATCAATTCATTTACCAATCAGTTAATTTGAACTTGGTCAAACAACGCTTTACAGCAGCAGGAAGCGGTAGCGTTTACAGTTCCAGATTTCATTGTGCTGCTCGTACTCATTGCAGGACCATTATTGAGCAACTGGTACACAGAAAATCAATGAGGCTGTAAACAAAAATTTTTTGAAGAAGGATAGTAATTACTTTGGCACAGTTATTGGGTAAACACTTTTAGAACTGGTAGTAAGCGAAACGGCAGTAGTTGAAATTCAGGAATTTCTGGAGTGACCCCCCTGTATCTCATGAGCGTTTTTAAACACTCACCCTTTAAGTATTGGATTGGACTACAATACCAATTTTTTTAAAACATTCTACGAACATTCCAGCGGAGTTTATAAGGAAAAAACTGCGCTAAAAACGCTTTTGGTCGAAGATTTTGATAATTTATTGTGCTGCTCTCGTCATTTTCCCCCGAATGGGAATTTTATGGTATCATTGCCTTATTGAGAGCTATCAAAATAAAAAATTTAATCAAAATCGTTAGAGCCGTTTTTGAGAAAAAAATTTGGTGTTTTGATAACTATGATAACTATAGTTAACATTCGGTGGATTTTGCCCATAGCCTTATTTTTGCGTCCCATGATAACCTGTAGGCTAGACATCAAGTTTCAGCTGATTTGGTACGGTGGTTTTCTCTAAAAACCGCGCTAAAATCGATTTCGTCGAATTTTTTTGTAATTTATTGTGCTGCTCTCGTCATTTTCCCACAGTTGAGAATTTTATGGTATAGTTGCCATATTGGGAGCTATTAATATAAAAAATTTAATCAAAATCGTTAGAGCCATTTTTGAGAAAAAAAATATTTGGTGTTTTGATCACTATGATAACTATAGTTAACTTTCGGTGGATTTGGTTCAAACCCTTATTTTGGCGTCCCATAGTAACCTGCGGGCGACATATCAAGTTTGAGTGGATTTGGTACGGTGGTTCTCTCTAATAATCGTTCACAAACACACAGATCATTTTCCCAAATAGTGTTTTTCGGACTCAGGAGGGTCTGAAACGTTAAGATCTGAAGAGAACTCAAACATTTTTTTCAGCCGATTACATAACTTTCCTTTCTACTTCGTAGAGCCAAGGAAAGTAAAAATGAGACCATGCTGTTGCAGCAGATGCTGTGGTGGCTTGGCAGAAAAGGACGGAGTAAATGTAAGGAACTGTAAGGCGTCGGCAAACCGTACCTCTAATGCTGCCAGAGTCCAATTTGTCTCTCTGAGTCCCCATGCAGAATAGACAAAAGGAAAACTGTGGGAGTTCTTAAGAAGCACAAGTTTTCAAAACGTGCCCATGAATGTTTACGCGCAACCGCAGCAGGATACAGTTGTCAATTTCTCCATTTGATGAGTCTACAGAAGCGTGGACTGAGCTCAAATAGTTTAATCAGTCACCACTCGTACTAAAGTGAAGCGGGGTGCTCCTAAACTAAGAACCACGAGGCAATCAGATTATGTGCGGAACACTACTCTTCCTTCATTACAAGTAATTCAGCGAAAAGGCGTTAAAGAAGACGCAGGTTTCTAGAGCTTTTTGTCGCGAGACGTTTTCGTGTTTTCCCAATTCCTGTCGGTGTCACGAGAAGATGCTCCGTAAGAGGTTTTCTCGTGAGACAATGCAATACACATTTGTTTCCATGCGAACCGAGTAAACCGATTTCCATTTCTTGTCTCGGGATGTTTGCCAAATCCCTCCTTCCACCTCGAGAAGATGTAAAAAAAAAGAGCGTAGGAGATGGTTCTCATCTGGCAACGTTGAATCCTCAAGAGGGTAGCGCTGGAGTGAACAATGAAGGCAACACTCACTTGACAGTAAAGATCGCCTTTCCGTTCAGCTTCAAGTCGCTGTGAAGATGGTAATTTACAGTTTTTTCCCTCGGGCTACACGTATTTCGTTTCCAATGGCGCTATTACTGAGGGTCGGGTGCCAGTGTACTGAGGATAACAACACCTCGAATGGGCTGGCAGAGCGTTAATCCAGCGATAGTCTTAAAAGGGAGTGACCGAATCTTCAACTTCGACCTTTGAGAAGCAGCGAAGCCTCAATTCGTTTTGAAGTTCAAGGAAACCTTCTGAATCAAATAAAAAGAAAGCACTTCGCTGTTACGGATTTTTTTCCTTCGCTCTGCTCTATAAAACGCTAACATTTCCAAATAACACGCTTTGAAGTGCACAATGGACCATCAGAGCTCGGCTAGTTTGGTGGCTGGTTTAGGTTTATTATTCAAGCTAAACAATAGACGTGTTACAACCCCCCCCCCCCCAATTTGACATTACGTTTCATGATATGAAGGTTCCACACCTCGGGGCCTATTTTTCCTTTAACGTGGTCTAAAAATTCGGTATTTCGCCCAAAACAATGTCCAAGTATTTTTTATGTTAAGTCGAATAGGACGGGCCCCTGAGATACTAGACTGCGTGTAGCTAGACGAAAGTGAAATCATAGAAAATATAGTTAGGCGAATTCTACTTATAGTTATCGTTCCTTTCCAGCTTACGCTCATTTTCTCTTACTGCCTTGCCTACCGTCTTATACCATCCACATATCAGTCATACATTTCGGACAGGACAGTTTCTTCTTTTCAAACAAAATGTGAAAACCAGGTAACTCGTTCACTGCGTGTTTTCATGTGGATAAAAATCAAAACAAAAATGGCACATTCGAACGCACAACTTGAAGAGAAATGGCGTGCTTAACGTCCTAGGTCAGTGGCTATTGATATGATTTCGGGACGTTATTTTAAGAAACCGAGCTAGTATTTATATTTAAAGACAGCAATTGGTAGTCAGTTCAGTTATAATTCACTGGGCTGAACAAATGCTGCTTTTTTGAGCCCCACAAGGATGTAATAACTATATTTCGATGAAGAAATCGCAGTTATTCAGTTTGACTTAGGCGAGAGGACGCTATGAGCCATGTAGTTTGAAACAACTATCATGACGACTCGCATTTTAGTGCATTCTGTGATGCTCATTGATTTGGTATGTTGAGGATCATGAAGATATTTAGTCGCTTGATTTTGGAACCCAGACTTTAAACAGGAAGACAATTTGCTCCTTAAATCCCCATTTGGGGGTTGTAATGATCTAACAACACTTCTTGAAGCGAAAGTAGTGACGTCGTAAATTCATACTTCTAGCGTCTTGTAAGGCGCTGAATAATCGCTGCACAACTCTAAAACTGGTGAGGGAGTGGAAGATGAGGATCGCTTTGGCAATCTCTGATAGAGTTAATGTCTACTGGGCATAAAAGGATCTCTGGAAATGAGAGTGCGGACTATCTGGCTGGACTCGTCTCCAATACTGTGCCTACAGGGACACTTCCCCATTTTGAGCCATCTCCTTCACTAGACAAGAAGACAACGAGAGAATAATCGACAATTCACGGTGCAGGTGGTGTGGCGCAGGTCAGGGTTATTACGTTCTGGTCTAGTGTCAGAGGCTTGAAAGGGGACGATTTTCGGTAACGACTTCTTCAATAGTAAACATTAAAGAAGACTTTTGTGGAAAATACCGAGCATGCTATTGAGCGGGGAGCAATAGGACTAGGCCGCAGTTCTCATCCCAAATAAGGAACAGTTGTGGTTATCAGCAACAATAACAAAATATGTATATTCTGACCATCCTCCACTGACTGAGTACTCACGTAGATACGTTAACTTTCATCATTTACCTACTGGCGGAACTAACCCAATCACTAACCCCCCCCCCCCACATTTAGTTATGATTTCCTAATTTAGTGTACTGAAATCTCTCAATTCAGAGACTTTGGGGTTCGAAAGTGCTAATTCAATTAAACGCTCAACGATTCTGGCGATATTACAATTTTAGAGCCTACATCTACAGATAAACACGGCATTGACGGCGCCGAATCTTCTCAACTGGCCGCGACGAGTCAAGTCTCTATTAGATCAATAAGACGTCCCATCTAATTCAATTGACCTCCTTCCACTCTGATTCAGCTCCCAAAACAAACTCCACCCTCTTAAAGTGAAGTTGACAAAGGGGATGAATCCCTCGAAAATCGGAGCAGCGGTAAGCGGATAAAGGCTGTACATCTATTCACCAGTGCAAGAAAAAGGTTACAAGTAATGAGAGGATTGCAGGGAAGCCCCAGCAGCTGGTGTAGACACCGCTTCATAATATGCTGATATCCCCGATGGAGTCAAAAGTCAACGACACGTAACACTACAAGTGTATTCCATTTGCACTTTAGTCGCTCAATTCCCGCTACTTATTATCCGTTCACCGCGATTGCACCGCTGCTGAGGCGATATCTGCAACGCATTTTTAACTAGTCCTGATATTATTAAATTAAAAAGTGTCTCCTACATCGGCCGACAGCACCGAAAATTTAGGTTATTTATTCCCCTCCTTTCATTTCCTTCCACGATTTTTGTTGCAGAACTAAGCCGAAAACTGCCTGGTTCTGGTTTATCTTCCCAGGAGCATGCCCATGCTACCAGGCGCGACCACGGGTTGTGCATAGTGGATCGGCCACGGCATTGTCCCCAGGGGCATGTCTGCGGCCAGCTGGGAATAAGGACAGCATGCTAACTGCATAAGCAGCCGCGAACAATGGGCAAAACCCAAGAGATCGCAGAAGAGATCCTGAACAAAGGACTCAAGGGCAATCGGATCTACATTTTCTCAGACAGCCAGGCCGCCTTACAGCCATCGCAGCCTATAGTTTTAGGTCTAAGCTGGCATGGGAATGCCTCCATGCGCTCAAGCAGCTCGGCGCCCGTAACGTGCTCTCCCTTATTTGGGTGCCGGCTCACAGGGGGCATGAGGACAATGAAAAGGCTGACCGCCTCGTGAAAAGGGGTACCACACGTAGGTATGACGAAAAGTCACCTGAACCGTCTGGTTGCTCGATGGGAGATACAGGAAAATGGCGCCCATTGGCATCGCCAGCCACAACTAAGACAGGCGAAAAAGCTTGTCACGCCTTCCTGTCAAAGGGCGAAGGCGATGCTGACTATCTAGACAAGATCTGAGAGTACTGATAAGCTTCCTCACCGGGCACTGCCCACTCAGATATCACCTCAACAAGATGGGCATCTTAGAGGCGGTGGAATGCAGACTCTGCGGTGAGGAGGACGAGACAGCAGAGCATATCCTGTGTGAGTGCCCTGCCTTGGCAGCAAAACGCTTTGAATACTTCGGTCAGGGGACCACTGAACCCCAAATCATGGCGGAATCTGCGGTGAAGGACATACTCAGCTTCCTAAGGGGGGCGGGTATGTACGACGCCTTCTACTAAGAAAGGGCCGTCACAATAGGCCCATATGACAAAGGGACTTGTCCCACACGCCCTCAGGTCAAAAAAAAAACGAAAACTGAAACGAACAAACAAATACTCATCAAAATCGGTCGATATCAGCGATAATTGTACGTTATTTACAATAGCACAGAGAGGCGAAAGAAGGAAAAAATTAACTGAAATAAGAGTTTTCAGCGCTAAACAACTCCTCCAAAAATAACCAGTAAACCCCGAATTCCCGCAGTAACAAGCGATAGATTCAAGATTGATAGACTCATTTCGCTTTTGTCGATCAGACAAGAGTTGAGTAGCACTTGTAAATAACCTTTCTTTGAAAATAATTCTAGTCCCCTGCACAAACAAACAAAACGATTCTTACGCTGACCAAGGGTTAGGCAGAGCTTCTCAAATTCTTCGACTGTGTTTGGACCAAATTTGTTCCACATTCATGACTTCAGCCGTCTATTAGCTAACTTCAGCCAGTCTCGCATGTTTGCTTTGTAACTCATTACGACACTAAATGGCGGAAATTAAAACGTTTTGCCGTGAACCAATTCAAACGTGTTTCAGTTGGCGCAGCTGTTGCCGATGGAAGAAAATTTCTTGCTCCTCTTCCGTTTTGATAACCCACTCGAATCCAGCGTCGAGTTCATGAAGGTGATTAACCTTAGAATTTAAACCTAATCGGACTATGTTACACCGCAAAAGTGCCGTTAACGACTCATTTTCTTGCGCAGATTTGGAGGGAATACGATACAGATGGCAGTGGATATATAGAAGCTGACGAACTCAAGGTACTTTCACTAACACCGCATATATGTCCTCCTAGTAGCACCAGTAGAACTGCTTCATGAAACTTGTTTGGGGGTTTTCAGAATTTTCTCAGAGATCTGCTGAAAGAAGCGAAAATCAACGACGTCTCAGAAGACAAACTTATCGAATACACAGACACAATGGTGAGAATTTACTTTGCATGCGTGTTAAGAACGCAGTGTAGCAGCTGAGATGAACCTTTAGTATGAGATGTGACTCACAAGCAAGTAAACACACGAATTTAAAAAACTCTAATACAATAAAAATACATAAACCCACTCTAATAATATTGCCCATCTTAATATATAAAACAAAGTCGGGTTTGTTCGAACTCGAGAAAGGCTGGACCGATTTTCATGATTTTTGATTTAATGGATTTGTCTCCATCCCGAATGGGGGAAAAGCTATTTAAAAAGCTGGATAACTGACGAAAAAATAAAAACGTGAAAAAACATTTTCCCGTACAAAATGTTGGTGGGTTTAGTGAATGTCGAACATTACACACGTCGATACAGTAAACTCGAGTTATTTAAATTGATATAGTCGGTTCATGTAATTTTGTGTCTGTTATGTTAATAAAGTAGTATTTAATATTTATATTACATTCATTGGGTTACATCCATAAAATTTAGTTCCGCTACTAAGTAACACATTCATTGACAGTTAGGCGGTACGAAGTTCGTCGGATCACCTAGTTAATAATAAATAAATTACCTGTCACTACATTGTATAAAACAAAGTCGCTTATGTGTATGTATGCTTAAATCTTTAAAACTATGCAGCGGATTTTGTAACGTTTTTTTTAATACATAGAATAATTCGAGAGGAAGGTTTATACGTGTAATACATGCATAATATTGTAGACTGATAAATTTAGAGGTTTCTAATGTGAAGTCGTAAGTAAACACTTTTTTGCGCTTACATTGCAAACGCTGGCTGAACACCACGAGATAATCAAAAGGGCCAACAAAAAAATCCTCGATGGTATATGTCCATCTCTTAAGGGATTTTTTGTTGATAGATAATTATTGATTGATTACCTTTTGCTTTTAGTAGAAAGAATAGTAAGTAAAATATGTTTCACTGCAGCACTTAATAATAATTTGTGCAATGTATTTATAATCATACTTGCAGTTTCAAGGTGTATTTCTGAATATTAAATTTTTTACAGAAATTATAATCGTGTCTAGAAGACGTTGTCGTTCTAACATAGGTCGTAGAACAGTGAACGCCAGAAAGCCCACACTAAGGTGTAAAAAGTACGGCCGAGAACGTTTAAGCAACGCTGAGCAATGAATCATGAATTGATGCCGCGTATCTGGAGATGCAAATGAATAACGACATTGGTCAGATATGACGACTTCCGCACTTTATATTATACAGAGAAAATATTTGTATGGAATAACTAATAACTTAAAAACTACTGGACTACAGGATATTCCACAGTGCGAAGCGCTAGTCCCAAACTAGTTGAATAATAAATTGCGAAAAAATGGGCTTATGGGGTGTTCGTTTTAAGACATTCCCCAACAAACCCTAAATTTCAACATTTTTGTTTTTATTGCTGGAGGCTCCATAATCTGTTATTTTATCGTCGTTTGGCCATCCTTGCTATTGATGGCCCGTTTATGGAATAGGGAACGTCGATATTTTCAGTTTTGAGCGAGCTATGGCTATATTTTAGCCCCGTTTCTGGAATTAAAATTGAAAGTAAATTCTTGTTTCGAAAATAAAAACCTAACGCTTGAACTTGTTGCGACATGAAAAAAACCCTGCAAATTATTACACAATGGTTTATTATTCTCATGAACAGCTTGACCTAGTATTAGTGCTCCCCCATCCCATTCGATTCAGCATCGAATACTAGTAAACCATACGAAACATGTCCTGGCTACAATGGAACTACGGACACAAAACGTCTGATG
This sequence comes from Pachypeltis micranthus, assembly GCA_020466155.1. NCBI lineage: Eukaryota > Metazoa > Arthropoda > Insecta > Hemiptera > Miridae > Pachypeltis > Pachypeltis micranthus. The sequence continues at coordinate 39,702,696 of CM035772.1, forward strand.
ATTTTGCCCCGTAGGGGAAATTGGATCGGGGGCGCTCGAAGCGAACCCGTTCCGAGGCGAAAGAGGAGGCAAGCAAAGGGAGGCGCGCTCGCTCGCCTCGAGCGCGGTTGCTTTTTTAATGAGACGGGCGGGGAGGGAGGGAGTTCAAACGACGAAACGTTGACTTCCGCTGTAGTTCCCACCTTGTACTGCGTTTCGTTAATTTTTTTTAACCGTTTTTTGCCCATTACAACCACGGGCTTCGTCCGATCGGATTGCCGAGTTGGCGGGCACAACTAGATACCAAATCGGATTTTTGGGTGAAAGAACGAATTTTATAGACCACGTTAAAGGCACAAAACGGCCCGGACGACGGACGGCAGACGGGGGACGGCGGACGGACATTGTAAATTTGGAATCTCCATCTCTTGAAACGTAAAGTATCAAATTTTGAGGGGGGGTTGTAAAAAATTTTTCGTGACCGAAAACATAGGGTTATTATTCAGAATGAATAATAAACCAACACTCATCAAAATCATCAAATTTACTTCAGAGTGAGGGAAGTTGATCAAAAATACGGATGCACCTCACATTAGCATACAATATGTCACATGAGTGTATTATAACGTAATTATTTGTTTACTTTCAAGCTTCAAGTATTTGATGCCAACAAAGACGGTCGATTACAACTATCTGAAATGGCCAAGTAAGATCTCATATCAAATTTATCAGCGCCTTTAACGAACATTTGAGCTTTCTGTTCAATTATCCATCTGAAATGCCTGTTTTCAGATTGCTGCCCGTCAAAGAGAACTTCCTCACGCGACAAGTGTTTAAAGTAAGGAGTTCGTTTATATTTGATTTGTAACTTTTGAATGAGCTAAATAATTAATTGGAAAATGTCGAAATTATTAATTTTTGGGGTCCTCTGTCCCATGATACGAAACCAGTAAATCTTAGAAACTAAAAGTAGTAGCTTCAAATGTTGACGTGATTATGTCTTAGCTCGTTGCCCTTGGGAGCTGTCAGTTGTACGGAAGTTCCTGAGTCAGTAAAATACTGGCAGTGCTAGGTTTTATTAAGTTGGTCACACGTGTTAATTTGCTCTCAATAGTTGGAATCCACTTTAAGTATAGTGAATTCCTAGTATTTTGGCACCCATTGTTTTGAAGCAGCTGTTAATTCATTTATATTTGTAAGGAATGACACTGTTCGGAGGCTGGTCCTGGGCTGGGCTTTATTCAATGAGAGTTATGACAGCGAGGGAAAGGATAGTGATAAGTAGGTGTGCATTCTAGGGCATCCTTGAGACACTCCAGGACCAAACAATGCTCAAACGCCTTCAAGAACCACATCACCGATCGTGCATGGCAGACATCCTAGGTCAGCTTGGGATCAATGGCTGATACGTTCAGCCCTCTGGAATGCTATTCATTTCGAAATACCTTCTCGTCCGGAGGTACTCACTTCCCTACAGCCTGAGGTCTTTCTCTTAATTTCCCGCTGGACCTGGGTTTGTTTCTTTTGAGGCAAAGCAGTGTCAGCAGCTATAGGCTGTGCGTAGGGCTCCACTGCTTTCAGTGTCTCAACAAGAATCCCACCATTCCCATCTGCCGCATCTTTCACTTCTAAGCTTGTAAACAGCAAAATTCCCAGAAGTGAAAGTGAGATTAGTTTCATCTTCACACGAAGGGTGTAAGGGGCTGAAACCTCTTTATAAATATTACTCTCACCAATGGCGTTTTCAGCTACCTCAACCCCCAGAGCCCAACAGGAGGAGATATTGGTCTTACAGCACTATCCAAATGGCCTCCCGCAAATCGGGAACCAGTGATCCATTTCATAACCTACTGCACTCTAATGTGTCGATACTGGGGCCTGCTTTTGGACTCTGCCACCATCAATTTGGTGTGGTAACGCTGAGGAGCTCCCTCTTGCCGCCTGAAGATGATCCGTTGATCCTAGTCAATCTCACAACCCACTATCCTGGCCTAGAGTAACATAATTCTTTGGCGCCTAATAAGGTCTTTGGGGTTCTCATAAGGCGTTCAAGGTGTCAGTAAGATCCACCTTTCTTTGGCAAACTGAACGGAGAGAAAATAAACCTAAACTAAAGACGAGAAGATGGTGTAACAACAGCATTGAACACATTACACTGGATAAAGTACGACTTGAAAAATGAGTTCCCACGTGATTTCATCAGCAGCTGGCTCACCCACGAGATTAAATTCACTCGCCTCCGATTTGTTCAGAATCCTGGTGCACCTCCGAGATCAAAAATGTTACTCCACAGATGTCCTTTTTGCGCGACAGTGGTTAGTGACATTTGAGGTCAGAATGAAGTACTGAGTGTCGTGTAACGTAAAATAAAGCGCAATATTAGTCGTGTCTGACATGACGAATTCATTGCCAAAATGACTGTTCCTTGTCATCCAACTCATCTCATATGAGAGCTATATCAGTTGAGTTGTGTGTAATAGTAACCAACTGGTTAAATACCTACCTGACACGCAAAAATACAACTGCCTGCTGATGCCCCTTTGATTTTGTCATCCTGTGGTGTCAAAACTGCTAATCCTTAGTGAATTTAGTGAATATTTCGAGCATTAACATTCTAAAAATGACTTTTGAGGTTATGAATATGTAATTGAAGTCTTCTTCTTCCCCTTGTCTATTCACTTAACCGACATTGCACATGATTTCGTGATACTTTAAACGCTGAAAATTGCACAGTACTTCATTTGAAAGTACCTATTGCTTGATCACTTGGTGTTGTTTATTTTGCTCTTATTACTGTGATTTTTTTCATCTTCTTCTGTCTCTCATCATGTGTTTCTCTTTCTTCTTCCTCACTCTATCTCTCTCTATCTCTACAACAACAACAACCACCACCACCATCACACTAAAACAATGACACACAAAAACATACTTCAACCCCAACAACAATAAATAGGAGCTAACGACCGAAGTAAGTTGGTTGTGCCGTATTTATGTACATAGTTTTCGCTTTACTGCTCTAAATCTTACCCAATTATATTTGCTATTAATTTTTATTGCTTTCGTCTTATTTTTATAACGTTCATTACGAATAGTGAATGAATAGATTCATATAGTTTTGCCTAAAATCTGAAACAAAATTCGGATAAAGAGAAAAACAAAGTTGAAAAACGAACTGTTACGGCAGTTATAGCAAAAGTTGTTTTACGTGTAGTATACTGAAAACTCAAAATGAGGAGTTGTTTAGCCATTGAAACAGTGCTGCTTTTCTTTTTGAGTCGTCCCTTCAAAAAAGCGCGGTGCTATTCAGATCTTGACTCTTCTCAGGTGTAACAACACGTAACGTGGGACACACAGGTTTTTGTTTTTTTTTTTTTTTTTTTTTTTTTTGTTTTTTTTTTTTTTAACTTTATTGTTTACTATATAAACATTACAATTATGACAACAAGATATATAGTAGGAATTGAAATTCCTAATTAACATGAAGCATGTAGCAGGAACAGCTCATTAGCAGACCTGACTTTGTGAGATTTACAACAACGCGTTAATATAAGATAGACATATTGAATATGTACAGAAGTAGAGATAATAGTTTATAAATATTCACACAGAATTTCGATTTATGAAAAGTGAAAATAAGTTTCACCGGTATTAAACTCCAATAGTCCTGTAGTTGTTTTTTAGATGAATAAAATATGTGGATATTTTACTACACATTTAGAAACAAAATATAACCGAACTGTAACCGAATTTAAGAATTATATTTTAGACGAAATATGTAGACTGAGCCTATTGAGAGGTTGTTGTCAAACGTACATACTTCCCTGCTCTCTTTTAGTAGTGAAAGAAAATAAACCTTCACACAACAACCAAAACGTAGTAGGTCTGTGTTCCATCATGGGACTATTTGAGAAAGTTTTTCAGATTCAATCTCGATTCCAAAGACTGATCATAACACAAGACCACCCTAGCCTTTTGTGAATGGGGGGGGGTTGAAATTAAATTTTAGCTTTGGATGAGGCGTGGTAGCCTCAGCATTCTTGATCATCCTGTACCAACGCGACGAATAATCTGTTCTTCTTATTTTAGAAAATTGAGGCTTACAATGCATTGGAAATTCAACTAGAAAAAGGAAAATAATTTGGATTTGAAACTGGTAGACACAATCTTGACGCATTTGAAGATCGAGGACGTTGTCTCAAGTTGTGCAGAAGGTTAGAAAGCAATGAGAGTAGTTATACTCTCTACAGTAGCCTTCTTCTCTTCGTGCTACTTAAATTGGCTCCCCTTCTCCTCAGGCCCACTAAAAGGCGCTGAAAAGTGTCTCTTACTGACTAAAAGTAAACAATCTTTAGTTGTAGCAGAACGAGATATCGTTAGTCGATGACGCGATTGTTTTGTGCACGAGAGGGGGAGCTGAGGATCACAATAAAACTGAAACTCGGTGAGCGTGAGGAGGACTGTATTATACGTGCAAGCGGAATTGAGTTGAATTAAAATTGAGGTGAGTACAAATGGGCGGCACAAGGGCAGTACTCGGAACGCGTGAACTGGCGTGGGCAATCGTATGAGAGAGTGAGAAGTTACTGGGGTGGTAGCTGGAAGCAGAATGATTTTGGAAGAGCTCTGTCGTCGATAGGAAAATGAAATTGGGAGAACGAAATAAAGAAAGGGGAAAACCTAGAAAAGGGGTGTCAGAGAATGTGCGGGAGGACATGGGGTGTAAAGCCCAGAATGGCCTGCTGGTTCTACGAAGTCATAGTGAGACCAATAATCTCATATGGGTCAATCGTGTGGTGGCATAGAGCTGCCATTGGAGTGAATGGCAGCAGTCTAGCCAAAGTACAAAGGCTGGGGTGCCTACTCATAGCGGGGGTGATGAAGACTACACCCACCGTCACCATGGAGAAACTGTTCGATCTTCTTCCCCTGGACATTTATGTCAAGGCAGAGGCGATGAAGGTGGCTTACAGACTCACTAAGCTCGGAATAGCTAAGGTGCCTCAGGCGACTAATGGACACCTGGCTATATTTAGGGACTTGGAGACCTTCAAGGAGCTCAGCATGATCACATACGCAATTGTGCCCATGTATGAGCTCAAGAGGGAATATAATGTTCAGCTATTGGGAGGTCCATGGAACAGCAAGAGCCGCCAGTTTCGGCCTCCCAGTGGCATCAACATCTACACAGATGAATCGAAGACCCCAGAGGGGACAGGATCCGGGGTGTGGATAAGTGGCTCTGGATGGAGTGGGACATATATTGCCCTAGGCTTCACTCCATCAGTTTTTCAAGCAGAGATTTATGCTATTATTGCTGGGGCAATCCAAATGCATGAGAAAGGCTTTAGCAATAGAACTATCAATATATTGACCGATAGTCAAGCGTCGTGTAAAGCGCTATTGAACTACTGCACGACGTCAAAACTGGTGCGAGAGTGCAGGATGTGGCTTAACTCCCTAGCAAGTGCGAATAGAGTTAATGTGTATTGGATTCCAGGACATAGTGGGATCATTGGAAATGAGAGGGCGGATCATCTGGCCAGACGTGGTTCGTCTACAGTACCCATTGGGCCACCGCCCCATTTCGGGATTTCTCTGTCACTAGTTAAAGGGACTGTGAGAGAACATGCCAGAAGACTGCATCAGACAATCTGGAACGCTGCAGGAGTAAGACACTCCAAACGATTTGTCTCAGAGCAAACAAGTGAGACAAGAGACACCCTTCTGAGGATGGACTTAAGGCAGGTTGTTGGGATCATAACAGGGCACTGCAGAATGAACAAACACGTGTATGTTATGGGTATAGCCGAAACCTCTCTATGCAGGTGGTGTGGCACGGATGAAACTCCCTACCATGTCCTGACCCAGTGCCGGAGACTTGAGAGGGAGCGATTTTTGGTCTTTGCCACCACTTTTCCCAGGATGGATACCAACGAGGACTCCTTCAGGAACTACCGGGCTTCCCACATAAAGCTAGGCATAGACCTGTAAGACACTAGGACTGGCACAATAGGTCATCTGGCTGCAGTGCACATCCCATTACTGGGACTACAGTCAGAAGATTATATATTATAAGTGTCCCACTAGGTTGACTGTAGCCTCTATGAAACACATATCAACCTATAGCGCTATTGGGACGGGGGTGATTAAATGAAATTGTTCATTTGAAACTGTTTCGGAAAGCAATGGTTTCGCTGCTGCTGAACTCCTTCAATTTTAATTCTTCACATTTCTACTAGGTTTGTGAAACTATTAGTTGAGATCAACTGTGAAAATGTAATGGAATGCACATCCTCAAATAAACTAGCAGAAAACTTTACAAAATATTGAGTGTTTCGCCCATTTGACTTCTTCACTCTCCAACTCATGCGTAACAGGAGCATCACGTTGAGTAACAGGAGCATCATGTTGAGTAACAGGAGCAAAACACATCCAGGGAACCTTCTTTGCGTACAATGAGCTATGGAACTAGGGGTTTTCATCTCTCTCTCTGAAGGGTTGACAGCTGGTCGGAACACCCATGCATAGGGTAAATGTAGATGGCTGTGCCTGAATTGGCACTAGCCTTGACTTTCATTCAGTTAATCGGTACTGTGGAAATACACTATGGCACCATTGGAATTTTGATGAGGTGTGAAGGGAAAACAGAGTTTGTCTGCAACAATGTTTTAGGCAATTGGGGAATATATTCTAAACTAAAACGTCATACAGTGCTGATTGAGCTTGATAGAGCACTTGAACTTAAATACTCCCTAAAAATTAGTGAAAATATTATGAAACTGGAATTGTCCACTAGTTGATTTATTCTTTGGGTTGCTTGGTAGATGAATGGGGCTTCCAATACGCTGCATAGTGATGCTGCATTGCTCAAAATTACTGCTGCAACTGTAGTTAGAGTTATTATACACCCAAATACTTCTACATTTTTGTATAAATATAACGATGAGAAATAAACAGGGCATATTGTAGCAGGTGAACCTAACAAGAGTCTAGATGGCACAGGTAAGCGCCATCTAAGAACAAAACCTTCCTGAGTGTGGGCAACAATTCAAATAAATTTAAGGCAGCCCTTGTACGACAAGACAAGTATGAATGTTACTTTTACCATAGTTCAACTAAGATCCCTTGGAAAGAAGCTGTATCCAAGAGGACCTTGCGCCCCAATCCTGATTTCTTGCCTGGTCTTGCTCAATCAGGTCATTGACTGAGTGTAGACATAGGCATAAAGGCATCTTTTGCTCTGTGAACCTGCACTGTATTGTTCTTTACTCACGAGGGTAGGGTTCTGGAGGGCTAACAGGAGAAGGGAATCAACTTCTGGATGTAGAAAATGTGTCACTGTGTGGCAAAATCCAATGTATCACCCAAAATCCACATAAATAACACTACCAAAGAGAAATAGTTAGTAACGAAGCAAGGTTACTGGACCACGGGAAACTAGAATTGCTTTTATTATGAACGTGGTGACACGTTTGTTGGCATCTGAAGCTCAGCAGTGTCTCATGATTGATGACTGCAAGGAGCTGAGCCACGAAACGCTTGCCTTGTATACCCCTCATTCAGCCTCATTTGGGACCACAGGGTCCATTCACAGGGTACAGGAAGTCCTTGTGATGAATCAAGTTAAACCACCTCAACCCCTTACGCAGAATAACAAAAACCCTGGAGTTCATTAATTTCATGGAAGAATCCTGTGATACAATAATCCTCAGATAGAAGGGGAAAACTCTGGTGTGGATTCTTGAGAGCCAGTCAGGATGAATGAAAATCTTTCTCTAGGCCACACCAGTTTACTTCTACAGTCAAGAACGACCCCACATCGCAGAAGGGGAGAACGTTTTGAGGATTAAGCCCCATTCCGTCCTTATGAGAGCTTAATGTGGCCACGTCAAGACTGTTAATAATGAAGAAGGCTCTAGGTTTGATCTGTAGATTACTAAACGAGTTCCTGTAGGTGGAGGTTTGCTGGTGATCTCCCCCTCCCCTGGTTCCGAGCATTGTGTGTAGGGCACAAGGAAACAGGCATGCTGTTAGGAAGTTTATCTTGCGATACTGGGTAAGCACATTTCTGAGAAACTAAAGAGGCTTGAGAAATTTGCAGTCTGCAGAAGGTGTGCAGGAATGTGGCTACCTGGAAGTATAGCAAGTCATAACTGGTACTAGTCAAACTCATTTCTAATTTAAGAGAGTGAGGAGTTCTGTTGAGGAATAGACAACGACTCCAAATCTCAGTGACCCTAAAGGAAGGTATCACACAACTTGAATGGGGTTCCTGGATGGAGTTTCCCAGGCAACAAATACTTGACACAGGAATCCTTAGGCTTTACGAATATAGGGGACTGTTCTGCGTCCAAGACAGATGTTCAGTAACTAACTTGATTTTAGAGGGGCCCTGAATCTGAAACGACTGCTACTTCACGTTATTCATTGGTTGGAATATTTTAAGCATACGGACAACGACTGAAACTTCTAAGTACTGTTAGTACAATGTATATCCAAATGTACTGGAATGATTTGGGCCCTGAAGTAATCGGCTAACTGTTCAGTGATATACGTGTTGTTGGCTGCTTAGAGAGCTACTCGCAACGGATGCTAGGTAATGTACAGATTAGAGCATCTGGCATGCCTTGTGTTTCACAATGTCACCTACGACTACATACAACACTCATATACAATCTGCATGCAACTTTACAAAACTCTTCCTTTCTGCGTACTGCATGATGCATGCGTTCAATGTGACAGTGTGAACTTGAACTTTGTTTCGTTTCATACTTTGTCCTGTTGTAGCTCAGGGGCGGGGGATATTTATGGAAGTCTGGGATTCCATCTCTCGTATAGCCTCAAGGAGGAAACTTTGTGAATAGGTTCACAATCGAAATGCACGGGAAACATGTACAATGAAGACAATGTACAGGTAGACTTAGGGCAACGCCATTAATAGTCCTTCCGAGCAATATAATCTATAATCTGAAATAACGGAGACTAGTGAAGTGTAACGTGCCACAGTTCAGCTGCATTCCAGCATCTTGCCATGTTCTCTTCAGTATTGTGGCACGGAGATTTGCTGCATTGGAAAGACAACCAAATAACAAACCACATCTCCCAAGACATACCAGGAAAATGACGGATGTGTGTGCAGGGGATGTTATTGAGATGCTTTGCAACGTACAGGAGGTGATTCAGAAATACGAGACACGATCCTCCATCCGTTCAACCACCAAATTCTCCTTTGTGCGAATGACATGATTGTTTACGAGCTGTTACACTGGCATTTGCATAATATAAACAATTCCAATGCCCGGCATTCCTTGCCATTCTCAATCTTCTCCCTGTCCTCCTAGCACAACACAATGACAGTTCTGGGACAATTTGGCCTCCCTTATTGGCTTTGGGTCCACTTCAAGCTTGGATGTAAGGAAGAAAGTTGCCAGGAACGACGCACCAGAGAATAGCCCGGGACATAGCTTTCACAGTACCCTGCAGTTTTGGAAAGTAAACTCCAGCTCAATAGCAGTGGGGTGGATATGGTATGGAGAAGAAGTCTCCAGATACTTCCCTCCCAGCTTCCCACTGGCACAAAGTTGTTTGATTTATCCTGCAGTATCTGAGATAAAGTCTGCCAGTTTTTCATTTGCTACTCTAACCACCTTAAATCCTCTCGATAACAGCTGGAGTGCTGCTTCGATCTTGCGACCCCTTGAAAAGCTAAACCCTGGATACGTGTATGTCACTACAACTGTCCATCAGGTGGAATGTGCTCTAAAACGTTTTACATCAATAATTATTTTGCCTGCTTTTGCGGGCATTATCAAAATGAATCTCTTCCATGAGTGATCTAATGGTTTCAAGTAGAACAACTAAGAACTTACCAATGACTGACTAGGTTACTCTTCATTCTACAGGGAGCAACCAAATTGACGAAAGAAGACATTGAGAAGGTTTTCGCCTTATATGACCGAGTAAGTGACCTAAGCTATCGATTGATTATGAACTTTTGTGCTGCGAATTGACGAAACGTTATTCATTTTGTGTGCCCAGGACAACAACGGAACTATCGAAAACGAGGAGTTAAGAGGATTCTTGAAGGATTTGCTTGAGCTAGTCAAGAAAGTAAGTCAACACTTTCTGTTAACAAGACAAAAAAATAAAGAGTTTTATATAAGTTAGACCTAAGCAGGCGCCATTATTATTATTGAAAACGCTGCAAATTATTACACGGCAGTTTATTATTTTCTGGCAAACAGCATGACGAAGTCTTGCACCCACTCGATTCAGCATCGAAAAATACCAGTAAACGGTACGAAACATGACCTGACTACAACGGAAAGACGAAAATTACATATTCCAGGCGCCTGAGGGAAACTGAAGGCAACGACGTGACGAGTGTTCGGAATGAGACGAGAGGAAGGGCAAACGATGAAACGATGCAGCAATACTTTTGCTGAATTGTCCAGCGAGTTCTTTCAATTAGTAGACTTTGGCTCACTATAATTACTGTGAATTCACCGATTTCGTTATTTACGCAGTCGCACACCCCTGACCAGTCGACCCAGCATCTAAAAATACCTAGAAAACGTTGTCAAACACGGAATATTTGACGTAAAACTGCCAACATTTCGTTAATTTTAATTTTTACTTTGATTGGCTCGTAGAAAGCCAAGTTATGTAAGAAAGTAATCGCTTGAAAAAAATATCTGGTGCGTAGCAACACACTACTTTCCGCCACCCCGTAAGTTCGAACGCCACCTACATATGTGGGCGCTATATCTTCGTTCAACGCATTTCTACAGAAACATTTATGAGAAACAAAATGTAGAGACTAGTTAGCTGAGAGTACTCCGTAAGTTTGATCGAAATCGTTTGAGCCGTTTTTCAGAAAATTGGAATACCAATAAATTAATATTCGTCAAATCTCCTTTTCGCTTATATCTCCGTTCAACATATATATAAGTTATGTATAACGCATCCCACATAACCTTTTTATATACAAGACTGCTTATGTCAGCACATAGTAACCTATAAAAGGGATCGCCTTCAGCGCCTCATCAGTTAGTCTTGATCCGTAGTTGCTACCGTCAACATCCCCGTGTCGTGTAATTGTAAATAAACAGTTTTTAAAAACTCAAACTCCGTGTCGTGTTACTTAACTTATACAGAAATAGTTATACAGAACAAAAAGTGGGTATGGGTGACTCAAAGATACTCCATTAGAATTTATCACATCTGGTGAAGAAGTTACCCTGGAATTTACGGAAATGTTCGTAAAAACGTTATTTTCGACACATTTTGATTTTTATCTCTGTTCAATGAACTGTCAGAAGAACATTTATTGAGAACAATATGTAGGTATTAACTATTCGGATACATCTTGAAATTTGGTGATAATCGTTGAAGCCAAAAAGCGTAAAAAACCTATTTTGGCTTCATAGGCCTATATCTCCATTCACCGTATTTTCATGGAGATATGTATGGAGAAGAAAAGTTGGGTATTGATTATTAGAACATAATTCGGAAGTTTAATCAAAATCGTTAGAGCCGTTTTCGAGAAAAATGCGAAAAACCCTAGTTTTTGGTACATTTTCGTCCCCCACCCCCTCCACGGTTATTAGGGAAAACGGATGAACATAACAGCTCAAACGTGATAACTAGCCCGCAGGTCACTATGTGACGCCAAACCAACGGTATTGCCAAATTCGCCCAAAACTATAACGATAGTTATCATAGTGATTAAAACATCAAATTTTTTTTCTCAAAAAGGGCTCTGACGATTTTGATTAAATTTTTTATATAGGCAGTTCCTGAAAAGATGACACCATAGAATTCCGATCTGTGGGCAAATGGCGAGAGCAGCACAATAAATTATCGAACATTTCGACGAAAATCGATTTTGGCGCAGTTTTTTCTTTATAAACTCCGCTCAAATGTTACTAGGCTCTTCAGAAAAAGGCAGGGGTACTCCAACCAAGTACTATGAGTCTTTAATAGCGCTCATATATTATACGCTAGAAATTCCTCAATTTCAACCACCGCCGTTTCACTTATTATTTCTAAACGTTTTTACCCGACAAGTCTGTAAAAGCATTTCAACAAAAAAATCGGGTGTACACCCTCATTCATTCTCTGTGCACCAATTGCTCAATAATGGTCGGGGCATGAGTACGAGCAGCACAAGAAGTTCAGGATCTGTAAGGGCTACCGCTGTCTGTCGCCGTGAAGTGATGTTTAAAATTAACTGAGTGAAAGATACATGGAGTAAGTAGAATAAGCCATAAATACTCGTGAAATGTAGAGCTAAGTTGTGTGAAGCGGCGCACCTGATATTTGTGCCCATAACAACCACTTTGTTTTGAGCGCGTTTTAGACCACGTATAAGGACATGTCGGCGGATGGACATAGCAGGTTTGGAATCCCGATGCCTTGAAACGTAAAATATCAAATTTTGATGAATGACAGAAAACATAGGTGTGCTATTCGGAATGAATAATTAACCAAAACGTGTACATTGCAGTCCGATATTTGTTCACTCCATTCGATTCATTGTATCTCAAGGTGTATCATCAGGAATCGCGTGAGGTAGACATTTATCCCTCACAGGCAGATTTAAAGGAATTTCAATACTAGACGCAGAGTAAACTGTAGAAAACACTATTTAATTAACGACAACGCGCGGACAACATTCTCCTATAAAGACGGGGTTTCAAGTGATATAATCGATAAGATGGATTCGAGTATGAGTAATCGATACATCGGATGTTAAAATTATCTAACGATCTTTATGATCGATTCTGAAATTCTAATAAACCCCCCTCTCCCCATCTACTACGTTTCAATTGGCTCTACCGAACCTGAAGCGTTAGAAGGTGTTTCTCCTTTCATTTCCCATATAAATATTTACTACAACACAAAAAAGAGTGGCGAGCACGTATATTTTACTTTATGACATTCATTGATACCGTGTGATTGGGAGCTTTTCTTACTCACAATTAAAACCGGTCATTTTTTAAAGGACTATGACGCCCAAGACCTGGCTGAATTTGAAGAGACCATCCTTCGGGGCGTGGACTACAACCAAGATGGCAAAATCAACCGTAAAGAGCTAACTATGATACTATTGGCACTCGCCAAACACAACCAAGAAGAAGAGGAGAGCACCGCATAAGTTCCTAACGGAGCCTCAACGGGTTTTGAGTAAAACTGAAGAAAAAAAAATTGGTATTTAAATGAAACTGAGCCGAAAGAATGCGGAGGTTCAAATGAATTCGTTTGATTTAAAAAATGATAATTAACGAATAATGAAAATATGCTTTAGATGTATAACTTAAGTGTGTTTATCAATCGGAGGGAAGCCGGTTGATATCTTCCTCTATTCTACAATGTTACCAATTAACCATTTCTTGTCACTGAAATCACTCAAAATGGCAGCAACAGCGATGACACCTGACAGTACCAAAATCCCAGTATCACACTCAACTTGGCAATAGTGACAATACCTAAATTACTCGAAAACTCCCGACACCATCACTGACAATTATACTAACGAAACCGACGCACAACTTACTTTCTAATGAACAAATGAGGAGGTGGTAAATAAGGCGGTTCGTGGGGTGGAGGAGTCATTTCGAAAGCGTGTAATGTTTTACTTGAGATGCGTTAGAAATAGGAAACGATTTTCCGATTACAGAAGGTGCTTTTAAACCGAGCGCAATGGAGAAAAAGAACTGCCCTAAACCTCGAATATGCTGTGAAAGTATCACATATTTCATAAAATATCAACTTGCTTCCTGACGCCATAAAACCTCACGTCAACTTTGACTCAAGCCATTTGAGGTTTATTCTTTCAGATCTTGTAAGACGTTCCTCCGTCGCGGGTAGTTGGGTAAATGCGGCTAAGACTGCGTTTTTGACATGTTTCTGCTCAGTTGAATCAACACCTGGCTGAGACCAATTACAGTGCTTGTGGCGTCGCGTTGCCCCTGATACTTTCAAATTAAGCCATTCATTTTCATTTTGCTCAGCAGTCCGAATGTTTTAGTTTACTCGCCTTTCTTGTCATGTTCATTCTTTATTTTAACACAACTTCGTCCGTACAATCCATTCAAGTTCCTCGTGGTTTCGTTCAGTTTTTTGTTTTTGCTTAGTGAAATTTACCGTTTTTTTTTTTTTAGCAACCAGTTATTTAACCCTGTTCTGGATTCCACTCCTTCGTAATTCAATTCCTAATTGCGGCTTCCTCTCTGCTTGAGTTCATCATTACTTGGAATGCATCTGCCAGATGAAGTACCCTAATAAAAAACTGCACACGATCCACTACTCAGTCGGGTGTCGATAACAGACAATCCCAGGGAACCCCCTTCTCCCCTTCATTCACACTGATTGGAAGTTCGCTATACTGGGCTCGGCCAGCACACTAAAAATGGCAGATTACCTCAACCACCCGTGTGTAGAACCAGAGTCTACCCGTTGGAACACCAACAATCCTACGCACTGCCCCGGGACATAATTGAACGAATTTGTTTGGAGTTTGCTTCAGCACTCACTTATTAACTTTGCCGATCCATGGATTCAACCACGATCTACAGACCCCCCCCCCCACCATACTGAAAACTGTGAGTTTGCCGTAAGAAAATGTGATATCAGGCGATCAGCATGTCAAGTAAGGCAGGATGTTAACTTAGTAACACCACGGAGACCCCAAAAAGGAGGAATGTAGCCAATCTAGTCACTACTGCCACAAAGTGCATAATAGGCGCAATCAGAGACCATTAGCATGTGTTAGATGAGAACGCCCCATTAGATGATGTCGTGAAATATTAGGCGAAATACTTTATTGCCTTTCATCGTTAAGTGTTTCGTTAAACATAAATAAAGTGAGTCTGATCTTTTTCCAATCTATCAATTAACATTTTATTAACTGGCAGCCAAGTTAGTTGTGTGCACCTGACAGAATCCTGTGAAACGTTCCTGGTGCATAACGACTGTGTCAGAAGTTTAGAACCTCAGCATTCCTAGCTGAAAAGCGTCATCATCTATTGAGAGCAACGTCCAGCCAATGAACGGTTTCTGGCCTTCTGTCTTATTTTAATTTGGCTGTATGCCTTTCAGTACTCTGTTTGCTTGCCAAACTCTCCATCATTCCTTCCAGCGTACAGGACTTCCCTCGCAGCTCGATGGCAGTTCTTAACTAGACAGGAGCTCTTCACGCAGACATTGATCTCTTCTTTAATTTACAGAAAGGCTGAACTTTGTAGCTCTGTTTAGCGATCTTAAAATTAAATACAGTTAAAACGTGTACTTCTTGTTTACTCACGCAATTCAGTTCTGTACTGCTTGAGGCACCGCATGAAACATGTCGTCTAAGACGGCTTTCTTTTAAACCATGAGGTATCATATACACGCCATCAAGTAGGTCTAAGAACCCTTTTGCTTACTACCTCCTCAAATAAACCACGGCAAATATAAGGATTAACGAAGAAGTGCAATTTTTTCTCAAAATTACAATTAGGCAACAAAGTGCAATAAAATAATATTTAACTATGCTTCTTAGTAGTAGTGAACAATGGATAATTATCAAATTCGACGCATGGAAATTAAATTTGTTCGTAACATTTTTTTGTATTAAGAAAAATGAACTTGAAAACAAAAGTTAAATTCTATCGAAAGATCTCACTTGTTGATATGTATTCGCACATGTGTGTGAGCAATGTGAATTATAAAAAGTCCGATTTATATATCATTAAACTGTCGAGGAATTGAAGTATTTAGAGAAGAGCTTTTAGGAAGAAAGTCATTTTCAATATTAGGCAGAAATTTGAGTGTGAGACATTGTGGCGTCAGAGGAGTGTGGTCACCGCTGGCGTAACCGTTTTCATACACCTAGAGGATGACGGGCGAGGGATGGTGCAGGTGCAGTACGAAAGTTTCTGCAAGGGCAGTCCAGGGAGCCCTGCCACTGTGGTACACTGCCTACAATCTAGAATTGCCAGAAGACGCTGCTGTTATGGGATGGTAATGTGGCAGCGGTCATTACACTCTGCTTAGATCAGCTGGGGTGAGCGGCAGTGTTGGAGGAAGCATGTGGTACGTTACAAGGCATTTTAGAGCAGTAAAATAGTGTTCACTACCACACGTAGGCTGCCAAACTCTCCTTTCCATCCAAATTGGGGCTCCCCACTCTCCAGCCACTGTGGCACTGGGTGTGGACATCAAAATGAGCTTCATTCATCACATCTCGTGTGTAGTAGATAAGGCTGCCATGATGCAGCTGTAGTGGACTGGCAGGCACATTAGTGTCACATGGCTGCAGTAAAACAGAGGATCTGCCCTCTGTATCACCTACCCGTACCACCCTGTCCTTCATAGATGTTAGTTACATAGTGGAAAGAGCTGTACACACTAAGAGGGTATGGTACAGCTGGGAGGAAACAAAAGAAACTGGCATCTCTCAGAAAGTAACAAGAGGAGTAGAAAACGCTCTGCAGAGGACAGTGAAGCAATATTCTAATCCATGCCTTAGTTCATAGCATCGGAAAGTTGAAGGAGTGACTCATGCAATGCACCATGCCTGGTCATTATTGTTTGGTGGTCCTGGGTGTTTCCAATTCATTGTAGGTGGATCTGGAGCACACCTCCCACTTCCTAAGACTATCCTCATCACTACTAGCCGCTCTATTCAGAGACCACGCAAGACTTGAAGCCAAGCTGTAGTCCAAACCAATTCAGAAATGTGGTCCCTCTCATAAATCTTTCTGGTGAGCTGGAGAACATAAAGACTGGTCGTCTTGTACTTGATCTTGTTCATAAGCTACCACATACGCTTACTTTAGTTTTGATTAGCACTCTCCCTCCTCTCTAACACAGTCGTTTTCTGACGCTTCATCATTAGCTCAGTCGACAATAAATCAACACATTCGTTACTCAACGCAAGATCCCACAGGCCTTGAGATTGTTAGCCAAGTACAAAGCAAACTGTAACTGCTGTGGCACTACATTGGGTATGGGTGAGGGCTGAAAATTAAACAAAAACAGCTAGTCTGACTTCCACGATCCAACGAACGACAGATTATTGATTATTGGAGAAACAGGTCCTCCTCCTCTTAGTTATGTTGACAATTGGCAGCAGTAATCTTCACCCGCACCAATGAGGTCACTCACCTGAATCATGGGAAGGGCTGTAAATGTAAAGCTTGGTGAGCCGAGAGTTCGAACATCTGAGGTGAACCCTTTGAAGAAACCAATTCCAATGAGTGTGGTCAGAGAACTCCAAATTCAGCTGTGAAACACTGACGCTTGAGACACCATTTTAAAAAACTCTACACGAAAAATTTCTGCTTAAAATAATTTATACACAAAAAACGACTTGTGGAAAATTTACCATATCAATATATGAATTTTTTAAATATTAACAAAATTAAGGTTAATTCAGCATGTTACCAAAGAGGGATAGCACCGTGACTAATAGCTGTAATTGATTTTTCAGGGGAACGATAATTCTTAGATTTTATAAAACGTGCATTTTAAGAGATGGGACTGATTTGGCTGTTTATATTGACACTTTTGACGCCATCGTAAAGAAAAGCAATTTCAGAGTGGAGGAGTACTTGTTTGAAACTCTTCAGTAACTGCTGCACTGACTATAAGCAAGTATGCTTGGGCATTTCCCTCGTTAGAGGGTTTGTTGAAATGTTTCTGCTGTGGTATCTCCTAGTGAAGGGTACTGTCGGTGAGATCAGAAGAGGCAAGTGAGGGTGTAGGGGTTGCCTGGCTCCAGTTGCTCCTTTAAACTATGGTTTCTTGGGTCCACTCTCGAATTTCCAGTCATTACTGCACCATTGTCATTGTTTCTTCAAACATGGTGTATCACATGGTGTTTGGGAACCAAGCCTTTTAACGTCAACTAATTTCATTGAGGAGTGTCTGGAATACGAAAGGGGGTTCCAAGTTCTATGATCATTCAAGTTAGCTGCAGAACGAGTTTTAACTGGCAGTTTACCGGGAAGTTGGCCCAAGCGAGTGGACTGGAAGTAACCGAAAGGAATTCCAATTTCTATTCGACCTCAGGCTCTCAACTGTATCCACCATATCCAACTCCCTACAAACCCACACTGGAAGACCCAGCAGTTGATAGCCTGTCCAGACCACAATAAGGACAGTGGAGTAAAACTGTACTCCAACAGTTGAATACCTTTCAATTAGCTGGCAGTTACATCTCTCATTAGGACAATATCTATGAATTGAAATGGGCACAATTGTGTCATGGCTCCACAAACTTGTCAATATGGCAGCCTTTGGCGTCATCGTCATCGCTCCTCATATTTTATATTGTAACTGAAACTCGTTAATGTTGATTGTTATATATATAATTGTTAACTATTGAACTTCGCACTAGCAAATAACAAGCTCAATGAGATTTTTAAGAGAACAAAGAGTTGTAACTACTTGAGTATTGAACGTATTTGTCAAAAATAACTTTTATGAATGTTGAACTTTATATAAAAATGAGTAAACAATTTGAAAAAAAGGTTTTTCCGCTTACAAATATTGTTGGTTTTATTGTGATTGTTAAAACACAACGCCTGTCAGAGCTACAGAATTGGCAACGTACCACTCCTCTATGTTCGCAAGTTTATGACGACATATGAAATTAACAAATGAGTTACTCATAAGCTACAAGTGACATTGTGTTAATACGTAACTGAATAATGTGTGAAGCTCTCCTGGCAGGCAATGGAATCACATGAACTCCTACCTTTGTAATAATACAGTTATTGTGATATAACGTAGTACTGTGCTTTTTTCCCAATTCTCGAAATATACGGTGCGACGCACCACACTACTTTCTTTAGCCCCAAGTAGATTCAGCGATTTTCAAGACTTGACTTCAGCTGCTGAGCCAATTTATTCACCACACTGCTCATTGGTTCATAACGTCACGTTTTTTGTAAAACGTTATAGTACTCGAAGTTGAGGATTAAATTGAGTCGCTTTTATTCACCCTGAAAACTGTTTTGGACCGCAAAACAGTGTCCCTGAATGCACATCTTTTTGTTCCCAGATCTGTGGCCCAGCGTTTTTGACGTATGTTGATTGTTATCTCTGCCAAACGGGTTGTCAGAGAAACAACCTTCCTTTCTGCCTTCGGAGTGACTTATGTTGATGCAATTGGAGGTCTCCAGCTCTTGTAGTTGTGCGAATTACGAGTAGTTTCCATTCGAATATCTTGCATTTACGGAGCAACCAACTGTTGAAAACCTGCCAACATAACTTGGGACCCGACTCTTCACTGGTAGGATGTAAATATGAGAGTAGAACATACACAATCAGAACTTTCAAGTAATATAATAATATGATAGCGAATACACGATAGGGTTTATTTGGTTATCAAAGTTCATTGCATTTTGTTCTGGCCCACGAATGAAGGGGAGTAAAGCATTCGTACGGACCCAAATGGCCATTAAACTTTGAGGTAGGCAGCGCTGAGAGCCAGAACTGGGGCGCCAGTAGGATCGTCTGGAACGTTTCCGGCAGATCCTGCAATGTCCAGGTGGGTGTACGGTAGGGACACCTCGCCGTCGAGCCCATGCTGAAACAAGATGTTCAAGACAAGTTGAGTACAAAAGCGTTCGCGCGTATTTAGTTTAAAAAATCGTCATTTGCCGTTTAATGAGAGGCAGCAGCTCCGAATCAGAGTTTGTAACCATCAAACTAAACTTACACGTGGACTTGCCACACACGGAGGTAGCTATTTTTGGAAGTTAGAAGGTAAGAGGAGTCAACAACCCCTTGCCACAAAGTTGCCAGTTGTTGATCATTCAAATTAACGTTGCTGAATGATAACGATCGAGGCAGAGTGCCGTATGGTTTCTGCATCTTGCATTTTAAATGGCGTACGATTTCCTTGTACCTTTTAGTTTTACAAAGAGGATTGGGAGATGCAAGATTTTCTTCAAGATCGAGCCTAGTACATGCCAGAACAACAAAAAGTTAAACCCAGTCAAGAATAAGCAGGGCATTCCACCCCTAAAAGTGAAAAACCCTGCAAATTATTACACAATGGTTTATTATTCTCATGAACAGCTTGACCTAGTATTACTGCTCCCCCATCCCATTCGATTCAGCATCGAATACTAGTAAACTATACGAAACATGTCCTGGCTACAATGGAACTACGGAAACAAAACGTCTGATGATTTAGCCCCGTCGGGTCAGAGAAATTCTAACGGGGGCGCTTCGAGCGAACCTTTTGCGAGGCGAACGGGGAGTTGAGCCGCCCGCCTGGCAGCGTTACGAGGCGGGTTGTTTTTTATTGAGACGGGAGGGAGGGAGGGACTTCAAACCACGAAACGTTGACTTCCGCTGTAGTTCCCGCGTTGTACTGCGTTTCGTTAATTTCTTAAACCATTTTTTGCCCATTACAACCACAGGCTTCGCCCGATCGGATTGCCGAGATGGCAGGCACAACTAGATACCAAATCGGATTTTTGTGCGAAAGAACGAATTTTTCAGACCACGTTAAAGGCACAAAACGGCCCAGACGGCAGACGGACATTGCAAATTTGGAATCTCCAAGTCTTGAAACGTAAAGTATCAAATTTTGAAGGGGGTTATAAAAAATTTTTCGGGACCAAAAACATAGGGTTATTATTCAGAATGAATAATAAACCAAAATCAAAAACGAGGTGTGAACGGTTTGCAAAATGTCTATAACAATTCGCATCGGGTGATAAACAAGTTTTGTGAGAAAGTTCTTTTCACTCCCAAAAAGATGACGGCAACAACCAAAAACTCTCCCCCAAGGGAAGTTCCTTTGCAGAAAATGTTATATTGTCATTTGTAATTGTACTCACAAAACATAATCAAAATTTTAAACCCGCTTTGGAGAATTAAAAAATGTACGTTGATCACATGGCTACTTTTGGACTGATTTAGCTCAAACCCTCGTTTAAGCACCCCATGTGACCACAATTGGTGTTGGTCGAACTGAACTTGAAGAATAGTAAAAAACTAAACTTCAGTCGATTAATTGTCCTTCTAATGATAAAGGCGTGTGATCAAGGCGACAGTTTTAAGGGAAACATGGAAACCATTGACCAGTACCGTCTGTACGCGACGCCAAAAGGTAACCTCTACCCTCACTAAGATCAGGGATAACTGCAGTTGAAATCAGTAATACTGCGGTCGACTCCACGCTGGTGAAATATAGCACCAAACTTTATGAAACAAATATCCCAAACATCCTTAATATGACATTAAAATTCCAGGCCCCTAGTCCTAATGAGCGTGATCCATTCCATAATTTGTAAATATGTAAATCTTCACAACCATAACACCACTTTATACTGCACAAACGTAGAACAAACAGTGCAAGACGAAATACCGCTTTTTTACAGGTGTAAACCTACCTTGTCTAGACCAGATGCAAGAATCAAAAATGCTGACGGCCCTTGATGACCGCGTTTAGACTGAGCACTCGGAAGATTTGTAGCCTGAACTATGTCTTCCCCTTCACCTTTGCCTGCAGCAAATAGCAGTATAAGCACAACAAACAAATTATTATTGCGTTAATGAGAAAGCAGCAAGACGCCTAACCTCTGTGCGTTTCGTAATCCTCACGACGGACGCGACTGATGTCAATCATGTCGCCTATGTTGTCACCAGCGGCAGCAAGATTAGAAGCGGTCCCGGCTTTTCTCGCCGGCCCATTGTCCATCGCAATCTGCAACAACAGAGGAATTTCAAAATCAACGCTGCGCTGGCAGGGATGACTAAGGAACAGGAGAGAAGGGGAGAGGTACCGTGTAGCCATCACCGACTGTGCGGTACGCATGTCCAGTTAACGTAGCGATTGTAAATAGTTGAGGGTTGATAGCAGTCACTGCTAGCTCTTTCATCTGTAAGAAATAAAAGTTTAAAAAACAGAATTACGTGCCTTATATCATGAGCCGCCATTAAGAATTCACAAAGCAGTACTAGAATCTCACCCTGCAGAGAACATCAGCTAAAATCATTCGCCCTTCTGCGTCAGTGTTGCCCACTCGAACGCGTTTTCCCGCACGGGCCATGAACATTTCATCGGAGACGTAGCAATTTTCGCCAACGCTGTTCCTCACCATTGACATGGCAGCAACTACTTTGAGATGTGCAGGCTTCAAAATGCTCACAATCTGCAAATATAATAGCGACCGTTAATAATTGGAGTTTGTGCAAGAGGATACATAACATTCAATGTTGTGGCGTACCTTCATGAAACCTGCAACGGCTGCTGAGCCGCACTTGTCACGCGACATGCCAGCCATTATGCCTCCCGCTTTGATGTCAGCGCCGCCAGTATCGTATGTCACGCCTTTGCCGACAACAAACAGCGTCTGCTTGGGAGCACTTCCTTGGTAAGTGAGGTATATGATGCGCCCTTTGTGGCGGGGGATGACTGCACCATACATAAAAAAAGAAAACACATTCTTTTTGGGTGATCATTCAGAAGCAGCGAACGGCTTAATGAGCAATAAACCTGCACTTACTGCTAGCTCCTCGGTTGACTGCACTGAACAATGGATACTCTTTGAGCAGTCTATCCTCGTCAGAGATGACTTCCAATGTAACGCCAGAACTAGCTGGAAAAGCGGCACGTACAGCTTCTTCGACCTTGATGGGAGTCATACGTTCCGGATCAGGGCCTCCAATGTCCCTTGCCAGGACTCTAGAATAGAGCAGTAAGTTTACAACCAGTTGCAGGTAATGATAGATTAGACGATTGTACAGCAGCTTGTACTCGTACTGTACACCGATTTTAACACGAACTACTGGAGATAAGGCGATGGAAATATGGGAAATACGTGAAGCACAGCAACACACAATTTTCCGCCACTGCAGTAGAATCGATAACACACCATACCCAGGCACTGTATCTTTGTTCAACACATTCCTAAGGAAACGTTTCTGTAGAACAAAATGTAGGGGCCTTGTAAGTTGGATCAAAATCGTTGGAGCAGTTTTGGAGAAAATAGCTCAGCAAATCTCATTTTCCAACCTATCTTCAACGCTGTTCCATTACAGAAATAGTTGTAAACAGAATGTGGGTATAGATTGCTAGAGGAAAGTGTCCAGTTGATGAAATACGGTTGGAAAATGGCAGCAAAAGGTTTAAAAAACACAGTATTTGGCAAATTTTGGTTATTTTCGTTCAACCAACTGCCGGCATTTCTGGAGAACTGTACAGATGTGTACACTGAAGATATAAAAAGTTTAAAAAACTGCATTTTTCTTCGAAGGGGTATGTCTCAGTTCAGTGAATTTCCACAGAAATGTACAAATAAAAAGTAACGTACTAATTGGTAGAAGAAAGCCCACACTGCGGTCTAAGATAGACCTGTTGCCAATGTGTCCATGAGCAGCCTCATGTCCTCTCAGTTCCACCCTCAGATCTATGAAGCTGGTGTTCCCTGATGCGACGTCCCCACCATTTAATACAGCCTTGAGATTCATCTCAGCAGAGGCATCCCCATCTGTCTCTAGCTCAGCCTCGTATTTATTTTGTCCAGGTGGCACCTTAGTGGACATGCGTAGGCCAAATACCATTTGTACCCTTTCCGTATCTCTTTATCACTCTTTGGAGAGTCTAATGACTTCCTTAAGTCCAACACATCCCACCAATAGGCACTTCTCCTCCCACTTGCCAACCTTCTTACTCAAGCGGCTCATGGTGGTCCCTACAAAGGGCTCAGGTCCCACTGGGAACAGTGCAGATTCATCTCTTGCCTTTCCTCCATCACCAGGCACCCAACACAATGTTAAAGTGTGCTCCTTTTCCAAGGTATTCATACCAGGCAGGCGTTCCCAAAGCTGACTAGAACAAGAAGCCAGAGCCTCAAGTGACTAGATCTTTTTCTGTTTCAGCCCCCTGCACATGGGGTGCTGCAGCTCTGTGGAGAGCTGTGTCTGGAAAACTGTTGCCAGCGCAACAACTGGTCCCTACCTGGATCCCGGGCCCACAAACTTCTGCACCTGCTCAGCCACCTCACACTTATGGGTCTATATAGTATACTATCCCCAGCCACAACCGTGGGGCCACCCCTTTCCATCTTTCGTGAATAAGTATCCTCTAAAGTAGTTGGAAATTGTACCGAGTCCCTGACACATAGAACAGCTCCTCTTCCCCCTGCTCTGTCCACTATCCTGTAAGTAAGCAGCCCTCTGTATGTCCAAAACGTCTCACGAACTACGTATAGAGCAAACCAGCACACCCTAAACTGTGTCTCATACCCAAACTATAGGGTGAATTAATTAATTAAGTACCCATGCGATGTTAAAGTAGACTCACCTGCCAGTTTCTAAAGCACCAGCCAGTTGAATCAAAGCGGGCAGTCCAGTTGAGTCATCTGACCAAACTCCTAAAGCCTTCACTTTAGGAGATTTTTCTGGGCGATCCTCTCTCCATTGCAGATTCTAGAAAGGAGACCAAGTGAAGGCGGAAGAAAGCAATAAAATAAGAAATGGAGTAGAAGAGGCTAAAATAAGTGATGTTGAAGAGACAAAAAACAAAGATACTGTAAGTGTTAGGTTGTGGAAATATACTACTTTTTTCCACTGCCCAGTGCCCAAAGGGAAAGGAAAGTATTGCAAGTGTTTAAAAAAAAGTCAAGTTTTCCACAGATCTTAAAAGTTTTGAAGCCTACTGAATTGAGAAAACTAATTTTGGCGCCTGGTCTGGATCTATAACAATAATCATTCTGAACTTGGGCGTCTAAACTGCCCAAGAAGTTTCTTCGTGCGCAATGGTTACTTTCCACAAAGGAACCACCTGACAATTCAACAACTGCTCAAGTATTAATAGGCAATCCCACAGCTTACTTACCATATACAGTCCTTCCAGGGCCCCCAGAAGAGTCACCAAGCGCGTTTTTTCGAAACGTTTGTTGCCAACAAGAAGAATCACCGGGGATTTAGCTCCCGCCTTCAAAGCCCTGAAATTAAATCAGTTTGTTAAGACCAAGGGCGTGAAACTTATAAGGGTTTGTGGATCTCGAGACAGCGAGCCAGATCATTGAGGACAAAGAGAATTAGAACAACAGGGAGGGAACAAGAGCTCAGGCATTCCCCAAAGTGATGTTGGCGGAACAATAAATATGTCGTGATTGAGTGCGCAACACAAGAATTTTAATACTCATTGTCAAGTCTCACCTCAATATTCCTTTGCGGGCAGCTTCTCCAAAACTTCGCACATCGTGAATGTCAGTGTCAAGTTTGCCTGTAGGCGAATAGACGAGGCGCTTAGCAGGGAGGGGAACACTGAGGACTGCTCCTGACTCGTGGAGATCTGCGTTGATCTGGAAAGAATTACTAATCAATAAGCGCCTGTTGATACGGTTTTGTGCCTAAGCTTACTGCATTTATTAAGCAATTGTCTTTAACACATTCAACCTGAAGGGCTGCCAATCGGCTTCCTCGTTCCATTATATGTGTTTACAACCTCACTTGGACCTTCAGGCGCAGCCACCTCTGGATTTAGCTATTAGCGCATGTACTACAGTTAAGGTAAATAATTATTGAGTTTTCCTTACTTTCTTCGGTTTTCTAATATATTTCAAGTAGATAACAAATATATTATTAATACTTTTTGGCACAGAATAGGCAAAGAAGGTCATGGACCTTAGCTCTATCAGGAAAGCCTCCGGCGCGGCTTTTCTCTCACCTTCTAAGAGTTCAATTAGCCTCTTGATAACAAAAGGGTTTACGAATTATCATTAGCACTGAGTTCGCCTTCGGTATTTCCAATTTCCCAAACATACAACGTATTTTTCTCACATTGGACTTTCCAAAATATTCAGTTCCTAGCACTTCTCAAATCTCCTTATACTTCAACTATAAGCGCTTTCCAGACGTATATAAGACTGGACTTAGTTCTATACAACTGTGTAAGCCAATGTGTGTATTTTTCCAAAGTTTACATTTTCTTTACTTCTTTGCTTACATTTGTCGTACATATTATTAACAATTCTTGGTATCTTCTTCCACTTGCAAGTCTTTTCAGTTCAATCTTAGTCTACGAGTATACAATATATTTCCTCGTACGTAGGTTTTAATTTTAGTCGTTATAAAATAAAAATTGTTCTTTTCAAAATGGTTTTTAGTTTGTTTTTGAATCTTCCTTCCTTTTTTATGTAGGTAAATTGAAAAACAAGAAGAAAAAAAAGTTTTTCAAAATTGCAGGTTTTGCCTAACTGACCGGGAATATCCTGGGCCCAGAGCAGAGAGTACGAGACAGTGCAAAGAGTATACTTCCCCAAGCGGGAGAAAAGGAGTG
This sequence comes from Pachypeltis micranthus, assembly GCA_020466155.1. Lineage (NCBI taxonomy): Eukaryota > Metazoa > Arthropoda > Insecta > Hemiptera > Miridae > Pachypeltis > Pachypeltis micranthus. The sequence goes on from CM035772.1 coordinate 39,728,971, forward strand.
AACAGGCGATAGGTAGTTCCATGTCCACTGCCAGTTAAGTTACCGGCTTTGTGGCCAACTTATTTGAGTCTCACCACTATTTTCAATTTAAAATGATTCGTGGTAGTTTTATCGATCTTCACACAGGTTTTTCATGTTTTTAAATGTGGTGAATGAAATTCAAATGATGTAGCCTCTTCAGTAATTGAACTGTAGCTGCAACTTGGCAACTAATAATCTTCTGAAGCTAAGTACGAAAATAAAACCTTTTTATCGTGAAACAATTGCTATCGTCAGTTTTCCCAGAACTGTGACGCAACTGCAGCTAAACACTTGACAAACACGTGGCATTAGCTGTCGGACTGCGTGAGGACAAATAAAAGTCAAACCAACAAGATAACTGAAGACCGACCTTCAAGTGCCCAACCACTTCTCCTCACTTAAGATGCAGATTTTCTATAATCTCCGGCTTTTACTTTGAAATTATTCTGCGATTTAATTGACTAATAATGCGGCTCTCGTTCCGTTCGACGGATTTTGTGGAGGGATTACAGAGCGATTGTGAAGTGGAGCGACTTGTTCCTGTCAATTTTCGAGTATAAATTAAACATTGAAGGTTATCAGAAGCCCGAGAGAGTCCACATTTGGGTCAAAATTCGAAAGCCGTTCAGATATTAAATATATGGCATGAAGCTTAGCACAACATTACAGCTTTGTGAATATCTGTAGGGTAAAGGGCACATATCTACAGAGCCAAAAGCATAGGCAAATACAAAAACAATTCACATCACATTGGCCTATTGGTTCATTCAGTCTATTAACGCCCCACAACTTAGTTCACAGTTTAACTAAAAGGTAATGGTTAAGGCAAAATAACAGTTACCTCCCAATTGCTCGTTAACAAATAACCATTCAAGAATCACTGGTAAACTGTTTCAATGCGACTGATGTCACATGACATCATGCTTACTTTCGCAGCTCACAAGTGATGTCACAAGGGATTAAGGGGTTTATTCGCAGTCATATTACCAATTGCAACACAGAATCGATGTACGAAATTTTTTAGGTTCTATTCGTCTTTATTAGTTCCTCAAGTACCCAACAGATTGGGGCTGTTTTACGCTACACTCGTCTAATCCTGAAAGATCCTAACTGAAGTGCTGAGTTCTAATTTCGGACGTTGAGTGTTCTTGTTAGAGGCATTAAACGGGTTTCTAGCAGGCATTGAAAGAGCAATAAACTAATGACTGGTACTCTGATTGGTTGAAGATCTGAAGAATAGAAAATGCTGTTATTCGTTGTTATTCAACATAACCCTTCAATTTTACAAGATACAAGTTTCTATCACTGTGGTTAATTGGTGAAGTGTTGTTTTGCGTCATAGATTTGATAATGATTCATTTATTTGCCATTTTTTTGAACCAGAACTCAACGAATGAATAAATTAACTGGGTTTATTTCATGGTGGTAAATAAAATATGTGAGAAAAACAACGCTACTTTGCACATAAATACAACCATTTTCTAGCCCTCCTGTTCAAGTTCACGTTTACAGTTCTGCAGTTATCGGTAACATAGCGTGAAAATTGTTAGTCAAAGAATTTAATACCAGATTTTGTCAGATTGCTCCAAACTATGACCATTGTCAAACTTCCACCGTATAGCTACAGGTACCTTATAGCAATATCAACGTGATTTGTGTGAGAACCCGTTTCTAATGAGCGCTATTTATGAGAAAAATCTATTACAATTTGTTTTCTCGAAATTGTTACGAGTGCTTTCATCATTTTCCTTCCAATAAAATATGTGTGTTACTACGATACTAGTTTTAGCTGCCACTGGATGACAAAGAAAACAAAATAGGGTAGGACGTTTACCCACTGACTCGCTCCACATTTCAATGGAGATGCTCACTAATGCAAGCACCAACAATACCCCTGCAATGCAGTGAACATATAACCATAAAGCTCAGATTATGACACTGATTACTACAAAACAAAAAATGCAAGAAGTAGAGCAACTAGCCAGCCCTTGAGATAAAATCAGAAACTCTCACCTCTCCATTCGCTTTGAGAACAGCAGCAACCTCAGATGGAATGCCACTTTCCGAACCACCCTCAGAGATCAGAATCAAAGCGTCGTAGCCAGACTCTGACACAGAGCCAACGGCCTTAAGGGCATAGTCTAACCTGAAACAAAATGAAAAATAAAAAATGTATCCTCAACCCGGAGAAACTACACTGTTTCCTGCTTGTCAATGGCTAGAACATCCAGTAACAAATTAGTAGTAAATCAGACTCCCTACTTCGAGCTAAACGTGAACTTTTCTCCAGTAGAGTTAACTCAAAGCTTCGTCCTGTCCATAACAAGAGTGTACAGGCAGGTGAAACAATCAAAGTACATCTTTCACACAGACATCACATTCAAGAGAAAAATTCACAACACCCGAACAAAATGCGCTAGCAAAACATCACGAGATGGTTGGAAGAGGAAAATAACGCTTAATATAAAATCAAACAACTGTAACAGTGAATTTGAGTTTCCGTGCACATAATCCAACGATTTCATCACCAACAGAATAAAATGAATTCGTCTCGTTAAGAACATTACCCTACACATTAACCCCCACATCGTCTGTTTGTTATTGATGCTACTTAGCTCCTATTTATTTCGACATCACACACATATATATTCCCTCAAAACCATCTACCACAGTTAGTAAACAGCCAGACTACCAATAAGGTGAACTCTCCACATCGCCTGGTCAAACTGCAATGTGCCCCATAATGCAGTTATAAAGGTAGCAGGACCTATCCCAATCCACCACCTAGTAACAGATGAGAAGCTGTGACCTTTAGAAGAGCACCCCAGGTACAGCACAGAGTTGAACGTGAATAGTATGGCATTCCCTAGGAGGTGGCAATAGGAGTGTGTAGGGCTCCAAAGGTGACAGTGGACCAATCCTCAATTCCAGACTTTAGCCTACGAGCACTGTTTGGCGTGAAGGGTGAATCTTTCTAACAGAAGTCCTCAAGGGACATGCACTGTTTCTGGCATTTCTGTATGCGACAGTCACGACTGAAATCACTTGAGAAGGAGTGGGTCACTGAAGTCCCAACCTGACGAAGAAGGACCTTTCAGCATTAAGTAAAACGAGCCCTATGCATATCTTTACAACCCAGCTCCAGTATGTCAAATATATTCAACATTAACTGCTCCATTGGCATTCAAACAACTTCTGGCCCGATTATGGCTCACGGCCCTTGACAATGTCAATCCTCAATCTACTCAAACCCTTTCTCACAGTTTGTGAACCCAGACAAGCATGTCTACGCTTTAGAGGAATCCATTGCATGATTGCGATACTGGGTTGGAAAATGATTGACACCATCTCACACTGCAGAAGACGAGCATGGAAAATTCCTGGATGGAAACTACCTCAGAACCTCCTCCACACGATGTTCCCCCAACCTGCTCCCCCACTCAGTTGTCCTTTACTGATGTGGTTTTGCATATCCTGAACATAGTCTCTTGTCTCGATATTTCCTAACAGTATTCCAGACGTTGGGAGGAAGAAGGCCTCAATTTTATAGGCACAGCCACAGAAGTGCCTCTTGAATACGTTTCAATTGGAGTAGTACACCTCCAGCCAAAGGTAGCCTTCTATACAAAAACCTAACACTTTCGAAGCAGAATGTCTGACAGGGAATTTGTATTTGGTTGTCGTGTCGAGCAACTCTCAACCCATTTGCTGGGAGCATCAATGCGCGCCCATATTAATCGAACATCAACAAGCTAATAATAGCATTATGACTCAAATCAAGTTAGACCGAGAAACAATTTCTACAACGACAATTGAAGCTGGGAATTTCCTCCAACCGAATAAATAAGAAATTCGGATGGTTGATTTTCCTGCTCACAGATGCAACACCTGAGCAAATATTTATCAACGCCGCTTGTCTTCAAAAAAAAAAAAAGCTGTAGGAAGAAGGCCTGGAGGATCCACAAGGTCACTGGAGTTCACATTGAAACCTTCCTCCACTTGAAAAGACTAAGAATCGACCTAATCACCAATGAAGCGGAGTTTTGGAAAATCTACTCACAATTTAGTTTCCTGCATGGTTATTTTCGAACAGGTTTAGTTTCATTTACAGTACTGGCCAAGAGGATGGAAGGAACAGGTGGATGTGATTGCCTTGGACATGTGGACAGATAGTGAGCCACACAGCCTTGGCCAAAGCAGACCCTATGCTCATAGCTCAAACAGAATTACGCCATTTGCCAGAAAACGAAGTTCTGTAAAGACCACAGGAGACAAGAGTTTCGAAATTCCCAACTGAACAAATTCAGAGTGCATTTTCCCGCTCACTGGAGCAACTGAACAAATATTTGTTAAAGTCAATAGCAGTTAAACACACAGGCGCACACGTACAATGGACAAATGCCCTTCGAAATTAAAAGCGGATTTACAGCAGCCTTTTAATTTTACTGACTGAAGAGACCTTCGTGGGTGTGCGTCCAACGACTCAACTAAAAGAGGACTTTCCTCGAAAATGGTCCTTATGACTGTAATTAGACTTACAATGTATCCTCTACTAATTACTATCTATCATTCTTCGTGAATGTTTCTATCGTGTTCACCTTGTCAACACAAATGTGTTAATAAAAAGCACCACACTACATTCTGCTAACCCTGTAAATTCAAGATGCCACATATACAACAGCAGCGTATTTCAACGGAAATACTTCTGAAAAACAATACGAAGGTTCTAATTAATTAGAAATATCCCATAAGATGGATCGAAATCTCTTTGCCATAATTGGAAAAACGAGCTCATTTCAACAGACAGTTACACAACGATGTAACAGTTGTGGGGAACAATGGGTGAGCAGTTTGCTCGACGACACTCCTCTCAGATTGATAACGTCGGACAGGCTAAGGAAAGTTTAAAAAACTACCTTTGCTTCATGATTTCATTGTTGTTCGTAAATATTCTTCTAACAACCCATTCAACGAAAATAGAAGATAAAATGTACCAAACAGGTTTTCAGTGCAGTCACATTTTCCCCACCTACCTCCAACACTTTTACAGAGATATTTATGGAGAATACAAATTATTCTCCGAAATGAGCATGTTTCGATTCAATATTCCTCAAGCCTGAGGCTGATTTGAAAGAAACTCGATGAAAACGCAGTGTTGGGGCTGATATACCCCCGCCCAGCTCTTACCTGCCTGTGATGTACAACTTCAACACTGTTTTAAGCGGCAGAAAGCAGTAGTGATTGTTTTACTGTACTGCTCGTGCTCCGTACTCATACCCTCGCCATTATTGAGTAATTAGTACACAGAGAACTGATGAGTCTGTAGGCATGATGTTCATGAAGAGAATAATAATCACTTTTCCAGAGTTATTGGGGAAAAATATTTAAAAATGGTAGTGTGTGAAACAGCGGTGGTCGAAATTCCAGAATTTCTGGAGTAGCCCCTGACTATCTTATATAAGTGTTATCAAGGTACTGGATTGGACGACCACCTGAAGATCCGAATAACATTTGAGAGGGATTTATACGGGAAAAAATGAGATAAAATCGACTTTCTTCGAAAATCGTAAATAAATAAATTATTTATAATCATAAATATATAAATTATTATACTGCTATTAAAGCAATAGGGTTATGTCCGCCAGTAGGCAAATTACTAAAGTTAACATACCTGTTAGGTGAGTCCGTCTCCTCTGGCTGGTGAGTTACTCTGGGCAAGCGCTTTCAATGTGAAGACATTATCGTCTGGCCGTTGAGTCAGTGCTCACTGTCTTTACATCGAAAGCGCTTGCCCACAGTAACTCACCAGCCAGAGGAGATGGACTCACCTTACAGGTACGTGAACTTTAGTATTATGCTGCTCTTGTAATTCTCCCTTGGATGGGAATTTTATGGTATTGTCGTCTCATAAGAAGCTTTAAATATTAAAAATTAAATCAAAATCGTTAAAGCCTTCTTGAGAAAAAAATATTTGGTGCATTGATCACTATGATAACACGGGTTAGTTTTGGGTGGATTTGGCTCATACCCTTATTTAGGTGTCACGTTTGTGCTGCTTTGGTACAGCCATTTTCACAGACACACACACAGAACCCATTCCCAAGTAGCGTTTTTCAGACTCAGTTGGGACTGAAACGTTAAGATCTTTACACATAACTTTCCATTCTACGTGGTAGAACCAAGAAAAGTAAAATAGGCACTTTTTTGTCAATGCGTGCTGTAACGATTTGATTGAAGCTCACAGTGTGTCTTCATTGTGTCGCTGATTCCAGACCCATATTCTGAACTGCCTTCCACCGTGCCACCAAAAGTGCCAAATCGCAGGGCTGGCGAATTTTGTGGAAGCGAAGAGCTCTGAGAACCCCTGGAGCAAACATTACAAATCCTTCATAGGAAAAGCGATTGCAGAGCAGGTTTTAGCTGCGATACAATGGGCTATAGTATCAAAGGTGTTTCCCAGTGACGCTATAGCTCTAGATACAGGAGCCAAGAGTGGCATGGGAGCTGATCATAGACCCTTTGAACGAGCCAGAAAACTAAGTAACCAACCATTGGCAGCCTCAGGCTTCTTCTTGAAAAGCAAGTCAAGTACTTAGGAGTCAATGTAAGTGAGAGGTGGAGCTTCACCCTACACCTCCTATCCCTCAAATGAACTAGCCTTGCAAGGTTTGCCTCATTGTCTGAGGGTAGCGAACTCACAGTGAATCAAAGGAAAGCGCCCAATTCTAGATTGTTTTGGACCACCAAGGCCTGCAAGACAGCATCCACTGAAGCACTCCAAGTGATCACTTGGCCACTGACAAGTGGTGAGATAAAAAACCTCTCCCACTGAGGGACAAACTTTCTATTGATCGAAGACTTGCCATGCTATATGAATGGGCATTAGATAAATGGCAAGCAAGGAGGTCAAAGGGATATGACACGTAAGAGTTTTTTCCCCAACATCCATTAATGTCTTAAAAGAAGGTGGGTTGACCACTGGACGATCCAGTTCATCGCCGGACCTGCCGATTTCGATTCTCTTTTCTCTTCCTTGCACTCCCTTGCACATCTCGCTCCTCCAATGCAGAGGAAACAAGAAACCACATCCTGCTCTACTGTAGTTTCTACAACAGTAGGCAATGGTGTTGGAAGAGCAGCCAAACTTTCCAGCTTCGACTGCTACTAAGCAACCTCAACCACTTCACCCAGTTTGCAAAGATCATGACAAAAATATCTGGTGCGTTGCAACACACAACTTTCCTTAGCTCTACGTCAATTCATTTTGTGAATGGCTAATTCTATCTAATCAAATCATTTATCACTGTTAATTTGAACTTTGTTAAACAACACGTTACAGCAGCAGGAAGCTGTAGCGCCTACAGTTACAGAATTTATTGTGATGCTCGTACTCATTTCAGGACCTTTATTGAGCAATCGGTACACAAATAATTAATGAGGCTGTAAACACGGATTTTTTGAAGGAGGATAGTAATCACTTTTGCAGAGTTATTGGGTAAAAATGTTTAGAACTGGTAGTAAGCGAAACGGCGGTAGTTGAAATTCCAGAATTTCTGGAGTGAGCCCCATCTATATCATGAGCGTTTATAAACACTCACCATATAGGTATTGGATTGGACTACAGTATCCATTTTTTTCAACATTCTACTAATATTCCAGCGGAGTTCAAAAGGAAAAAACCACGGCAAAAACGCTTTTCGTCGAAAAATTTGATAATTTATTGTGCTGCTCTCGTCATTTTCCCAAGAATGGGAATTTTATGGTATAATTGCCTCATTGAGAGCTATCAATATAAAAAATTTAATCAAAATCGTTAGAGCCGTTTTTGAGAAAAAAAATTTGGTATTTTGATCACTATGATAACTACAGTTAACTTTCGGTGGGGTTTGCCCATACCCTTATTTTTACGTCCCATGGTAACCTGTAGGCTAGAAATCAAGTTTCAACTGATTTGGTACAGTTGTTTTCTCTAGAAACCGCGCTAAAATCGATTTCGTCGAAGATTTTGATCATTTATTGTGCTGCTTTCGTCATTTTCCCACAAATGGGAATTTTATGGTATATTTATCTCATTAAGAGCTATTAAAAATTTAATCAAAATCGTTAGAGCCGTTTTTGAGAAAAAAAATATTTGGTGTTTTGATCACTATGATAACTATAGTTAACTTTCGGTGGATTTTGTTCATACCCTTATTTTGGCGTCTCATGGTAACCTGCGGGCGAGATATCAAGTTTGAGCTGATTTGGTACGGTGGTTTACTCTAAAAATCGTTCACAGACACACATACACACACACAGACTGATTACATAACTTTCCTTTCTACTTCGTAGAGCCAAGGAAAGTAAAAAACGTGGCCCCAGTTGATCTGCCATTTTGAAACTTGCCACTCAAGTAAATAGTTACATCAGGTGGGACACCAAATTAAGAGCTCCTATCAGAACTTATAGATTCACCATGGTCATAACTCTGCATGGTAACACATGGGCAATAGCTGTCCACTAGGAGACTGGCTAAATGACAACCTATCATACCTCCATACGTCAGGGTTCAGTGGATGCTGCTGAGTGACCACCTGTGTCATCGCATGCTAGCAACACTGTAACCTCCATGACTTTCAACTGATATAACCTTCGTATGAGTGTTGAGGAAGTCATTTTGATGGGGAAACGATCTGTCTTTATTGTCCTTCTTAAATAGCCTTCTAACAACCAATTCAACAGAAATGGAAGCAAAACGTTCCAAACTGTTTTGGTTTATTATTCATTCTGAATAACAAACCCTATGTTTTCGGTCACGAAAACTTTTGTACACCCCCCCCCCCTCAAAATTTGATACTTTACGTTTCAAGACATGGGGATTTCAAATCTGCAACGTCTGTCCGCCGTCCAGGCTGTTTTGAGGCTTAAATGTGGTCTAAGAAATCCGTTCTGTCGCACAAGAATCCCATTTGGTATCTAGTTGTGCCCGCCATCTTGGCAATCCAATCGGACGAAGCCCATGGTTGTTATGGACAAAAAATGGTTTAAGAAATTCGCAAAACGCAGTATAATCGCAAAAACGCCGTGTTTCGTATCGTTTTCAAGGTATTTTTACATCCTGGGTTGAATGGAGTGAGTGTCAGCCGTGTACAACTGCATATAGGGAAATTACAGTAATTATAGTGAGCCAATGTCAACAAATTGAAAGAACTCACGGGAACTACAGCGGAAGTCAACGTTTCATCGTTAGTACTCCCTCTGTCCCGTCTCATCAAAACCACCCACCCGCTCGACTCGCATCGTCAAGCCAATTGCCTACAGGCTCCTGGCGCTGGGGGAATTTTTAGTTTTCGTAGTTCCATTGCAGTCAGGTCATGTTTCGTAATTTGTAGGGTTTTTTTCAATGTGGTAACACTTTCTTCATTACAACTTCAAATAACTTTGTCACGTACCTACAATTACATTAACCAAATCAAGATAGTCCTTAACCCATTCGATGCGGGGAAAAAAAGTCAGACAACCTAACGGTCGGAAAGGTTGGCGAGGGGCGCTCTTATTGTTGGGCATGGCATCGTATGATGCCACCCGTACGAGACGAAAACCACCATGACATCATGTGATGCCATCTGCACTGGATGGGTTAATGTAGTAAATAGCGATATTTAAAAATGTTCCCTCATCCATCAGAATGAAAAAAGGCAGATTTGCAGTCTGCGCTAATAACACTGTTCAATATGCACACCCTGCAGCTGTGACTAATGCTAGTAGCTACCTTTTCACTGACAGTATATAAAGTCAGTTATTGTTAAAACCGTTCCTAATCTCTCTTCACGGTTCTCGTCATTGTATGCAGTCTTTTTAGGCGAGTGAGAGGCTCTGTGTAAGTAAAATGATCTCTATCAGTTGATCTGGGTTAGAGAGGGTACCAGAATGGTCAAGTCTCGAATTTGTTTTTCCAGCTAAGTAAAACGTTCAAATATTATTGAGCGAATGTTGGAGATTACTAAGATATAGAAAACCTCAGAAAATAATATTTATCGGACACGCAAACATTCGTTTTGCATTTCCTCAGAAACAGTCATTTACATTAGGGTCTAACTCTTAATAGTACCCTCAACTATCACTTCTATACATAATTGCTGGGGAGATAGCTATAGCGCCAGGACACCGCGCCATTGAACTTGAGAAGGTGGTGACGCGTCGTCGTTCCAGATATTTTAATTGCGACCAAACGCGCACCGTTGCAACTGTCAGCTTGAACGGTTCTGCGAATAGCGTAAATTTGACGTTTTGGACGTTCCACACAATTCAGTAACGCCGTAGGGATTATCTGTGCATTTTCCCGGGTTGAAGTCGATGGAATCACCGTAGTGTGATTCACGGCAACACAGAAAATGACCGCATCATATTTTTACTTAGTCAATAAAGCAAGTCAGGGTGAACTAGCGCATACCAGACCAAGTTGAGGCGCAAAAACCACGAGAACTCACTCACCTCACTGCAATTTCCCAACTGCTATCTGATGCGTCCGCAGGCCAGTTTTTCAAGTTAATGCTACCGAATGACAGTGCACTTAAATAATCTCCATCCAGCGATGAAACAAGTATGCAATTTGCCATAGTAAATTGATACTGTCCACGTCACCTAACCCGAAATTTGTCCACTACCAGAATTCGTACTGAGGCAAGTTTAATCACTATTTTATCGTTTAAATAAACGCTAGATAAATTAAATAAAAATAATTTAATGCGTGAATTATAGCATAAAATCGAGTCAAGTCCAAAATTAAAAGAAGTTATTTTGCCGCAGTTAATTCAACGTTAAACTTGGTAATTAAGGGAAATAACTTAGAAATGTAATTATTAGTCAAAATATCTTACTCCATGTGAACGAGGATACGCCGAATTCAAAAATAAATGGAATCTAAAGAAACAAAAAGGAACTAGGAGCGGCAGTTCCGAGCAGTTCGGCGATCTGAAAGCAAGTGAAGTTAATATGGCGACGACGGAGGAAGTCAAGAGAAAGGGCAACGAAAAATTTCCCTTAGATTGCAGAGGAATGGAAGAGTGGCGGAAACGATTCAAACAAACAAAAACAGAGAAAAAGTTCCGATTAAGGAATTGGCCCCCACTCGATTTGAGTGACACTGGAAACACTTCAAACGCGTAACTTATACAAACAAAAGAGCCGCGGCGTGGGGGTAGTGGGTGGAAGGGAAAGGGGATGCCTGGTGATGCGACAATGACTATGGAAGGGAGGGGTGAGGTTATAATGAACGAGACTGTTGACGTGAAGTTTTCGGCAGGAACGAAGAAGAAGAAGTTCAATAGTTCATAGATAAGAAATGGAACAGGACGAGACTTACGGAACTTTGTATAGTAACTAATATTCAACATTGTAACTGATAGTGCTTAACATGATAATTTATTAGGTAATGCCAATTTACGTGTGCTTAAGTAATCAACGTACATTTTTACTTACGGATCTGTCAGCAAGATTTTATTGGGAAGGTTCATTTTTTTAAAACTGTAGCTGTGAGAAAAGTTAGTCAAAAAAGCACAAAAATTTGAATTTGCGAAATTCTGTGGGAGTTTCCTAATGATTTACATCGTGTGGGTACTTTATTGACAACCAAAAGGACTTGTGAACAAACGCAACCGTCGTATGAGAGGTACGCACAAAGAACCCCCTGCAATAAATTTGATTTTCATGGAGATGTTTGGTGATTTACTATGCTCCAGTCGTTTTCCCACAAATGACTACTAAGAATTGCCCTTCAGTTTGTTTGCAACATTTCACATGCAAATCGTTTTTATCCCTTTTGACAAAATATAATGTCAGTGTAACAAACCCACCTTGGTGCTCAGGCTATTTTGTTGGCAGCCCTGAACCACTCTGACTCCACATTTTTCAAATCAGTTATTGTTCTTAACTTATTTGTGAATAGGTCCGTGAAATCTGTTTACATTACATCCAATTGTTGGCTGTAAATTGCATTCAGGTTAAACGTGGGCATTATAAGAGGCAATAACAACTAATATTGTACTTGATCTTGGTAGTGTGAAGTTTGGCGCTTGGCTTTGTAGATACTATTAAAGAAAATGACGGATAAAGGGGATAAGAAATTGGATTTGGGGCTTTTGGAAGAAGATGACGAGTTTGAAGAGTTTCCTGCAGAAAGTGAGTCGGTTTGTTGACTATGTATTAATGTTAGAAACAACTGCTTGTATTGCATCGAGCCCTCATGCTCCGCATGAAGGGGAAGGCACATTAATTTTCATGGACAACACGAGCCGTTCGAGTTACACTGTCTACAAAAAAAAGACTCAGGACAAATTTAAATGTCTTTATGATTAGTTGTTACTGATCACGTAGTATGCAATATGTTCTTACCGAGCTCAACATTTTCTTCTGAAAACTCGTTTGGCTTTTACCAATGACGAAGAGTTAACTTCTCATGTCATCCCGTGGCGTGCGTTGTGTTTTACACATACATCATTGGGGCTCGTTGTTAAAGGTGAACACCCAACTTACCCGTCAAGTATGTAACTTATCAATTATTAATAAAATCGCCACTATTGCTGATCTGCGTAAAAAGAGGTGTCTGGACGCTGTCGGTCAGTGGCTTTGTTTCGAACTATCTAAGCCCCATCTAGTTGCTTCCAGGAACCGGGGTTCCTCCCAAAATGCGAATTATTATTGAAGTGTGTAATTAAACGAGATAAAATATCGAAGTACGGCGGATGTAGCGAGAATGAATATGAAGAATGACGAAATTCGGTAGCTGTAGCGGAATGGAAGAAATAATGCGCACAAAATGCTACATTCTACTAATACCATGCGACCACTGTGGCAGCAACTCGTAAGCTGAAGGACGAAGATGTTACATAGGAAAATTGACAAAGGGTGTGATGAACAGTTTGATTCCATAGTTCAATCGTTAGTCGAGTGACTCAATTTGAATTTTGAAGGGCTCTAGCACTAGATAGTAGCCAGTGATGACAATTGTAACTAGCAACTATCCACTAACAGTTGCGAATCATCAAAGCCTTTTCCGCACGTTATGTCACCGCCTAGATGTTGTGATTCGACCACAAACAGTTCATTCGTAACTTTGTGAATTATGTATTGTAACCGAAGGTGTCATCACAGCGTGGACACTCCATTTTAACCCTGATTCAGTCATCTCTATCAATTTCCTGGCGTTTACGTAGTATGCAATGTGTTCTTACCGAGCTTGTGAAAACTCGTTTGGCTTCTGCTTTTACTAATGATGAAGAGTTAACTGCTCATGCCATCTGAAGTACAAGCAGGTCTTGAAACGGTTGCTGTGACTTTAATGTAGAATAACTTCAGTAGGACATGGCATTCCCTCCCTATGAAAGCGTGCACTTAGCTACTGCTCAAAGCAGAACCTCCTTTTAGTGGGGAGATTACCATCAACTACTGTATTACAATCCGCCGAGGCAGGTTAGCCCTATTCCTCAGAAGAGTGTTAGTTGCACATTCACAGTCCCAGTGATTCGCTGGCATGCTTCCTCCCCTCCATTGAGTTCACTGTACATGTACCATTATGGTGTCAACTTGTTTTGACGTATGTTTTCTCTCTTGGCAGATTGGACTGGCAAAGACGAAGATGACACTGACATCAACATCTGGGAAGACAATTGGGATGATGAAAATATCGAAGATGATTTCAGCCTTCAATTGAGGTCAGTCTACAGTTATATATAGTTTCGTTGATTTTTTTGAGTCAGCCACTATGAGTCCCTTTAGACTATCCCTTTAGAATGATTCTCTAGGCCGACGTTCCGCTCAATTTCTAAACTGTCAGATCTACAAATTACTTTTGAGTCGATACTGACGTCACGACCCTTGGAGTTGTTATATCTCCATAAAGAAACATTATGATAAGGGTAATGTGTAGGAGCAGCGAGTGATGTGAATGATGACTTACCATACCACATCCAAATGGCAAAACATAGCAGTATACATAATCTGATAACCGAAATTTATTTATTGATGTTTTGTACGTTCAATTAATTGAAAGTTAAATACGTGATGAGTTACGCATTTATTTTATATTGCAGAGCGGAATTGGAGAAGCAGAAAGCAGCCAGAGTCTGAGTCTGAAGTAATTGAGCCCTCTTTTTCCATTTAATTTTCGTTTCAGCCAACTTTGGTTATGTGTAATTTATACTTGTAAAGATGAATGCGGTGTGTCGTTTGTGAGTAAAGTGAGTTTTTCAGGTTTTTATTTTTACTCTATCAAGTACTCCTGAATCATAATCTCCCTCCGTAGCAAAGCAGTTACCACGTTGTTCGAGCTCAAGGGTTGCTGTGAAATTACCTCCTTCTACCAAGTCGTTTCTGTAAGTGCTTGTGACCTGTTCTTTCTTCTAAAAAAATTTCTGGGTCTTCTTCTGCTGTTGGGTGTAGAAGCCCTGATGTGTTTATGAGCTTGTTGGAGCAGTCTCTCATCACTGACACAAGAACCACTACTTATCCATTATGAGAAGCATTCGCAGCATAATCTGGTTCATCTCTTTGAAAAACATTTTGATGACATCACGTATTTGTGATAGATACTATCGTCTAAGATTTTTGTTTCTACCGTAAGCAATCTGTCTACAGGGATCAATCCCCTAGACCTGCTAGGAGTAGAGATGTCCTCGTTTGACTTTGACAATGTAAGTAAGTCACCGCAGCAAGTCTAGTCTAAAAAAGAAAAAATGTTTTCTGTCAATTACCAGGTGGATGGTGAATAGTTGATCTGTACTTACATCAGTCATTAAATTAACAAGAACATGCTGACCTGTGGAGGATGAGTGCAGGGAGTTAGCGTAAGCTGTGCTAACAGGATACGCCACGGCCAAATGAGGCCCATCCCCCACTTGGGAGGGGGCTTGTCAAGAAGCTTACTTCACATTCCCAGCTGTATCGCTGGCACCCATTGCCTCACACCCCTCCCCCTAGATAAGGTGGAAACCTGGTTGGGGATGGCATTATTCCCACCTAGCTCAAATGAGGGGCACTACCACAATGTAGGAAAGGTGTGAGCTCACATCGATTCATGTAATTTGAAGAGATGTGAAAGTACGCACGCCTTATAGACAGTGCTGAGATGTAGTGTCAGGCACAGTAATGACCTGTACCGGAACGAACCAAACTCTCTTTGATTCAGTGTAGGTTCGTCCGGGGCATTTGTGCTGACTAGGCCTCTGCAATGCCACGATTCGCTCGAAACTTCGCTGCCATCCGTTGAAACTGAGTGGTTCCCTCAGTGCCAGTGTCACCCGCGTTCGCTCTCACCCAGTTCCCTGTTTGTGGTGGTAAAGCTCTCACTCCTCCTCGCTACTTACTCCCTGACTCACATAGGGTTAATCCGTAACATTGGCGTCCAACTAGTGGTCGAACTTTCACTTCATTAGTTTGCGATGCTGGTCACTTGAAGGTTCTTCTACTGCGATGGGAATTTTTGATCCCCAGCCTTCAAATTTACTCTCCTTCTGCTGAACTCTACTCTCTCGCCCGTCATTATGTTCGAACGTTGTCCGTTCTTGACGAACAGTTGAACACAGCTTTGTGTTCAATCGACGACGGCTGGTTCGAGGAAAGTAGGACAGGTGTCGAGAAGTTTCTGGTCTACCAGGATCTCGTTCACGTCTACATGCTCACCTGGCATTGTAACTGCGGAAACTACTCTGCTCACACCTCACAACTCAATCCCCCTACCTTCATCAACACTGCCCTCGAACGACCTCTCAAACAACGAGCCCGGGGAAATCACATGGTTTTGAAATGGTCTGGTGATAAGGGAACTCCACCACGTCCCTGCGCTATCTGCAGCTAACATCATGGGGTAAAATAGTACCCAAGGTTTCCTCAACAATTCCACCCAGGATGCTCGAAGAACCTACGTGGGAGTGCAATATCCGTGTCTGAATTGCCTGACAACTTCACACACTCAAGAGCTGCCACGTACACGTGTGAATGCTGTCAACACAGCCATCATCACTCAGAACTATCCCTTCGAGGACACCTAAAGAGGAGGGAAGCTTCGACTCCCCCTACTGATACAATCGTCATTCGCCAAGAGATGGACTGATTCCCTGAACCCTGTACGGCGCAGCCGTGTGGAACGAAGAAGACCACAGAAGATGTGTATACGAGAAACATTATGAAGCGCATGTTTATTTGTAGTAAATCAATATTTCCACCACAAACATGGGCATCCTTTTTTTAACTTTAATCTTAATTCTCTTACTTTCGCTATGCTCGAGATTAGGTTCCCCTTTGTTGGGTAGATAGCAACACCCTGATTGCAGTGCATGCCAAGAAACTGTAGTGCTCATGAACACCTGAGGACAGGCACTTCCATCAAGGGTGGAGTGACGAGCCAAACTCTTTGATTCAGCAGAGGCTCGTTCGGGCATTTGTGCTGACTGAGCCACTGAAATGCCCCGATTCACTCTTAACTTCGCTGCCATCAGTTGCGCTGTGTCGCCCGTGTTCCCTGTTTGTGGTGGTAAAACTCCCCCGCATGTAATTGCGAATATAACTATGTGTTCCAACTGCATTTGGTTGATATCGTACTTACTCCTGACTCACATAGTGCGATATCGCTAATTAGGTTTTCGTTTTTGTTAAGTAGGTGCTCTGAATACAAAGAACATGCGGTGCACAGTGAAGAAATGACCAGGTACACTAATCACAAGTTATATCACTGAGTCATAAGCCCCTAGCTGGTATCCTTGTGGCTATGTGCGAGGTGAGATGTTCACGTACCTTGGTAAATTAACAAATACTTCACAGCGCACTTACTTGCAAGTAGTGTAATCGATTAACCATAATAAAATGCCCCGGTTACTTCTTGAGGGCTGATGAGGCTCATGAATGCCTGTCATACTAAATTAGTCATAGGCATCTTGCAAATTGTGGCGGCATTCATCAAGTAGATCATTTAAAGCCGAGGGGTTTGGAAACGTCGACGAGTCGCTGACTCAGGCAAAAATTACAGACCGAGTTTCCTTGGAATGTGAATCTTCGTATTGGATCATTATACTACAATAACTGGGTGTCTACTATGGGAATTAGGCACTACACTAGATGTATGCCACTGACACCGTACACATGAAGCATGCTCATCTCCACTGACTTGTGTCAGAAGCTGTACCAGTCATCGTTTGTATTACATTCCTTGGCTCTAAAAAGTAGAAAGTTATGCAATCGGCTGAACATTTTTTTTGAGTTTCAACATTTCAGACCCTACTGAGTCTGAAAAACTATTTGGGACAATGGTCTGCGAACGATTTTAGAAGAAAACGGGTGAACCATATCAACTCAAACCTAATATCTAGCCTGCAGGTCACCATGGGACGCCAAAGTAAGGGTATGGGCAAAATCTGCCGAAAACTAACTATAGTTATCATAGTGATCAAACCACCAAATTTGTTTCTCCCATAAACGTCTATAACAATTTTGATTAAATTTTTTATATGGGAAAATGACGAGAACAGCACAATAAATAACCAACGACGTTAATCGATTTTAGCGCAGTTTTCCCCATATAAACTCTGCTGAAATGTTACTAGAATCTTTTAAGAAGTCGTGTTTACAACCTCATTCATTCTCTGTCTACCAATTGCTCATTATTGTTGGTCGGGGAATGAGTACAAGCAGCACAATAAATTCCGGAACTCTAAGCGCTACTTTCAAGTGAATTGACGTAGACCTAAAGAAAGGTGTGTGTTACACGTGTACGTTATTAATTGTAGAGCTCAAGGCCTCGCACAGCAGCCACCCAAATGTGGTCAACATGATGCTACTCACACACTATGTTTGGTGTCAAGCAGACACTCTAATCCCAGATTTACAGCATACCGTAATCATGGTCAAAAAACGTTCAATTACCAACCTGTCCAATTAGTTGTATTTGTTTGAATCCACCCCTTCCAGACTATCCTCGCAGTTTGCTGAAGTGGGACAAGTAAAGAACACACATCCAGACTCTCGGGAAGAATCTTGTGAGCGTCATGCATTTTTGCCTCGTGATCCTACGACAGAGTAAGTAGAGGACGAACGAGAAACCCCTGACACATTCGCGCATATGTAAGTCATGCGGGATGAGTCAAGGACAAATAGGTAGGGCCAAGAAACCTGTCCACATTCTCGCTCCGCAGGCTACTCCGCTACAGTCTTAACTCAGTCATTTATGATGGGATTTATTGGTAACGACGCTCACCACACTGAATTCACACAGTTTCAGAGCAAAGACTAAGGTTACAAATACATTGTTAGAGACGAAGGTCAAAGACTCAACAAACATGTACTTACGTTCATTCTCTATAGTTAACTATTTACAGATGAAAAACAAAAAACAAACGTGCACATTTAATACACTTCCATCAACGATAACTTCATTCTGTCAGTTGTCACTCGGCTGCCCTCCATCAAATCGAGTCACTTTTTGTTCTCAATCACTAGGTTTTTAGTTTTGAAAAGCGAAAAAATGGCGGCCTGCAACAAACATATTGCGTTTGAAATGCATTAAAAAAGACCAAGTGCATCACAGAAAATCCTCCACTCCATTAAATTGTATGCATTTTCTCGCCCTGTAGCAGCTGTGTTTGTTGAAAGGTTGATGAGTAAGTAAGTAACAGGCCAGGATGAGCTGCTCCAGCCTACGAGTAACTGGTTCTGTATTTGAGGCACGTGTCTAGAGTTCAAACGTTCTCTGTCATCTTTCATGATCGGGTGGTCCCTAAACCATTTGGTAAGTTGTTTTGAATTATTGTCAAGTTGGGCCAGCTCCTTCTATCTACTACATTCAAGATTAGCCACCAACTCGCCTGATACGAGTGCTTCAATTAATTTGGCGAACTCACTGACGACGGTGTCACATTATATTTGTTAATAAAACAAAAACCGCCAGATCCCTCACTCAAACATTCGCCCATGCCCAAGATTTTACGAACTCTTGAAGTTTTCAAAATCAATTGTACAGCCACCGGCAACATTGATACTGCATGCACGTCACTGAGGACTGAAATAGCGCCAGTTGTAATGTATATAATTAGATTTCATCTGGAATGTTTAGTACTGGTGGTTCGTAGGCACCCAACCCTTTGCTGAGAGCTTCCTCTTATTTTCACAGTTTTAGTTTAAAATCTTGTGGCTTTTTTTGAGAACACCGAAACAATAATCGAACTAAAATTTAGCTCAGCTTCTGTCGTGTTGAACTGTTGGAATAAACGTCACGGATATGTTAATGAATGTTGAAACAGTTCGTCGTAAATTCGCACACCAACATTTTGAACGTTATGAATAGGTTCAATTTCTATGAAAATTCGCTGACAAAATATAATTGAAAGACAAATTATTACTTCAAATCCACAACTTTCTGTCTCTCATGAAAAAGAAATCTCACCTGTCGCCGAATGACAGCCAAAAACTCCTGGGCGTCTGTGTACACCTTTTGGATGGCCGTGGCATCAGTGAGATTCTTATTTGTACGAAATCCATCACGCGCCCTCCTCAAACAGTACATCCTGTCAAATGACAATGTCGTTGAGACATGTGATAAGAATAAGACAACGCTTATATTTTTTGGAAAAGGAAATATTTTTATTATACTGTATACCATTGGGGAAATGAGATGAACATGACAAGTTTAAACAAATATCCGCAGTCGCCTTTGCTTTCAAGATTCACGTGCATAAGCAAAGGCACATTCCACCATCTGCTCCCCACTACGCTTTTTCGCTTCTCCTTTGCTGCTTGAATTTGAAGGACAGCATTTCTCGCAAAATGATTCCCAGAGGGGAAGAAAAGTAATTATCTACAGATTGCATATGCTTGAATCCAGAGATATACCATTCCACATATCGCAACCTATCAAACGAAAATCAACAGACTACTTGAGACATACATAATTCCATTACATTCTTTCCCTTCAACTCCAATGGATTTCCCCAGAGGTGCATAACGCCCTTTCACTCATGTCCCGCTTTCTCTTCCCATATAAGACCAACTAACTGACTTAAGTACTGACTTAACGGCCAGAAGATGTCTTTACCTCGAAAGCGCTCACCCACAGTATCTCACCAGCCAGTGAAGATGGACTCACCAAACAGGTACGTTAACTTTAATTAATTGAAGCTAATTCAGATAGAAAAGGGCACTGTGCACTAGGAAGGATGTTATGTAATTTCCATATACTTTTTTTCGCGTATTCTCCAGATCTGTACATTGTCAACTCTTGCTCGAACAAAAGAAGATAAAAACGCCAGTTGGGAAAATTTTGTGTGTGAAGAAGATTCAGGTTCATGCAAACAGATTATATATTAGTTGGTAGAGCGATACAAATAGCTGAATGTACGTGAGGCTGAGGGGAGTTATGGTCTGAACTCTGTGACCACCTATCCACTAAATGAAGGGTGTTAGACAGACAGCAACAGAAGTGGGAATCCTCATCAAAGGGATGTAACACAAACAAGTTTTCCTTTTTTTTACATTAGGGGACATAATGACTTCAACGCCTGGCTCTGCACCTTTTCTACGCATGTCAAGTCAGGAGGAAACAAGAAACCACTTGCTGCTCCAATGTAGTTCTTCCAACAGCAAGCTACGGTTGTTGGATAAAGCCGGGTTTACACTATATAGCTGGAGAGCTATATAGCTCTGTTATATAGCATAGCTTTATAAAAAAATAAGCTATATAGCTCCGTCAGCTACATATAGCTCTGCTAGATGTAGCTCTGCTAGAAGTAAATTTTTGATGCTAATTTCTTGTAGCAGAGCTATACAGTATACAGCTGTTCAGTTCCTAGCCAGATGCCGAAGAAGAAGGTAGTTCTTGCAGCAGCTGCTGCTGTAGCCGCAGCTACTGTGATATTTTCAACACAAAAAAGAGAAAAAAGATATTGGATCAAGCCCTCACTTCAGGCTAGGAAACGATACAGTGGTAGTGACCTTTTGAAAGACCTTAACGAGGATGATATAGACAACTTGAGTTATGAAGTTCGTTGTGATGGAAGTTTTAAAAACTTTCTCCGTATGACAAGTGGTGATTTCGAACATTTGCTTATTGCAATTGGACACAAAATTGCAAAACAAGATACGTCTTTCAGAGATGCAATTCCTGCTCGTGAAAAATTAGCAATAAATTTACGATTTCTTGCATCTGGGGACTCTTATCAGAGTTTAAGTTACCTGTTCAAAGTATCAAAGTCAACTATCTCATTGTTCATTCCAATAGTTTGTGACACAATCATTCAGACGTTAGAGCTGAGTCGAAAACAAACGAACATGCGACATCAAAGGTCCCGCGGCGGCATTTAGGGAGGGGGTAGCTACATGTAGCTCTGCTACAAACAAAAATGCACGTGTAGCAGAGCTACATGTAGCAGAGCTAGACATAGCTCAGATTCCCTTTGATGTTTACCGAAACTTTTGGATAGCACGATATCTGCTATATAGCAGAGAAAATAGGGTTAAATTTGCTATATAGCCGGGCTATATAGCAAATCTCCAGTTTCACTTTTTGAACTTGTAGCCGAGTTATATAGCTGAGCTTTATATAGCTGTGCTATATAGCTCTGCTACATAGTGTAAACCCGGCTTAAGCAGTCAAACCAGGCTATGGCTGTTTATAAAGCAAGCTTTTAACAATTCCACTCGGCTTGTGTAGAAGATTATTGCCAATAACGGCTGACAGTTGATACTTGCCTCTCAAGGAAACAGTTAAATCAAATTAAGCTCCAAAATATGGTACATGATTGCCTAGAGTTAAACTTCCTTGGGCAACAGTCTTATCCCCAGAGACTGGCTGACCTGCCATGCCTCCAAAGGTGTGAATTAAGTGCATGCCGCAACATGCACAATAGTCATTAACGACTAATATAACCCACTTAATGGATTCCAAGAGTGATATTTGAAATAACCTGTTAAATATAATTACAAAACAATAGTTTCTGATAATCAATCGGTAAATGAACGGGCAGAATATTCTGACAACGAAGATTATTGATGAGCATAACGAAGTTTTAATTACACAGCTTGGGCGTTCGATCCCCGAATTACATTATTGTTTGCTAGTACTTGAGAAGGAGCTCCTAACATCTTCACTACTAGTTCCTCCATTCGTGTGAGAGGTGAATGAACGATTGCTCTATAATACCATCCAAGTTAATTAGCTGAGAGAGGTTGACTGTCGACCAACTTAAGAGTTCCACACTCAAAAAACAAGCCATACTCCTTAACAAAACTATTCACATTTTTGGAAGTTTCAGCCAGGTTCGACCGAATATTAGAATCGGCACGGCGCTTCCAATTATCACATGATGGCTCCCCCCACCCCTTCCCGACCAATACCAACCCATTAAAACTAGGTTATATCTCCTAGACGATACCTGAAATTGTAAGCCGGGAAATTGGAGGCCTCTCGGAGGAGCGCTTTGTACAACTTCAATACGGACATTCTGTCCGGGCGCCCGGCCATCAAAGTAAATTTATATCAATTACCAACGGAAGTTAGAAATTTTCGTTATATCTGGTGGAACAACCCGGAAATTGAAGGTTGGAATCAAAATAATTTTAAAAACTGCAATCGATAAGAACAGTTATCTTATCGAGGTAGCGAACAACAAGCGCGATGGCTGAAGACTGATAACAAGATTTGAGGTTCTATTCTCACATAGAAGGAATAAAAGAACTGTGTGCTCAGAACATTCAGTAGATATTTTGGATGAAAAGTCAATTGCGAACTTATTTTTTCTTAATTTTACTCAATTGTAAGCATTCCCGTTCCTACGATAACGGATTGTAAGGCAACTTATTGCAGTTTGAAGATGAAGTTGTGCAAAGTGGAATGGAACATCTGGTTCAACACACAGTGTCTGAAGTTCAACGTCTTCCCTTCATACACCAAGATCCATTACAACGGGCCATGCAGGAATGGAGCTAAGTTCGTCAAGGAAGCGCAAAGAAAAATGATCAACGGGGAAGGGAAATCAGGAGGTTCTACTGCAAAAGGGACAGACTCAGTGAGAAGGCATACTTCGTCTATCAAGAGCTCACTGCCAGATATCAGGACGTCACAAATATTGTCGCTGCCGAGGTTACTGAGAAGGTATGGTCATTTGGACAGAATAAGAAGAAGACTATGGAGAGAAAGCTCTGGTGGATGAAACGACGCCGGCAAACGCTCATCCCTCCAACAACAGGAGCATCAACATTCTACAATAAAGTAGATAACCAAGCAGGTATACCTCTCTCGTCACAAGAAGAGCTTTTCTTATCCAAAGGATTGAAACACAATCCAATCACCAAAATTGACCAAAAAGACATCGTGGACCTCGCAATGAGCACTGAAGCGGTAATAGCCAATGACGACGAAGGCAGAGTTACTAAATCCCTTTGTGCGCAATTCCTTCAAGGAGAACAGCCTTCAACAAGGTCAACAGAAGAAGAAAAATGTCTAAGGAATCTACAGAGGAAGTTAAAGGAGGAGAAAGTGACTGTACTAAAAGCTGATAAGGGAAATACTACTGTTTTGATGAAGAAGAATGTATATGAGGAGAAAACGTTGGAATTTATATGTAAAAATGACTGTAAAAAGTTAAGATGTGACCCAACAAATAAATTTCAGGCTGATGTGAGAAGGGTTGTTAACAATACCAAAAGTATTTTTCAAGGAGTTTGGAAACGTGGTATGTTCGAAATGAACCCTAGACCTCCTCTCTTAACTTGTCTCCCTAAGATCCACAAAGAAGGCATACCTATGCGACCTGTTGTATCTTACATAAATGCGCCTGCCTATAAACTAGCTAAACAACTGAATACTATTTTTTTAAATTCTGTTGATTTTAATCCGAAATTCACTGTTAAAAATTCTTTGGACCTTATCAGTAAAATTAAAGATGTTCATGTACCACATAATTCAAAATTAGTATCGTTTGATGTTACAAGTTCATTTACTAATATTCCAGTTGAACGTTGTAAAGATGTTGTTAATAGATTAATTTTAAATGCACAACTAGATTTTAATAAGAAAGATGAGCTGTTCCAATTGATGAATTTATGTATAGATCAAAATTATTTTAAGTTCAATGGGGATTGTTTCACTCAACCAGGGGTAGCTATGGGATCACCATTGTCTCCGCTATTAGCAGGTGTTTATATGGATCACTTAGAAGGCATCATCGAAACCAAATTCAAAAACAATGTTATATATTGGTATCGATATGTTGATGATGTAATTGTCCTCTTCACTGGGACTGATAGGCAACTAGCTAACTTCTTTAATCAGCTCAACTCTATAGATCAGAACATTCAGTTCACTAAGAAAGTGGGAGGTAGTGAGCTGAATTTTCTGGATTTAACCATAAAATTGAAGGGGGGTGAACATAAATTTACAGTGTATAGGAAACCAACTTATACGGACGTGGTTATCCATAATAGTTCCAATCACCCAACATCTCATAAATTTGCGGCATTTTATAGTATGATTAATAGGGCACTATCGGTCCCAATGAATCAAGTAGCTTTTCAAAAAGAAAAAGAAATAATTTACTCTATAGCGGTGAGTAATGGTTATCCTAGAGCTACAATAAATAGAATTTGGGGAAGGATTAGCAGGAAGAAATCCCAGTTAGCAGTCACAAATTTGGAAAGGGAAGATAGGGAACCAGATAATAGGAAATGGGTTAGCTTACCCTTTTATGGAAATATAACCCAGAAAGTAGGCCGTTTATTAGAAAATAGGGGCTTCAGTGTTGGTTTTTATTCACAAAATTCCACAAAGAAAATATTAGGGAGTGAAAAAGATAAGATTCCTTTAGAGGACAAAGGGGGTGTATATATATTAAAATGTGACTGCGGCATCCAGTATGTAGGACAAACCGGTAGGAAATTTAAAACTAGAATGAAGGAACACAGTGATGATCTTAGGTTAGGAAGGGGTAGGGAAGCTTTTGAAAAGCATTTGTCAGAAGAAGACCATAGAATCAGTTATGAGATAGGTAGTAATAATCCAGCCATTGGGATAGCTCATGTTTGCCAAAAAGGTCCAAAATTGGATGCTTTAGAATCTTTGGAAATTCAAAAAATTCATAATTTAGGAATATCAGTCAACGACCTGGATGTAATTAGGCGCTCAACTCTAATTGATATTTTCTTGTGAATTCCCTTCTCCTTTCACCTTTTGCCTTTCACGTTCATGCCACCTTTCTAATGCCAGGCCCATCAGAATCACTCACCTCAGAATCAGGCACCTTTTACTTTTGTATAAAAGAAACTTCTCACAACTTCCTCACTCTGTATTGTACTGATGATGGTCTAGTAAACCGAAACGCGTCTACAAGTTATCATTGTCTTTATTTTACCCGTGGAAATAGACTACTTCGTCTTTTATAAGATGGATTTCCACTATCTCGCCGCACCCACCTTACATTATGTTATCTATCAAATTGTGTTTCGCATTTTATTCCTTCTTTAAAACCAATAGTTGATCATACCAAACCGAAGAGGACTGATTCCACAACATCACATTAGACTTCATACCATGAACTAAATCACTCTCCACAAAACTTTGGACACCCGTTTCAATAATAAACCTTAGACAACTGCCAAATCAAAATATCTGGTGCGTAGCAACACACGACTTTCCGCCACCCCTCTAAGTTCGAACACCAGCTACATATGCGGGTGCTATATCTTCGTTCAACGCATTTTTACAGGAACATTTATTCAGAAGAAAATGTAGGGACTAGTTAGCTGAGAGTACTCCGTAAGTTTGATCGAAATCGTTAGAGCCGTTTTTGAGAAAATTGGAATACCGATAAATTAATATTCGACAAATCTCCTTTTCTGAGTTAACTTGGCTTATATCTCCGTTCAACATATATATACAGAAATAATTATAGAGAACGAAATGTTGGTGTGAGTGACCAAAAGACACTCCATTAGGATTT
The DNA here is from genome assembly GCA_020466155.1 of Pachypeltis micranthus. NCBI lineage: Eukaryota > Metazoa > Arthropoda > Insecta > Hemiptera > Miridae > Pachypeltis > Pachypeltis micranthus. The sequence continues at coordinate 39,754,944 of CM035772.1, forward strand.
ATCACATCTGGTGAAAAAGTTACCCTGAAATTTACGGAAACTTTCGAAAAAACGTTAATTTCGACACATTTTGATTTTTATCTCTGTTCAATGGACTGTCAGAGGAACATTTATTGAGAACAATATGTAGGTATTAACTATTCAGAAACATCTCTAAAGTTTGGTGATAATCGTTGAAGCCGTTTTGCCAAAAAGCGTAAAAAACCTATTTTTGCTTCAGGGGCCTATATCTCCGTTCACCGTATTTTCATGGAGATATGTATGGAGAAGAAAAGTTAGGTATTGATTAGTAGAAGATAATTTGAGAGTTTAATCAAAATCGTTAGAGCCGTTTTCGAGAAAAATGCGAAAAACCCTAGTTTTTGGTACATTTTCGTCCCCCCCCCCCTTCCCATCGGCCGAAATCGTCCATAACCTTATTTTGGTGTCTACAAAAAATAAGAAACAAAACAAAAAAAGAACCAGCGCAATCGGATAAGCCGTTCTCCCGCAAATCGAACTACAGACACACACACATACATACACACATACACACACACACACACACACACACACACGGACCACGCGCCGAAATTAGGTTTTTTAGACTCAGTAGGGTGTGAAACGTAAAGATCTGAAGAAAACCCAATTTTTTTTTTTGACCCGATTACTATACTTTCCTTCCCTTCGGGTAGCGGAAAGTAAAAACACGTCTTTTGTTACTGATGAAAACTTAAAAATCAAAACTGATATAACAGTGCTACTCGATTTTAGTGGAAACAGCCAATTGTCGTAATTCCGTTTTATTATCATGACTCGTAAGAGCTATTTACTGTCCTCACTTGCTTAAAAACACATGTTCAATCAGGGTTTAGGTGCCACGATTCCAAACACATAATACGCTTATCAGTATAGCAAATCAACCCCTATAGCTGCCACGCAACAGCAAATCAAGGTCAAACTACTAACAAATTACGAATATGAATCCATACTCAATGCGCGTTAGAGAAAGGCCAAGAGAGCGGAGGATAACAAACGCTGGACTGGATATTTATATATTTATAGATATGGATACTCCTCTGTTGTCTTATCCCTTCCCACCAAAGGCTCCAGTAAATTGGATATGGTACGAAAGAAATCACGAACGAGTGCCTTGTTAACTATCACCTTAGGATACCCAGTAAACTGGCTCTGCATTTAAACTGACGTGTTAGCAACTAGCAGTTCCACTACTAGCACTTAGGAAAGAACGCTTTTGACAACCTTTGTCAACACACAGAAACGCCTTTCCCCAGTATCATTCCAGATAATGTTGAATGTGTTATTTAAAAAAAAGAAAATTGTACACACTTTTCTTTAATTCGCTCACTGTCACAAATAATTTCATTTTTCCACACAAATTTCATTTCTGCCTCCAAATCCTCGCCGTTTTCCAACAAAGAAAAAAAGGAAGAATTACGTGTTTCGAAATTTCATTAAAACATTGAGCACAAAAATTAAAACACGAAAAACGTACACCTAGACGAGAAAATGTGTAATTATTTCGTAACTTTGGCAAATTTAAAGACGAAAAATCCTACTTCACAAATTGAATGCGCTTCATATTTTACTATCGCACTTTTGGCACAATATGAACGAACTTTAGTGAATTAGACACCAAGTTAGATTTTACATTAAAACATAACCGAATTTGTACATCAAAGTGAGAAAAAAAGACGAAGTTCGAAATGTTTTCAATTCAACGCTACAACTGAAACAGATAAAAAACGAAATGAGCGTTATTTCTGTATCGAGTTTAAATTTAACGTAACGTTACAATTAGAAACAAGAACAAAGGTACTGAGAAGTAAAGCGAGTTTGATTACGAATACACGAGTCGATAGAAAAAGAAATTATTTGAGCAAAAAGTGTTACTTAAAATTAACGTAACTGAGAAAAAGTGTTGAAGATGAGATGCAAAGTGAAACATGGCACCAGTGTGTTTTGGTTGACTCGGCAAACAGGAAATTATCACCTGATTCGTTAGTGGCAGAATGGGAGGTGAGGTGAATTGACATGGGAAGAGGAGGGGGTTTGAGGATTGGCCCCTAGTGACTCTTGTGGGAGGCACAGTCTGACAGGCCAGTCCACAACATGAACGCCAGTGGTAATCCTTCAATTTGCAACATGACTACTCCCCAAACGTTCGTTCGGCTATCTACATCTTCAACTGCACTCTGAATAGGGATGGCACATGATCAATTGAGAACTGAGTTCAGGTTAAACACTTCACACTCAGACCTGGGAAGCCTTCGCGGCCCCTCACATTAGCTTCGCCTTCGAGTTTGGTCATAACGAAGTGCTCAAGTGAGCAGAATAAGATAAACTGGAATTGTTCTGGACACTTAAATGAACGAATGTTTTGGTTCAAGACGAATTCAGTGACTGGAGGAAGGCCTTAGAAAAAGGGCGTTTTATCAAACTCTTAGCTGAACAGACTTGATGGGAACCAGTAGGATATGTTTGCCAGCTATTGTTGTATGGTTGAAGACGGGGCTGTTGAGAGATCATGTAGAGCCGGTACCATCCAGGTACTACTGAAGAAGGTTCAGGATTTTCATTGAAGGGGCCCCAGAGCCACTGCTCAGAGTAATAAATGCATGCAGTGCGAATGGAGGTACAAGTCTAACTCAGTTCTGGAGACACGTTGAGAACTAGTAGGTGCAAAAGGTCAGATCAGTGATAACTCCCCATTGAACATTCATCAAAGCCTGTGACATCGCTGCCCCGGCATTGGGATTTCACTAAAAACTCTCTACTATCTTCTCATGGCCTTGAAGGAAAGTGCCATTGCTGATTTTGAACTCTGTTGATTTGCTCGATGAAAGGTGAACAGAAGAATTACTAGCGAACTCAGTTCATACCACAGGCCCTAAAAAGTAGCAAAATGAGTCGAGTACTGTGAGATTGTAAAAAACGTTCTGTCACCGCTTCTGAGGGGAATTTTTGAGGAGACAACTTGAACGAGACCTCGAATTCCGCAACAACTAAGAGATGATTTTTTCATGTGCACCGAGTACAAATCACAACATACAAAATACATTCAAAATCTCAATTACTTGGAATTATTCGTTGCTTCTTCCGTTTGAAAAACTTTGGCACACAAAAAAGGAACGAGTTCTAAACAAAGAGTTCACTCAAATTTACCACAACTAAAACACTTGACATTTCCTCTTCTTCTACTTTTCTAACAATTCTTATGTGCAGCCTTCTTATGTACGAAATTCATCACTTTCAATTCCGACGAATAGCATTTCTTCTCTAAGAAATTCTTTTACGCGTTTAATATCAGACATTTCTCTTCTTCCATATTCATTACTCCCACGCAATTAAAGACGTTATTTAATTTGTTTGTTAAAATTAATGCATACATGCAGTGTTATATAACGTACATATGCTTGTAGGACCAACGGCATAACAGAGGAATTACAAGAATATTTCCAATGTGTTGTGAGAAGTGTGAGCGCTTCTGTTTTGAATGCTTTGGAAGGCTTTCGAAGACTTAGATGACAAGGCTAGTGACCAGAGGAAATCCTAGTGGCCAATTCTTCAGACATTAGTACAAGTGCCAGGATTGTCACAATCAATCGTTGTGAATAACCCCAATTAGTCATTACCTTTACATCTTGCAATCAAGCACCATTCTCTTGAGCCAAGCTGTTGAGAGAATGGCGTTGGGCAAAGCAAAAACTGCCATGGGATGAGAAGTCTCCAGGGTGGCACACGCATAGTGTACTGTCTCCAGAACTGACAACGAAGAGGTTACACTCTAGAATGACTACAGTCTGAACAAAAGCGCATTGGAACTCCTCACAATGGGTCAGAAGGGTAAAGATAGGTGGTCATCAAATGTGGCCTCTCACTTCCCCCTCCCCCACCACATCATGAAAGACACCGGGACGGATTTCTCTCAATTCCTGTCAGAACACTGTTGCTTCCAGTTCTATCTTTTGCAGAATGCAAGTTCTGATGGAACTGCAGGGAGCGCATTGTAGATGAGACGCATTTACTTGATCTGCCGCTGCTCCTCAGTGTATGTGGAAGTGGCCACAGCTGAAAGGAGAAGGGGAGCGCTTGAATTAAAAACCACAAGGACCCACTTCAATGCAGTTTGCTAAATGGCGAAAAGATGAAATCTAAAAACGTGTGACTCAGCCAGTTGAGCTCCAAACTACCATCACTGTGCGCAAATCCTCCTTTTGATATGATTCCCTTTAGAAAATTGCAAGCACATTTTCATGGTAAGGCCCAGAAATGAGAGGGAACCAGCTGAATGCAGAGTTTAAAGAGTGAACTATTGTTTGCAGGATCATATCAAGAAGAAATGAAACATAACTCCATTGTCGCCATTGATAAGTCAGCGGAAAACCACTGAGTAATCATGAAACTTAACAAGCATCAAGTGGATTCACGACAAATGTCGCACATCTCTTCGCTCAAATTGACCTTGTGATTTGTAAATGTAGAGTTTCGCATTCTGATTTGAAAAACTGACGCTCGTTTCCCCTCTTGGGTTTGCACGATGATGAAGCGTAAACGCACTGAAGACAAAGAACGATTGAAACCTCGGAGCCCTGGTAATGACGCGAGATTCCTCAAATGACTCACGGTTGTTCCCTACAAGCATGTACACGTTACCTTTGAGACTAACTTCACATAAATGAAAATCTGACAGTCGATGAACATTAAAAATAATTACTACATCATTACAAATACAAATATCTCACGATTTGAAATATAGAAGAGACGAACAACATAACGAAGTGTGTCGTTGTCATTTAAATCAAGTTACACAAAAACTAAATGTTAAGCAACACAACCACATGATGCTATTTATCTACTTTTCATCGTCTTCTAAACATTTCACGTCAGTCGAGAATCTTTTCCCCCATTTTCGCTTATTAGATCAAAACATCGAATTAATTCGGAATATAAAAAAATGTGAGAAATTCGTTTGACGATGGCACCAAGTTGTGTGTTAGTTTCGACTTGAGACACACTCATACATTTTGGACAGGAGTGTTTCTTGTTATCAATACGCAATGTTGAAACAAAACAAAACATCAAAACCAGTTAACTCGTTCGCTGCATATTTTGAAGCGGATAAAAGTTAAAACAAAAATGGCACGTTCGAATGTAGGAACTTGAAGAGAAATGGCGTGCTTAAAATTCTGAGTCAGTCGCTATTGATATGATTTCAGGACGTTATTTTAAGAAACCGAACTGGTATTCATATTTAAATACAACAATCGGTGGTCTGTTCAGTAAATATTCACTGGGCTCAACTGCTGCTTTTTTGAGCCCCACAAAAAGATTCTAACTGTATTTCGATGAGGAAATCGCAGTTCCCCAGTTCAACTTGGAGGGAAGGCCCTTATGAACCATGTAGTTTGAAACAAGCATCATGTCGAACACTAATGCGTTGTGAATTCGTCACAGGAACCGCATTTTGGTGCTCATCTATTTGGCATGTTGCAGGCGATGACGTTTGGGCACATTTCATATTACTGCACCCCCATTGAGAGATATTTAGTCTACTGACACTCATTTTGAAACCCAGACTTTAAAACAGGAACACAATTTGCTCCTTCAAACCTCATTTGGGGGTAATTTAAAGGACCTAACAACACTTCTTGATTCGAAACTAGTGAGGCGAGAAATTCAAATATACTGGATTAGTAATATTGCATCTGTAACACGAAACAGTTGATAGCGACTTGGAAACAGAGAAGTTGCAGATTAATGCACTGATGTCTAGGTGATTTGGGAACTGTAACATGGAGGTACCTCAGAGCAGTTTCGTAAAGTAGCTCAGTAATTTGGGAGCTACGAAATGGAAGATGATGTGATACGAGAGCAGCAACCATAATTGTCTGTCTCTCGGGCAACTCAAAGGCAGAAAGGACTGAGCACATACGCTATACATTCACAGTCGATTGAGCCTAGTCATTTTTGGCTGACGACTAAAGGCAATTTTGGGCCATTAGAGGGTGAATGAAGTCATTGCCACAGCTACATCCTGTACTCCTAAAACATGTGCATCAAGTTGACAATTATTAAGGCTCGTCACAATTAACACCCCCCCCCCCGCAATGCGCAATAAAAATAATAATTTCTTCAACCAGTCGTGATTTTGGGAGCTGAGCAATGAAGCAGAGCAAGTTCATGTTATTACAGCTTGACAAGTTCAGTAGCAAGTTCAAACGTTTCAGCAGATTGAGAGTACCGACAGAAAATTATTAAAGTACTCTTTCAAACATCAATCAGCAGTGACATGCAATACTGGTTTCATGTTAGGGAGACGGGACAAGAAATTATCGAAGTAGCCATTCCAAAGTCACTGGTTAGTTTTGACATAAAACTAAGAACTAAGAAAGCTGCGTTGAGCTATTCAGGGTTCTTGTACCTTTGACAGGATTTGTGAGGTGCAACGCAGAACAATGAAAGCAACAGCTCCATAGAGCAACCAGCGATTTGCGAAGTGAAACATAAAATACGAGGAAGCAGTGACACAAAACTAGCAGTTCAGTGACATACGAGCCATGATACACAAACGCACGAGTTAACGTTTTAACGGAGAAACGTGATTTGTAAATAACATAGGTTAACAACAGCTTACTATTGCCAGAGACCTGGGGGACACACAACTAGTTAACCAGAACAATTCAGTTAACAGTTTCAAGGCCGATCAGCAATACAATTGTGGAGCAACGCGCGAAGTGACAACAAAAATTCGGCGTTACTTCCATTCACAACAATCCTTCCATTCAACGATGGCGCTGTAAGGGAGAGGGGGAGGGGGCAGCGACGCAACAGTTTGCTTCCCCTTCAAAAAACTAAAATAAAGTTCACTCAGAGATCACAAACACGAAAAAGATTTTGAAGACTAAAATTTCAAACCCAGTCGCGCTTAACATTTTCCATCGAAAGAAAAAAAAATACAAACATAAAACCATCACAGTTAATTTGCACATAAAATTAACGTTGTAAGAGAGACACCTACACGTTCCACTACTCAACGCTAAAAGAAATTATTGATTTAAAATTACCTACTCTAACGGACTATTAACACCAATTTCAAAAATTTAAAAATATGACGGTTAGTTGATGGGATTCATTGCATCTCAACGTCGTCGTTACAAATTATTACTAGAATTACAACCATTTGCGTGAAGCGTCGCTTACTTTTTCTTTCTTCGACGTTAAAAAACATTTAGTAAAATAATAAAAAATAATAGCTTTAGATGTGATGAATGATATGACTATGTTGTAGTCGTCGATGCGAATCAAACAGGAGGGAATGAGTTAAATTAACCAGCCTCGAGGAGGTTGGCTTTTTCTTCCATCATTGCGTACACGGGATTGTCAAAGTTGCCCCTCTGAAACAAATAAGGGCCCGTTAGTTCATTTCCCAGCAGTTAACGTAAATAGATATATAATAAACACGGCCCAGTACCGAATTGCGCGAGAGATTTAGAGCTGAACGGACGGAATCGGCTGGTGTCGTCGGGAGCTCATCCGTCAGCTCGAGGTGGCCTTCGTACATAGGGTTTGTGATTTCGACGTTCTCTCTTATTCTGGAATGATCGAAACCTCGTCTCCTGAACACACACAAACACGCAATTCAATTATTAGGTTAGTTCAACATTTATCGCACAAATATCTGACGTGAAGCATCACACATATTGAAGTATCGTCATCGTGTCAATAAATATCTGGCACTTTCTGCAACTCCCCGTAAGTTCGACGACCTGCTACGTAGACGGGCGCTATATCTTCCTTCAACGCATTTCTACAGGAATATTTATAGAGAACAAAATGTAGGTGCTAGTTCGTTGAGAGGATTACGTAAGTCGTTCCATACGAAATATCCGATTCGTAGCAACGCATAACTTTCCGCCACTCCCCTAAATTCGAAGACCTGCTACATACATGCGCGCTATATCTTCGTTCAACGCATTTTTACAGGAATATTTATAGAGAACAAAATGTAGGTACGGGTTCATTGGAAGCATTCCGTACGTTTGCTCGAAATCGTTAGGGCCGTTTTTGAAAAAAATTGGAAAACAGATAAATTTATATTAGAAAAATCTCGTTTTCCGAGCTATCACGGCTCATATCGCAGTCCAACAGAAATAGTTATCCAGACCAAGATATGGGCACAGGTTCCTAGAATACACGCCGAAAGATTCCTAAAATTCAGTAAGGCAGTTACTCTGGACATTATGCAAATGTTTGTCACATTTTGGTTTTTATTTCTGTTCACCAAACTGTCAAAGGATCATTTATTGAGAACAATGTATAGGTATTAATGGTGAAGAATTTATATTTATGGTGAAGAAATGTTGGGTACCAACTTGTGAAAGCTTGTAGTGCACAATGCTACATTTCCGTTCCTCACCCCCGTCACCCAGCGATGGAAGCGGGTCTACGAAAAATCAGGAACAAAACACCTCCGCAAATTGAACTACAGACACACACGGACCAAGCGCCGAAATTAGGTTTTTCTGACTCAGTGGGCCTCAAAACGTGAAGATCTGAAGATGACTCAACTTTTTTTTAATTGATCACTATACGTTCCTTACCCTTTGGGTAGCGGGAAGTGAAATATGGGAACTCATAGTAAGTTTGTCGTTAGAGCCGTTTTTTTTGGTTTATTATTCATTCTGAATAATAACCCTATGTTTTCGGTCACGAAAAATTTTTTACAACCCCCCCTCAAAATTTGATACTTTACGTTTCAAGACTTGGAGATTCCAAATTTGCAATGTCCGTCCGCCGTCCGGGCCGTTTTGTGCCTTTAACGTGGCCTAAAAAATTCGTTCTTTCGCCCAAAAATCCGATTTGGTATCTAGTTGTGCCCGCCATCTCGGCAATCCAATCGGACGAAGCCCGTGGTTGTAATGGGCAAAAAACGGTTAAAAAAATTAACGAAACGCAGTACAACGCGGGAGCTACAGCGATCGTCGTTTGAACTTCCTCCCTCCCGCCCATCTCATTAAAAAAGCAACCGCACTCGAGGCGAGCGAGCGCGCCTCCCGCCACTCAACTCCCCTTTCGCTTCGAGCGCCCCCGTTCCAATTTCCCCGACGTTTTGGTTTTAATACGATTCAATTTTTTTAGATTCTTTCGTTTCATTCTCATTTTGGTTTTTTTCATAGATTTTTGGTTAAATTTTGATATTAGTATTTAGCGTGCATGTTTTCATATTAAAATTCAGTTTTTTCTTGATACTTTCGTTTTTTTTTGTTTATTTTAATATTACGATTCAGTTCTTTTCGACCTTTTTTTGTGTTTCATTATGATATTTTTCGATGCTGAATCGAACAGGATGGGTCTCGGAGCATTAATGCTAGGTCAAGCTGATTATCCGAATAATAAACCGTTGTGTAATAATTTGTAGGGTTTTTAGAAAAACGTTCATTTAATGTTCGACAAACATTATTTTCCGAGTTATCATGGCTTATTGCTCAGTTCAACAGATAAATACAGAAATACTTTTGGGGGGAAAAAATGAGGGTAACTGCTAACCTTCGTTGAATAACCAACGTCTAGGTAATTGATGAGACTGCCAACATGACTTGTATGGTGTGATACGCAGTTTGAATTCCTGAATTTCGTGGTGGCTATTGGTTATTTGACAGCCAGTAAGAAATGCCTACCACATACTTACCAATCGCGGTCTCGTAATTATTTCGAGAGCAAAATTATCACGATTTAGAAAGTTCATCTTTATGTTCCATTTAAAATTTCGTTGAATCGACCATTTTTTCTGGAAGACGAAAGATCAGGTTTCTCGGGAAACTTGGAGAAACAAGTGAAAACCTTGGGACTTCGCGGCAACTGTCCTCACGTCTGGATTGTGGTGTGGAGTATTGGTTCTGTTAGAGGAACGTTTGATTAGGTGCATGGCACGGCGAAGAACGCCAATAAGCATGTTGCCTCATCATTTGCTATCTTTTTGTTCCTAGCATCAACTACAGCATAACGCTTCAACAGTCAACCATAGGCAAGATTTATAAACAGGGACAAATTTAATAAGAACTCTACCTGGCTTTCCTTCGGGAGTGATAGAACAATAATGTGAGAAGGGTAACAAAGAGGAGAAGTATAGCACACAGGAGGAGTGATGTGCCCGCTCCACTTCTGCACTTCACGCAATCGCATTTCTCTGCAACAAATTTACAGAACAGTAAGGATAAAATATTTCGTCTCAACGTGCGCCTTGTTTTATAACATCATTTGAGTACACTCTACTGACCTGTGTCGACGCAGTACTCTTCACTGCAGGACAGATTGCACTCTTCACACCGCTTTCCAGATCTCGTCGAGTCGAGGCATGTACAATGGGGTTGAGCGTTATCGTGTAGCAAAGTGCAAATCCCGTAGTTCTGGCAATAGTTGGTACACGGGTTCACCAGACCCAAATAGGCAGTCTCGCATTCTGTACCGATGTAATCCTCAGGACATCTAACGACACGAAAAATATTAACAAACGTTCGGTTTTTCGCTAAAATACTACAATCTAGGATCAAAGGATTGAAACATACTGGCAAACGGGGGTTGGATGAAGGTGAACGCAGGTCCCGCCGTTGCGACAGTGACAGTAGTCAGTGGGTTTGGAGCAGTAGGCTGGCTTCGTTGGTGGGCAGTAACAGGGTTTGGAGGTTCCTTGGGAGGAAGAACCTGGAGCAAACAACACAAAATGTAAAACTTATGGCACGTTGGAGTTCATTCGTATTCTTTGATGTTTACAGACATGGAAAATAATTCAGTTGAGGCTGAGTGAAGCCAAGCTTTACTGGCAGGCAAGTGGCATTCGTGACACTCACAGCCGAGCTTGCGAATGCTCAAATACCCACGCATTACTTCTGCTCGTGTTCGCCAATCTTTGATTGAATTAGTAAGAAATTGGTTAAACTGAGGACCCTTGCTGGTCAATTCGGCTTTGCTCTCCAGTCTTTTTCAACAAACAAATCCCTTCCTGAATTCATTCTGCATTCGGTATTGTTTGCAATCCGTTCAGCGATGTCAGTAGCCTTAGGAACAGCCATTTAATAAGGAAACAGACCTGTACTCAATGCCAATAAACTTATCTTTGAACACCACATTAATATTTTTCAATGTCCTCGTGTCTCTTTAAATTGCAATTTTCCCTCTTTTCTTCCTTCTCTTTCTTTCGTTCCTTCCTTTATTTTAATAGCTACAGCGCAAAGCAGCTTTGGAATCGGAGTCTTCAATGAATTGGGCGAGTCAACTTTTGAGTACTGTCCACTAGTTTTCCTTCCCTCGGATTTATTATATTTTAGGTTTTCGCGACAACAGTTATGTTAATAAATGTACAGAATGATGTTGTTGTTGGCGCTTGCGCTGGATTGTGGAATGTATCGTAAAAACAATTTAAAAAGTTTAAGCTCGAAACATTACTTTCCTCCTTACTCTGTAGAGCTAAGGAAAGTAGCATTCATTGAGGGACTTATGATGCTTTAAGGGTCGTTTTCACCAACTGTGTTGACCCCGTTTAGACTCAGTTATCAGTACCTAACCGCCTCATTCCACAAACACTGGTTTCACCAGATTGGATTAAGCAGTAGCCCTGATCAAGCGTTAACCTCAAACAATTGGGCAGATAGGTCCGATTAGCTCTCATCTCTCTTTCTCATATCCTGGATATCTGTTGTTACCATGCTCCATAATAGTAATGAATAAGCTACATATGTTTTTGAATAATAATAATAATAATAATAAACAAAGATGTTGTTTAGACATGCGCAGTTATTGCAGTGCTATTCCGCTACGATGATAATCCAATGTGTTAGGTTATCGTCATCTCACCCGGCACCTGAGATGGATTTAAATTCTGATGCGAGCAAAACTATTATGATTGTCGAAACAGTGATTTACACATTATGCTCCTCACCAGTTTCAGCTTGGGCAGAGGTTAATCCTGAAATTATTAGAAACAGTAATTTGGTCAAATCTGGATTATTGAGGGTTGGACATCTACTGGGTGTATGGTTACAGGGCTGTTTACGTTTACATAACACTTGTTAACGGGGATAGAGTGTTGATCAGACGCCCAATTACCTTACTTTACTGTAACCTCATTAGTCCACTGCCTTCTCAATATGGCTTAATCAGGGCTATCCTAACTGCATTGCACAGTGATCTCAGCTAGTGTGGTGGGGGGCGAAACAGGTTAGCCTTGATTTACTTATGGCCCTAAGGGTACTTTCCCACAGCCTACTGTGTCCTACGTTGAAGGTAGGGAGGGGCTTAAATAAGCTGGGAAGGTCACTAACTCTCCCACTACTGGAGGCTCCAAGGGGTCCCAGCTGAATATAATAACTAAACAAAGCTTAACCATCACCCTGGGTAACATAGTATACATTCGCCACACTCTACTCTGCTCACTCCGCAGTTGGGGGTCCATAACCATAAAACTAGAACCTGAACTGTGTCCACAGGCGCAAACACACAGATACGGAACAGTTACATGTGATTACATCACTTCCCTTCCACTCACTTGGCATAGAGAGGTTGAGTGCCAATCTGAAACTTGAAAAATCAATTGCACCAGAAATTGTTAACTACTAACCACCTCGGGCCGAAGTTGGGCAGGCACATTCGCAGGAATTGACTTCACACATTGGGCCTAACCAGGGCTGCGGGCAATCACACACCGATGCTCCGTCTGACATCGAATGACAAGTTCCACCGTTGAAACAACGACACCTGCGGCAACATTCAAACATTTATTACACAAATTAAAATTCCGAAAATTATAGACTTCGACGCATAGAGAAACCCTCACTTTTGAGTTTCGCAGCGTTTTCCTTCAAAAAATGCCGGACACGAGCAAGCAGGTCCCGATGAGGTCACGTGACAAGTTCCCCCGTTGAGGCAAAACTCGTAGCAGTGAGCCAATTCACATCGAGGCCCTTCAAAACCAGGAGTGCAGTTACATGCAGGTCGCCCAAACTCGTCGCGAAGACAGATGGCTCCATTTAGACAGTTAAGGTCGGGACATAATTCACACCACTGACCTGGAATGAGTCAACACACAATTAGAGACATGTAAAGGGAGGAAAAGTTCACTTTCCATCACTGGGCTATGCTGCACTTGTTGCTTCCACAAGAATCAAATGTCCCTTCTACACAGTGCGACTACTCAAAACTATTCACACGAAATCAAAAGAGGCTTCTTTGAGGAGAAAAGGTGTTTTGTCCACAATGCAGTTTCTTTGCTTAAAACCTTATTGTGGAGTCTCATAAGGATATGTGGGCTAAATATAAAAACCCTGCAAATTATTACACAATGGTTTATTATTCTCATGAACAGCTTGACCTAGTATTACTGGTCCCCCATCCCATTCGATTCAGCATTGAATACTAGTAAACCATACGAAACATGACCTGACTACAATGGAACTACGGAAACTAAATATTCCCCCGGCGCCAGGTGCCCTTAAATGTCTGATCCGATGGAGGGGTGGGACAGGGGCTTTCAGCGAACCCTCGATCGGTAATTGGCAGGACGTTGCGAGTCCAAAGGGCGCTGCGAGTCGAGCGGGCATTGAAAACGATACGAAACATGGCTTATTTGCGATTATACTGCGTTTCGTTAATTTGTTTAACCATTTTTTGCCCATAAAAACCATGGGCTTCGTCCGATCGGATTGCCGAGATGGCGGGCACAACTAGATACCAATTGGGATTTTTGTGCGAAAGAACGAATTGTTTAGACCACATTAAAGGCACAAAATGCCCTGGACGGGGGATGGCGGACGGACATTGCAGATTTGGAATCCCCATGTCTTGAAACGTAAAATATCAAATTTTGAGGGGGGGGGGGGTTGTAAAAAATTTTTCGAGACTGAAAACATAGGGTTATTATTCAGAATGAATAATAAACCAATAAAAATTGAGCTAATCACTCACACACAGAAAGACAGAACAATGTGTTGAAGTGGCTCAGAAGGCCAATAAACCTAACAAATAAAAATCATCTTTCCTTCAACTCTGTAGAGCTAAAGACTTCACCACAATCTACACAATGTACGAGGAGACTGCAAACCCGAGACAAAGCCCACAGGTGACAAAAACGAGATATTCATGGCACATCGGTTTGTAGCAAGTTAATGGGGTAGCTGCTTGATAAATTGGAGTACGGCTTGACGTGTGCCCAGAAGCTCCAGCTCAGAAATGGTAGAAGATGCCACAGTCAACTTGTTTATAGCCAACCTGAAGGGCAAGGTCAAGAACCGAGAGGAGAGCTAGTGAGGAGTCACGCGTAATTTAAGAGAACTCACTTTGCAGATTGAGATTCCTCCCGTGTCATTGTGGGACAACAATGCTACTCCCCACGAACTAAGGCTTCAATAACTTCAAAACAACCGTAAATAATAGTTTAGTTGACAATTGCACAGACAATTTTCTACTTGACGTACCAGTGTAACCAGGTGGACAAGCGCACTTGTTGAGCCCCTTGTTTAGCCCAGCTTCCATGTTGAGGCATGTTCCACCGTTGAGGCAACATTTATCTGGCGTCTGACACCTTTCTCCCGTCCACTCGTTTGGACACCTACACTTTAAAGGTTGAAGCCCAGTCGACGGCTCAGGACTCGCTGCTGTATCCACGTAGCATATTCCCCTGGAAGAAAAAGCCAATTTGTCTCCTGTATTAGTTTGAGTAATAAGTTAATTCAGACAAAAAAGTACAATGTAGTGTTGAATAAAATGAACTGATTGTTGGAGCATGTGTAATGTGACCACCAGAAAATTGTAAACGAGGATAACGATTCGACATCACACTGTAACAAACTTCAAAGGTCGCAATAGGATGCACCTCACCCCCCCCCTGCCCTCGAGCAGCCTCTTCTCCTGCCACCACTCAGGTCTTTGCCAAGTGCGGATTGTTTGTTGTTCATCAAAACGGCCAACGAATTTATAATTATTTTCATTAATTCCTTTTGTGACTCCAAGGTAAGCACCGCTCCTTTAAAAATCAATTTACCAACGACTGGTCAGAAGAATAAAACTCCTTCTTTTCCCCATTATCCCGCATTCGTTGCAAATTCTATCAGGAGGCACGTCATCTAGGGCTACAACCCCTGGCTGCAACACGACATTCCAGGTGCGAAAAATAACTAAAAGAGAGGAAAATAAATAAACTTGGAAGAAGAGTTACCACCACCACATCGTCAGAGTCACTTAAAAATCTAAATTTTACTTTTATTTACCATCAATGTTTTTTAATGACAGGTAGGAATTTGTTCTTTTCATTTTGTAAAGGGTGGCCACTCCGATCTTCCCATACGTTTGTGATTTTGGAGGAAATTAAATTTATTTCTCTGGGTGGACATTTCCGACAAGGACTTTGTGTTATTATTTCTACTTCCTTTGAGGCCTACTCCTTCTCCACGAGTCGGTTGAGGATCATCTAAATTTAATTATTGCGCGGGCTAACTTTTTCGTTTATTTTGTCACTACAACACGTACAGTTCAACTGGAAGTATCGTCACTGAAACTGGATGATCATATAAGGGATGAGTCGAAAATAATTACTGAGCTTTTGAGTAGCCAAATCGAGCAGTGGCAAATGGGGAAGACGCTGACAGTTGGGAATCGCAGAAATGTTTCAAGGGAAACTGGGATTTCGGCAGTTTAACGTAATTGGGTGTACGGAGACACGGCAAAAGTAAAAGTATTCAGGAGAAACCCCATACAAAGCAGTTGAAATAAATGAACCGATTGCTAATGTCAAGTAAGTTGAAGCCCAAATTATTTTTGAGCTAAAAATCATTTTGCGACATTAACACATTCCACATTAGATTAGAGTAGACACGTACATCTGAACTTCTGAGAGAAGTTAGCTAAAATACGGGTTTCGAAATTGGAACATATCTCTTTCGAGTTTATTAACCAGCAGAATCGTATGCTGGGTGGGTTTGCAACCGATGATGTATGAATCTTCCTGAGATGTTTCAAGTGGGACGTGGCTCGTAGAGGAGCTAGCTCGTTTAACACTACAAATGTGTTACATTAACCCAACACATTCGCCCTTCACGACGAGAGAGAAGTTGAATGACAGGCGAAGCGGAACTCCTAAATGTAGTATAGCCAAAAATCAGTGTGTACAATTAACGTGAGAACAATAAAAAATAAATACGAAAGTTGGGCATCACTTCGTGCAAAACTGAACAGCTACTGTCACTGGCTTAATGCTTATTGGGCTAACGGGAGTGACAGTAGGTACGAGTAAAGTGAAAATTGGTCACAGGGGTGGACGATGGGAGTGGAAATATCACACAACGACAAACCATTACTTGTGGAGAAAATATGACAGGGTTCTCTGACAATAGAGAAGATTATTCGCTGGGGGATGTGTAGAAGAAGCGGTTATTTTGCATTTCTGTAAAAAGTGTTCCCCTCACCCCACACCACCATTGTAATGAAGCAGCTAGATAGTCACACGTAATCATAAATGTGTACCACCTGACTCCCATTGTAGGTACTCCTGTGATCGTAATCTAATGGTCAAGATGAAGATTCATATACTGACGAAATATGACCATTGGGTCAGAGCTCAGAATCGCTGTAATTTTTGGCTGAGTCAGCGGCTCTCCAAACATTTCCCAACCCCTCGTTACAAATGTATAGATATCGATCAGTGTCAATCCGTATATCCATGTTTTGCAGTTCAGAGCTGGGTTTGCAAATTATTCCATCAGCGAAGGGCAGTACATTTGCCAAGTGCAGGAGTAGATAGCCAGATACTAACCTGTTCTTGCAATATCCGGAGCAGCGGTAGAATTCGCAGTGGGATCCTGAGTAGAGCGGGTCGCACAAGCAGTATGGTTCACCATCAACTCCTAGTATGCATTTACCTGGATAACACCAAACATGACATGACTTTCTAGTCTCAACAAACTGATATTTAAAGTGTTTCTCACAACGTATTCTAATCTATCAGTGAAATCATAAGCAACAACTCTTATCCAGTTGGCTGCATGGATGTGGCAATGCTGAGAAGAGTGACGGCTACATGTTGCCCCCATTCAATCTAGTTTAATTTATTATTCCAGATCGCACCTAATCAAAATGGCGCCTTTGGAAGTATCCCATCTCCTTCAGTGTATGGGGAGTAGTGGAGACAGGTTTCATTGTCTGCCTATGTGTGCAGATACTTTGATAGGATCTCCCTGAGCGTGATTACTGCAAGGTCCTACATTCACTCTAGTGTACAGCATGGCACATAATGCGAAGGTCACAAAACACATGGAGAACTATGGAATGACTGTCACGAGCCTCTATATTTGTTGATTTATCTACTTATCCAGGTATTTAAAGACATGATCTTGTCTCTGTGCCCCCTGCACAGAGTACACCTATAATGTCAAACTGTGCGTTCTCCACAAACACATTGTGGTTTTCTCAACAGTGATCATCTTCTGAGGTTGAGACGCAACGACTCATTTAATCTAGAAGACTCCATACTGTGCTGATTCAACTTCTGTCATTCTTCCAAACCGCCAAAATTCTACCAGCTAAATTAGAGGTTTGTCTATTTGGAAAATCCCTCCAGATTCTCCCTTTGAAACAACTGACAGTTTTTTCCAAAGTCGTAGTGATTTTGGTCCTCTCCCACTGAAAACTTCAGGGATCCCACTCTCTCTGACACTAACACCAGGGTTCACCCTTGTCTTTACTTGACCTGACTTCTAGATCCGTAGATTTAGTTGGGTTACTAATTTTGATCTATGACCTTCCTCCAGGCGCATCATAGGGTGCCTCAGTCACGAGGTCGATGGGAACAACCAGGTTGTGGGAGCAGCCCTATATACTTTCGGCCCACGTCATTCAAGGTTGGGGCTCCTCAAAGCAATGATTTGGCGTTTACATCTGCACAAACCCCACCGAGAAGTCCTGGAGGCCTGGACAGAGTACCAACTACCAAAAGCTGGTATCAACCACCATCAGCTCACAAAAGGTCATATTTTATGTTCATTTGGGTAGGAGATGAGTGAACGAAGGGCCGTCTAATGGTGAGGCTGTCAGGAAACTTCTGAGTGCATCCAGTTAAACTCAAATCACATTCCAAATAACAATTAGTTGTGTGTCATCACAGCTCCTGAGAGCTTCAGTACTTTACGTCGAGGAACCAAAACAATCAGTGTCACTAACCTTTGCGGCAATTGAGGTGACAAATGGCGTCGGTACACGTCAAACTACCATCCTGAGCTTTGGATTTTCTCTCGGGCATCATATCATTGGGACAGGTGCAGATTGGTTTCGAAGGCGTCCTGAGACAAATGGCGCTGTCGTGGCAGTAGTCTGTTGAGTACAAATAATTTGAAGAAAGATTGTACACAGAGACAAATAAAATCATTAAGATAAAGCCAGGTGAAGTGAAGCACCTTTGCACATGTCATTTGTGACATTCTGCGCTTGGATTTGAATCATTGAGAGACGGACAATTCGAGCTCCAGCCTTACTGAGCAAAAGGCTCACATTTTGAGTACCAATGCTGAATTTATGCATCTTCAAGATCCTGAAAATAATGTTCCAAACCAATTAATAAGAGCAGAGGAGGTTGAAAATCCAATCATAATTGCCTTGAAGTGAACCCTGGGAAATGCCTGCTTATAACAAAGGAGTCCAAAGAGTTAACAGTGCCTACACATGATGTCTAACGATTTGCTAAGGGGGGGGGGGAGTCAATCTAATAGATAGAAAGCTTTTTCACTAGAAACACCTCAAAAGCTGTCTAATATATAAACATACAAAATTGACTCCAACTCTTCTTCCCACTCCCACAGAGGAATCTGTACTTTCGAGGGCGAAAGCTTCATTGGTGGGAGGGAAGGCAGTAATTATGTGTTTGGGACCGCAGCTGCATGTTAGACATAAGGGGTTTTATGTGTAATGAATGTTTTGTACAGTTTTGGGTTGATGTCTAATACTAAGTGCATTTACAGGGAGATAACTGAGGACAGCTGGCTCCAGGAAAGACATTCAGCTTGGGGTTTGGAGCTAAGAGGTACTACCATAAGGACATTAGAGTATGAAAGCAACATTAGCACGTGTGGAACAGGCCAGGTAACGAATTTATTGTTAGCATCCCATTGAACTTGTTTCGGGTCATCGCCTTCAATAGGGACGTCTATCTGGTTCTTTCTACTTTACTCTTGTTCTTCTTATTGTTATGGGGGGGGGGGGATTAATATTGAAGGGATATCGCAATAAGAGAGTTGGAGAGTTAGTACGGAATCAAGTCGAATGCAATTGGAACAGAGTTTTATTCTCAATTACATTCGGGGAAGTTTTACCACCACAAACAGGGAACTGGGTGGCAGCGAAAGCGAGCGCGGATGACACGGTGACGAGGGAACTGGCTCAGCGCAGATTGCCTCTCGAGCGAATGGGGGCATTTGAGGTGCCGAGGGTTTGGTTCGTCCCGGTACATCACTCAGCCCTTGATGAAGTGCCTATCCTCTCTCTTAAGTCTAGTCTTCCCTGTACTCTACCTATTTCCGTGTCATCTTGTCAGTACTACTCTTCTGTCACTTTCTCTCTGTATCTACTGTAGTCATCACATACCCACTATTGTCGAACATCATACTTTTGTACAAATTAGTACGGGGGGGGGGGGAGTACCTTGGGGCGCGTCTGTTCCTGCGATCGCTTCTCCGTCCAATACCAATGACAACCTCCCCCCACCACTCACGCTACTCATCCCATAGACGCCAGCCTCCTGCCACAAAACAATGCACTACACTACACTCCATGGACGCCAATTTTCGCTCAATTGTCTCAGGCCTATCACTCTAGGGCCCAACCCTCTACAGATGCCGGATTACTGCTGGCCAACTAGGCCCTATGCTCAGTGCCCCCGCCTAATGCTGTCACTCAAACCCAACGCCTCATGCTCCTAAACAATCCAACCACCCACAACCCGATCGCTCTATGTCAACCCCACCACCCTCCTTGCCACTCACTCACAGAAGAAACAAAGAGAACCTCTGTTGGGAACACGCTCAAGATGCCCTGTGATCAAGCGGACATGATCTTTCTACAGAGGGGAGTGATGTTAGGACACGATTGGATGAAGCGGTGACCAGGAGTAAGGAGCCGTTCCTTCAGGGCAGAGCCATTCGACCAATGAACAGGGGGAACCGAGTAGCCGCAATTGAGAGGTTACAGATCCACGATTGATTCAGCCTATTTCTCCTCGCCTCGAGTACACCTTCCACACTACTTCGCTCTCGCTTTATCTATCTGCTGTGGGCCTTATATCTATCAATGTTTAAACTCGAAGGAAAAGTTATTGATTGACACCCGAATGGTAACGTAACCCTCAGACATCATCAGACATTAATCCTGTCAAACAAGAAGAGAAGAATGATCAAAAGCATAAAGAGCCATTGTGAGACAGTTCACAGCCCTATATTGGGAAGTTTGACCAGCCCTGTTATGACAACTTGTGAACATTTTGAAAAAGGCAATGAAAGTAGAAACATTTCCATGAAGCGAGAATTGAATGGTGGTGCGGGGGGGGGGGATTTTTTAAAGATAACTTGAAAGGCAGAATATTTCAATACAATTTTAGATATTTTTCAATTAAATGTTTATCCTCAGTTTTTATTATGGTTATTAAACAACCAACAGAAAACTGTTGAACATATAATTTTGGAATGTGAACTGAATCGCTCAGTCTCATACCTCCTCATCTCCTACCCCACCTCTCTGACTCACCCTTACAAACTCGACTCTATCATTGCAAAAGACAACTTGAAAAACTCCATATAACCATGTGCGTAAATGTGACATGGTAAACCAAAACAGATAAACTATTAAAATAATATCTAGCAGCTTGTGTTATAAAAGACGATAAGAAGAAAACGCTGCAAATTATTACGAAATGGTTTATTATTCTCTTGAACAACTTGACATAGTCTCACACCTCCGATATCCATTCAATTCGATTCAGCTAGTTTCTTTTTAATTAGTAGACTTTGGCTCACTATAATTACTGAAATTTCACTGTTTTCGTACACCCGTGAAACTCATTTGATAACACGTGTGTGTCTGTAGTTCGATTTGCGGGAGAACGGCTGATCCGATTGAGTTGGTTCTTTTTTTGTTTTGTTCGTTATTTTTTGTAGACACCAAAATAAGGTTATGGACGATTTCGGCCGGTGGGAAGGGGGGGTGGGGGACGAAAATGTACCAAAAACTAGGGTTTTTCGCATTTTCCTCGAAAACGGCTCTAACGATTTTGATTAAACTTTCAAATTATCTTCTCCTAATCAATACCTAACTTTTCTTCTCTATACATATCTCCATGAAAATACGGTGAACGGAGATATAGGCCTATGAAGCAAAAATTGGTTTTTTACGCTTTTTGGCAAAACGGCTTCAACGATTATCACCAAACTTTCAAGATGTATCCAAATAGTTAATACCTACATATTGTTCTCAATAAATGTTCCTACGATAGTCCATTGAATAGAGATAAAAATCAAAATGTGTCGAAAATAACGTTTTTTCTAACATTTCCGTAAATTCCAGGGTAACTTTTTCACCAGGTCTGATAAATCCTAATGGAGTGTCTTTTAGTCACCCATACCAACATTTCGTTCTCTATAATTATTTCTGTATATATATGTTGAACGGAGATATAAGCCATGTTAACTCAGAAAAGGAGATTTGTCGAATATTAATTTATCGGTATTCCAATTTTCTCAAAAACGGCTCTAATGATTTCGATCAAACTTTCGGAGTACTCTCAGCTAACTAGCCCCAACATTTTGTTCTCAATAAATGTTCCTGTAAAAATGCGTTGAACGAAGATATAGCGCCCGCCTATGTAGGTGGTGTTCGAACTTAAAGGGGTGGCGGAAAGTTGTGTGTTGCTACGCACCAGATTTTTTTTTTTGGGTCGATTACTATACTTTCCTTCCCTTCGGGTAGCGGAAAGTAATAAACGTTCATCTGTGATGAATTGATATATGCCGAACATTAATTTCAGTACAGAGTGCTCCTACTCGTGTTGATCGATGAGACAGAGCTGTAGATGATGATAAACATCAGCTCGTCGAATTCACGAGGGTGGCGTTAAGTTGTGCGTTGCGTAAGCAGATTTGGAATTCTGATGCCTCGAAACGTAAAGCATCAAATTTCGAGGGGGTGTAGGGAAAAGCGTCACTTGTAACCCTCACGAAATAGTGTTTTAATTAAATGTAAACCCAAAGAAAACCTTTTCACTCCTTCATTTCCACTCACGATCGCTCATCTCCTCAAAATAGCTGACTCAAACTGTTTACACCTTAAGGCGGATGTTATTAGGAAAAAGTGAGGTGAAAATATTCGAATGTTGGACTTGTTTGTGCATCGCCAAAAGAAGCAGGTTGCATCGCCGTCCACCTCCCCAAGTCTTAACTCGCCACTTCTTCATGTTCGCCTTTGCCGTCGGGTCAGCAGTATCCTCACGTGTGCACTAACAATTACCAATTTTGGGTCATCAGTCTCCTATAACCCAGATCTGTGGTTACCAATTCAGAGCTGCTCTACCATTACCGCCACCAGGACGATACATTCAATGACGACCACTCTACGCATCGCATAGTCACCCACCAACATCGGTCAGAAATTCTGTTTTCGTTTCTTTGTTTCCCAGAAGAACTATCGTTTGTTTCCTTTGTTTTTGTTTTTTTTACCATAACGCGGACTATTTCATTTATTAATTTCAATTTAAATTCGATTAATTTGGTGCCCAGAACACGCATCTTAATTTCCTTACTTTATACTATATTTTTCAATTATACTTTTTTCATTGTTAATTTCATACCATTCGGAGTTAGTAATTTATTTTCCACGCTAACTCTGCGAACTAGCGAACCAACACAAACATCATGACAGAAAACAGATGAAGCTGAATGTGAATTTTTCTAAGCTAACGGGTGATGGTGTGGGGGGGGAGGGGAGGTTGTAAAAATTTTCCTGGCCGAAAACAACGAATAATAAATCAAAAGGTCGTAACAAGGAAACAAATGTAAATGACAAAGGCAGCAGCACTTACTTGTACGAGTGGTAAGTTGCGACATAAAGAGTGTCTTCGAATACTTCAATTTTGTACGGTATGAGATCTGAGTTTCTTTCTGCTTTGTAGACAACCCGTTTCTCTTTGCCATTAACGTTGATGGATTCAACGCTTCGACGCTTCACATCAGCGATGTATAGGCGGCCTGTTGCCCGGTCTGCCATACAAAACCATGTTTCAATAAAATTACTTGAGTAGAAATGTCCAATTAAAGAGACTGGTTTAGGAAAGTAAAGTGATCGAGACTGTGCCCACAAGGTGCACAAAGTACGTATAATTGTAAGGCAACCCTGGCGAGTTGCAAAGAATATTTTTTTTAAATTCGCGCAGTAATTTTTCTGATTTGATAGCGAACATTTTAATTTACTAAGAAAATTCGTTAGAAGTAGCTCACCGATAGCCAAGTCAGTGGGCCATGAGATTTCTCCTCGCTCCTTCGAAGACAACAACGTTCTGACATTAGAACCGTCCATATGACTGACAGACAGAATTACGTCCCTCTTGACGATTTCAGTCCAAAACATCCGGCCCCTATCCACGTCAAGCAACAAGTTCTGCACCCGCCCCAACCGCTAAAACAGAAAGCATCAATTCAACAGTCACCTACCTGAGCAACAGTCAAACACCTGAGACAAATCAGAAACAGTGTTTTTATTTTAGCGTACTTGGTGAAGAGTTTTGAACTGGTGCAAGCCTGTTTCAACGTTGGAGCGCGTGACAAAGATATCTGCATCTCGAGCGACGTACAAAAGTTGTGTTGTCCAGTCATATGCCACTGACCCAATGGAAGTATCATTTCCAAACAGAGGTGAGGTTTGAAAGACGGATTGTGGATTGTGCGCTGTAAAAACTTCAAAGAATAAAACATAGTAATCGACAAAATACCAAACAGAGGAACTAGAATTTAGGTGGAGCTTACTGTTGAAAGCGGGATGTAGAGGGTGAGAGAAGATCTGTCCAGAAATAGCGGGGAACACAATCTTCTCTGGGATACTCACTGCCACATCTGCGAATGAAGCAATTGTGTCAAGACTACAACAGGAATAGTACGTGCCAATAGCAGTTTTGTGCTCATGACCATCACGTCGGCAGTGTGACGCTTAGCTCTTGAATATATTATGACATTTAAAGCTGCAGCCACCAGCTTTGTATCATGGTACCTAGTGAAAACGGCTCTAGCCCGCGGAATCACGTGATTGCTCTCGCTTTTGGCACCTGCCTGCTCTCATTTCCAGCGTATCCTTTATATCTAGTTATACACGTTAACGCAATTGATTTCCCTCTTGGTTCAAGTTGTGTTGTCCGTTCTTTCCTCAGTGAGGAGACTGTTGGTGGAGGGAAGATCATCGATTCGATTTACAAAAAGGTTGAGATAGTTAGTTCATGTTTATGATAAGTGCCCCAAACTGAATGTGCTTGAATCGGTAGAAATTCTCTAAATCTATGCATAAGGATTTCCGCAAATGATGTTAGTAACTTGAAACGTTCCTCTTGAGTTGCAGCCGCATGCTCAAACAACTCCCCTGCCCACTAGTCTGTTCTCCCTTTGAAACTCGTGTTTTACGCTCTCTTACCTTTTTACCGGACACTCTTTTTAATGCAGGTTTTGTTCGTTCATTTTTCTGACAATTAGTACATGTAAGACGACATACGCTGTATCTTACTACATTTTATATGTACGAAGATGTAAACACTGAAATTGGTAAATAATTATAAAATCCTTGTGGAAATAAACTACTTCTTTTCCAATTTCTATTTTCTTATAGGAATAGAAAAGTCAAATGAGTAGCGTTCCAGAAAACTGAACTGATGAAGGCCAAAGATTCTCGGGGGCTCACTTTCAAGTCGCAATACAATACAATATAGTTGTGAGGAAAATATACATAGTCTTACAGTTATATAGGATTCCTTGGACAAAGCAACCAGCCCATGGTCAATGATGTAGTGACGTACCATAAAATATTCATTCTTACCATTTATCAGGTGGCTATCTGGAGTTCTGAAAGACAATCGAGTGAAAGTACGGAACATTTCAGTCTCCCTCGATGCCTTATACGGATCCATCAGTTGAATTTCCTTGTCTGTTGCGATCATCAAGAGACCTCCAGGTCCCTGTGCAGTACAAGTTTCATTGCGCAGGACATAACCTACACAGGCAGAAATTAATGTTATCGGTAAGGTAAATTGCATGATTTAAAGTCAGCGCAGTAGAAATCAGCCATTTAGTAAGACCTTCAGCGCATCGACAGATGAAACCTCGAGCTTCCTTCAAAATGCACAATTGAGAGCAGGCTCCGACAGCACATATCTGAGCTGAACAGTTCATCTCATCTGAACTGTCTGAGCAGTCTACTTCTCCGTCGCATCTATAAAATACAAACAATGAGATTTCAAGGCTTAACAGTGGAAATTTAAAGGCTACAATGGGATCGGTATTAACCTAGCAGAGCTGGAGATGCAGCGACCGTCATTAAAGCAGGAGAAAGAGTTGGGCCCGCATCGCTCTGTCTTCTTGCATTGAGCTGGGTGCTCGTCCAAACCGTCTCCACAGTCAACGACGTTGTTGCAGACTTTGAAATGAGGGATGCACTTGTGATTGCCACACCTGAAAAACGATCGAGCAGAGATATGACTCTAAGGTCTAGAGGAGGAGGCTTCTCGAGAATGTGCACAAGTAATGCGCTACTCGCCTAAACTTGTCAGGAGGGCATGGTCGGGCTTTGCAAGTTTCAAGGTCCTCATCTTCACCTTCGACACAGTCTTTCTCTCCATCGCAGACCCTGCACAAGAAGCCCATCGTTTGAGCTTTACATTAATTGAACATCTTACAACTAATCTGACCGACATATCGACTTACCAATATTGAGGGATACAATCATTGCCACAAGCAAATGCTGGAGGCATGTGTGTGTTGGTGCAGGGGTTGTGCAAAATGGGGCGGGAGCAGTTGCTTTCGTCGGATCCATCAGCACAATCTCTGTCACCATCGCAGACCCACTCTTTGTAAATGCATCGAGGTGGAGACGTGCACTTGAACTCCTGCAATGATCCCAATTAAGAGGTGAAGATATAATGTGCAAGGTGCGTTTCACTGTTATCCTCCACAAATACTTGTCGGCGGAGAATTCCTACAATACTCGTTCCTATTATTTCATTTAATATATTAGCAATATTATTGAGAACTTAGTTAATGGTGTAAGGTTGGGTTGAGCTCAGCTCTGAAGACTAACGCGTTAGGTGTCGTCTATGGACGCTCGAGAAAACCCCTGAGAATACCTACCTACCTGGTAGATTATTGCGGATTCAAGGGAGTGGAGATTGAAGCCCCCAATCCCTTCGTGGGGAGGATTACATTAAAACTATGCCTGGAGGAGGGACTCGGGCATGTTAAGCAGTTTTACCGAAGGCATCAGATGTTTGTCAAGGGGTGTAAAGATCTGGGTCCATAAGTTCCGTTAAAGAGTTCAGCACTTTAAAGACTCCTTCATCAAGGGTGATTATTCGGGTCCCAAAGAAGGAGAAATTCTGGAACATCCAACTTATTCGCTGTCACCACAAGTGTGATCACGTGACAGGTATTTTGAAAATCAAGGTTCCCCAAGATTTTTCCTCGACACGACTTTTCGAGGAAACAGCGAGGTTTTCCGGCCAGACTGCGTGGAGCCAACCCTTTCCACATCACATGAGTTCGATCTGCATGACCCTGCCACGACCCAAACGCCATGTGAACCAATCTTCGATCACACTCCCCCATCAAGAGTAAGTTTTTTAATGATCAAACACCATAATCAGTTGAGAAAATGCACACACTACTTCTGAAGCAAAATCCAATTGAACAGCTCACCAAGAATTCAACAGTTAATAATTCAAGAATACTGATGTACACTTTCCCGATTTTGACACAAACAATTCAATTCAAGAATGGACCCAAAGGTTTGGTGTAATACTGTCGAGTGTTGCATCAACTGAGAAGAAAACTTATTCTTGCCCTAAGTAAGGCACTGAAAGGAGAAGTTATACGTTATACTGGTAAGCCTCAGTCATCTTAGAGAGCCGCAATATATTTCCATTATGCTCCTTATCTTAACTTGCCTCAGCTCTTTTCCTTGTTTAAGGCTAAGGGAACAGCGAGAGTAGTCAGTTTCGGCCTCCTAACAACATCGACATTTATACAGATGGATCGAAAACTCCGGAGGGCACAGGCTCCAAGTAGTGGATAAGTGGCTCTGGAAGCAGTGGGCCGCACATTTCCCTAGGCCCCACTCCAACGGTTTTTCAAGCAGAGATCTATGTTATTATCGCTGGGGCAATCATAATGCATGAGAAAGGCTAAAGCAACAGAACTATCCACATATTGACTGATAGTCAAGCGTCGTGCAAGGCGCTGTTGAACTACTACACAACGTCAAAATTGGTGCGAGAGTGCAGGATGTGGCTTAACTCCTTAGCAAACGCGAACAGAGTTGATTTGCATTGGATTCCTGGGCATAGGGGGATCATTGGAAATGAGAGGGCAGACCATCTGACCAGGCGCAGTTCGTCTACAGTATCTGTTGGGCCACCTCCCCATTGTGGGATTCCTCTGTTACTAGTCAAGAGGACTGTGGGAGAATATACCAGAAGAACGCATCAGACAGCCTGGAATGCTGCGGGAGTAAGGCACTCCAAACAATTTATCTCAGAGCAAACGTGAGATAAGACAGAACCTTCTGAGGATTGTCGGGATCATCACTGGCCACTACAGAATGAACAAATACATGTATGTTATGGGTATAGTCGACACCCCTCGATGTAGGTGGTGTGGCACGGATGAGGGGACTCTGTACCATGCACTGTCCCAGTGTCGGAGGCTTGAGGGAGAACAACTTCTAGTCTTTGGTACCATTTCTCCCAGGAAAACTCTAGCATTACCAACAATTACCTGGCTTTCCTTGGTAGGCTAGGCATTGATCTGCAAGACACTAGGACTAGCACAATAGGTCGTTTGGCCACGGTGCCAATCCCACTTGTGGGACAGTCAGAATGCTATATAAGGCCACGGGCTGGCAGATTGGTAGGGAAAGTTCCTTTACAAATACCCTCGACTTTTCGATAAAACGTACTGAGTGAATGAGGAAGAGCATAACTAGAACATGTGAAAAATTAGTTATTGAAAAAATCCTTTTTCTGTCTTCGCCCCAGCTAGGTTTAGATGATCAAGACATACGACTCGCCAATGTAAACAGCAGATCAATCCAACGTTTTTTCTCTGACACCTGCATAATCGGTCTCTTTTTGGATCTGTAATCAAAATTGTCCAATACCCTCACTTTGAACAGATTATACTCAGTTTTGTTTAGTTGACAGTTAGTATTATCTGAATTTTCATACCGATCCCCTGCCCAGCCATTATTTAAATGACCCGTTCAGAGCAGTCCAAGAAGATTTTCTTACATAATAAGCCATCCTGAGGACTCAAGTAAGGCTCTCTAATGTATATCCCTATTAGTTTACAGTAGGAAAGACACGATAGGGATAGCAACTTCACCAGGCTGCTGGTGAATAGATATCCCTCGTACCCTTCAATTGTACACACAGGACGAAATCGACTTGAAAGCTGAATAAGACAATTAAATACAACTCTGACCTGAGGTCCGCACTCGATCTTACAGCCCGCTTCATCGCTGTGATCTTCGCACTGAATCTCTCCGTCGCACCTCATCGAGGCCTGAAGACACCTTCCATTTTGGCACCTAAAATATCCCATAACGTATTATAAATTAGTATCCACAATGTTGTGGAGTGGGGCAATGTAAAATACTGCGAGTTGCAATGAGTAGCAACTAACCTGAATTCTGATTCGCTACAAGAACGAGGCGAGCAGTTTGTTTCGTCACTGTTGTCACCACAATCGTCCTCGTTGTCACATTTCCACCTACCTGCACCGTCAAAATTAATTTCCATAACACGTACTTATTCATAGATAATGTATCAATAAAATTGGGCTATGAAGCAGAAAGCGCCAAGAAACGCTTCTTGAAGCTGCTAATCGATAGAATTTCGACTGCTAGGGGGTAGGCCAATGAGGCTAACCTAACTGTCTGCCTGAGGCTAAAAGAGGGAGGAGGGGATTTGATAAAAGGGAAAGAGGGCGTAGATCTCATCTCACATCTACCAACTTTACCCAAAATGTCGAAACTAAATTTACTTTACAGTTGTTGGTACGTTATTAGATGCCTCCACTGTCATAGGCGACAAGCCGTCAAGCACTTCAGGGGAAACTGCAGTGACCGCCTTGCTATCACAGGGGCCATGAACACTTGCCCCACTGCGGCAATAGAAGTTATTATGAATATCTAACCCCTCCACATGCACATTCAGAGGACTGCATACCTGCATATATATCTACCAAGGCTAAGGCAAGCCTCCAGGGAACGATTAGACAGTCCAAATTAGAAGAGGTGGCAGTCCTTGCTACAGTCGTTATGCCAGAGTGGAAGAATTTTCAGTAGTCACTCAGCGTCCGCATTGTTCCTCATGGGAACAGTGGGAAAGAGGGCAATTCCAGACTGAGGTGGATGCACTGCCATGGTACACTGACAGTTCTGTGATTGAGCTGAGGCTGGTTGTGCATCGGGGGGGGGGGGGGGCAACTTTGGCCTTGCCAAGCTACTAGGGGAGCACGCCACGATATGTATCAAGCAGAAGCCATAAAGATCTGCGCAGAAGAGATTCTGACAGAAGGATTCAAGGGTAAGAAGCTGATCAACATATTCTTGGACGGTAAGGCTGCCTTAAAGGCCAATTCAGCCTACACCTTCAGACATGGGAATGTCATCAGGTGCTCAAACAACTAGGAGCCCACAATAGGCTTTCTCTTATTTGGGCGCTGACTCATAGAGGACAATGAACATGCAAGGATTGCCTTGCGAGAAGGGGCACAGAATTCCTACCCATCGGACCTGAGCCCTGCAGAGGAGCCTCCGCAGGCCCTAATTCGGCAAGCGGAAAATCACGCCAATTGGCATGGCCAGCCACGATTGAGACAGGTTAAAAGGCTCATTGCGCCTTCTGGTTCCAAGGCGAAGGTAATGCTTACACTCTCCCAACAGGATCTTAGAGTCTTTACTAGCTTCCTCACTGAACACCTAGCTGCCTTAAGAAGATGGGCATTTCAGAGGTAGTTGAGTGCAGATTGTGCAGAGAGGAGGATGAAGCAGTAGAACACATCGTTTGCGAATGTGACAGCCAGGCGTTTCAAACATTTCTCCCAGGTATTCATTCAGGAGTAGGTTACCAGGCTTCCTAAAAGGAGATGGTACGAACGACGCCTTTTATTAAGTGAGCGAGAGCGTTACAATCGGCCCATGTATGGCCACAGAGACAAAGGAACTCGGTCCTGTGTGCCCTCAGATAAAAGAAACACAAAAAACGTGTTCACGGCACGAAACGAAAGTAATTGGGTGAAATCCAAAAAAATAGTGAGGGGGACTTAGTGAGCCCGCACAAACAACTGTTTTCGAATAAAGCCCCTTTATGTTTCCGAAGAGTACCCAAAAACAGTAGAAGTTTTCCATTCCTACGAGATCAAAATTTCAAATTGTACATGTCTCATATTCGTTTTGGTAAATAAACAGTTTTGCCATATTTCCACGGTTCGGATTTTATTTAATTTTTGGGGGTAACCAATTCAAAAATGGGTGGCAGTAGGACCATATCAATGTATTTTTAAACGATAAGTTGATGTAGACCATAAATAATATGTTCTTGTAAAGTTAATAAAATTTGAACGAATCCTGAACATTTTACGCTGCACAAAACTCAGTTTAGTTGAAGTAACGAAACATTGAATTAAATGCAGGAACTGAGCAGCCACTTGGGCATTTAAAACTCAGGCGTTGAAGAGTTGAACCATTACATTACAAGTCAGTAAGAGTACTTACCAGGTATACACTTAGTATTGTTGCATTTGAAGTAAGTTGGGTCACAACTGGCTTGGGACCCCTTGCAGGCTTCAGATTCGTCAGACATGTCTGGACACTCAGGGGCTCCATCACAGACCCAACTGCTCGGAAGGCAGCGACCCGAAGCGCATCTGAACCAACAACGAAATGCTCCAATAAGAAACAAAAATAGAGGAAATAGGTAGAAGGCAACTGAATTACCAAACAGCTAGAATTACCTGTGCTCGTTGGGGCCACACTTTCGATTATGACACATTTCGGCTTTTTCATCTGATTGATCGCCGCAGTCGTCAGTGCGGTCACATGCCCAGACGCTCGGGATGCAGTGGCCGTTATCACAGGTGAATCGATTAGCAGCCCTGTTTTGTCACAAATATATAGACCAATGATTGACACGAGTAGCACGTACAATGGTGACAATAATTATGGCATGAGTCAAAGAGTCAGCTTTTCAGAGAAGGACCAACATTTTTCTCGCAAACGACTAAATTTCGAATTATCTTTACCTCACTCTCATTCCTTGTAAAAACCATCAAGATACAGACCTACGGAGCAAACATAAGGTTTTTAATGTTATTATCCTCAGTTTGACGATATCTTTGTCGAATTGTGAAGCCTCTATTCATCTTCATCTCATTGACTCATCCGATACTTTGTACCAATTCATTTTCTTCTTTCGTTCTTCTCCTGAACGTTTGGAGAATTTTGTGTTAAATGTGTATGAACATCTGTCATTCATTTTAAGATTAGTTAGGACAGTCAGTAAGCTTTTTGTGTAAATAGATTACTTTTAATTTCACCGTGTTAATCTTTTTGTTATTACAGATAAATTCAATTGGTGAACCTATGTTTCTTTGTCTTTAACCTCCGGGTTTTAAAGCGTGCATAAATATTTTTTTAAATTTATCTTCGCTACGTTTCCAAATAACTTCGTTATCCTTTTCACTGCCTAACAGGTCCATAATGCTCAAATGATAAAATGGTATAAAATGGTCCAACAGGAATGCCTGAGCTACACATGTGAATGTTGAAATCATGAGGTATTGGGCCTCCTTAGAATGAGAGGAATGGGAATGACTCAACTGGCAATTCAGGGAAACAACGGGAGATTCGCTTACTGGCAAAGAGCAGCGCAATCCTCTTCGTCTTCACCCCCAGCACAGTCCATGTGGCCATTACATCTAGACGTCTTAGATATGCACTTGGCCGTCGTATTCGCCGTAGGAGGACATTTGAACTGGCCCTCTAGGCAGGTGTGGTTATTACAGTCCATTTCGTCAGACCTGAGGGTAATAAAGTGATTATGAAGACACGACTATAAGAACATACGTTATTCATATAAAAAGTGGATATATAACTGACTTGTCGCCGCAATCGTCGAGGCCGTTGCACAAGTGGGACGGGTGTGTGCACACTTGGTTGAGACATTGGAACTGTCCTGGATGGCAGACGAACTTACGGCAGTTGGCTGGCTCGTCAGATCCATCGCCGCAGTCATCCTGACCGTCGCACCTATCACAACAACAACAACATTAAAGCTCTCAACATGAAATCAACCACGCTGTAGCTAGAACTGATTGCGCATCGACTCACTTCCACCATGAGTTGATGCACTTGTACGTTGTTTCACATTTGATTTGAGGAGCTGAGCAATTGGCAACGCAATTGGAGGAGTTTTTGGGATCGACGATGAAGTCGTTGGGACAAGCACAGTGAGCCTTCCCAGTATCGGGGCTTAGCAGGCAGAGGGCAGTGCAATTGAGACCGAGACAAGGGTTAGGCTCCATAGGTGGCTGTAATCAACGAAGAATAATCTTTACTGTTTTGCGTGTAAGTTGTCACGAAATTCAAGTTGCTATAAATACGTTGGTATCCACTAGATTACCAGGTTGTCACAGTTATTCGACAGACTAACAAAATGAGCTCAAGTGCAGAAACTGGTTGGAAATTGCAATTTTCGCTATTCACAATAAACTCAAAACTCTGCACACAATCTTACCTGCACCTCAAGTAAATAGACTGGACCACTCCTTCACAAAAACACATAACATGGAACCATTGGATTTCTATTACATTAAGTTGTGACCTCTTCATCCATACTGGCAACAGTGCATACTGGGTGCAGGCATACTGGCCAGTGCAAGGTCAGTACTGGCAGTTAAACCAAGCTCATGAGAACAAGGCGGCAGGCTAACTGAGGTTGGTAATTTTCTTTTTCTTTTGCGAGCCAGTCCATCACCTGCCCACATATTTTTGAGGATTTTATTCTTTGCAGGCACTACATTCCAACAATAGGGAGCGCATGAAGTAATCTCTGAGCTGTTCCCCGACAGAATCCTCATCTCACTCAGATCAAGCCTGCACAAAGCAGCGAGGTAAGAATCATGTTTGTCTCAAGCCAGGCCTATGCCAGCGCGCTAACAAATTATCCCTCTCTCGACAAAGTCTCTTGTGTTGTATGAAACAGCTGGAAGCGCATAAAGTATGCACAGTCTAAGCATTTAAGAACAATGAGGTCTTTACCTTTCACACCAAGAGTACTCTACCTGTTTAAAAGGGTGAAGAACGTGAATGTCCATTGGGCGATGAATTGTTGTTCCAATACTCTTACAGTCGTCGATGGAGTACTTGGAGCACCTTTCCACAGTTTTGGTCTCCCAGTCCGTCCAAAAAATGAAGCTCTCGAACACAGCAATCGAGAAAACGTGGTGGAGTTTGATTTTGGGGTGTGAAGTCCTGAAAAAACAAAAACCAAATTGAACCAAAAGCAATCGTCGTGGCTCGAACATGAGGCCATTAGACAAAAACGTACCTGTCGGCTAATATTTTAACGCGACCTCCGTCGTAGTCACACATGGCGATGTAGTCTTCTCGGGCGTCAGCCCAGTACAAGTGTCCAGCCTCATAGTCGATGGTGAGAGCGTTAGGCCAACCCAGTCCTGAACAAAATGGGTAGTCGTTAATGAGAAAGTCATGGGCACATGCACTAGGAAAGAGGACAAAAAATAGTGTCACGTACGTTCAGTGACAATAACGCGTTGTTGAGTACCATCCATTCCAGCACGCCCAATGTGAGGCCGGTCTGACCAGTCAGTCCAAAATAAGTAACTGCAACATAAGAATTCACAATAATCTTCTGACACCAAATCTTGAGGAATTCATAACGTTAAACAGAGTTCAGGAGTAGTTCAGCCCCAGAATGTGAATAAATCTGCTTCATTCAAACAAAACTCAAACTGCTACCACCAGGCTACAATAACTACTGTTGAGGAGGCATCGTTTACTATAATCCATCTCCATTCTGAAAGGGAATCTGGTGCTGAAAAGGGGATAAGGTGTCCACATTGCCACTCCAGTATTCGACCTTGACACGATAAAAAACAACAGCAAAGTTCTTGGTCGCAGTACACGTTGAGAGGACAAGACCTCCTCGACACCAAAGATCCTTCCACAGAGGGAAAGAGGAAAGACGATTGGTTGCAAGCAAGCTTCTGATCAAGCTAAGATCCTCACTCAACATCGTGTCCTGTAACTGCCTACACCATGGGATGTCCCTTGAACCTGTGTGAATTGAGGGCAACAGAAGGGTCTGATCTCCACTGGGAGCTCACTACATCACCCTGAACTTGGTGATGCATAACAAATAATATGCATCAGTTTAAAACTTGGTATGTTTTAGCAATTGACAGTATAAACCAATTTTACACGACAGCAGGCCATCCTGCAGAAAATGGAGCTGTTGAGTGCTGTGACCAGAGCCTAAAAACTGAAGATGGGAACCCTAGGCTACCTAAATTCCTACATGCACTCGAGTACATCAACAGAGCTAGCGATGAGAACCAACCAAATCCTCCCAACAACCAATAACAACCAGCTGAAACTGCAAGTAAAACGTGTCTTTGGTCAAGTGAGAAGGACCTGGGTCACTAAAACACAACTCGCTCAAATGGGAATCAACTACATACTTCGACACTAGACCACTATTTTTCTATTCACTATGATAATCCATTCACTCACCCTTTTTGAGGGTGCAGAGCAACAGCTCGAGGTTCTTTCAGCCCTTCGGTGATCAACGTTCGACGGTGTTTTCCGTTCAATCTTGAAACTTCAATTTTGTCAGTTCCCTTATCGCACCAGTATAAATTGCGACCGACCCAGTCGATGGCGAGTCCATCGGGATTTGTGAGCATCGTGTGGTGAAGAATCTGGAAAATGCGGACGAAAGGTATTTTAAAATGTATGATGCAACGCATCGCACCTTTTCTCAGCCTCGCGAACGTTCTAGGTACATTTTTCCCATTTCAAATGAACTCGTAAAAAATGACAAGAAAATATTTACAGTTCCAGAATTCATTGGGCTGCTACTTATTCGAAGAACTTCTTTGAAAAGTTATTGATGGAACTGCCAACATACTGGTTCATGTCTATAGTTCTTGAATTGCAGGGGAAAAACTGCTAAAAATTGAATGAAAAAATCTATTTTAATTTCAATGCCATAATTTCTAGGGCTACCCCAAATCATTTTATGACTATCATTAAACTTCTGCTGCATAGGTAGCGTACTATACTGCCATCGCGATTTTCTTGAGAACGCTACTCACATGGGCGAGATTTATAGGAAACAAACTGCACTAAAATAGATTTTTGACGAAACGTATTGTGCTACTCTCGTCATTATCCCACGACAAAAAAATTAATCAAAGTCGTTGTAGCCGTTTTTGAAGAAAAACAAATTGGTGTTTTGATCGCTATAATAACTAGTTAGGTACCAATTTTGTTCATACCCTCGTTTTGGTGCCGCACGTTGATCCGCTAGCCAATACCAAATTCAATTCTAATCGATTTCAGACGGCTGATTTCTCTAAATCATGTTCACAGACGCACATATTTTCCCCCAGCAGATCTTTAATCTGTAGGAGAAGTTTCCTTCCTTAGTCTAATTGGTTTTGACATCTTAAGTGCATATCTAATAGGACGCCTCGGTATTTCACTGATAGCACCCCCCCCCCTATCATTACCCGATACCCAGTGGGTTGGCTCCATCTAGCGAGATATTGTCCAACCTCCAATAGCAGCAATGCTTCCATGCGGCAATTCCACCTTTGAATGTTGCCCCCCCCCCCATGCCCAGCTACTGTCTAAACATTGGGTGTGGTGAGTGGGAATTGCAAGTTGCTAATGGTCCAAATTGACGCTGACGCTAATTTATTCAATTGTTGGCTCAAAGGCATTTACAACCTCAAGATCTGGGGAAAACTAAAAATAAAAATGTCAATTGACTACTAGTAACTTCCTTTTCTACTTCGCATGTCTAAGGAATGTAAAAAACAAAAGGGAATCATAAAACCAGAAACTACAAACAGAAAGTATTCATTTACAGAGTATAGATGCCAGAGTGTATATTCACTTAACCAATGAGCGCTTCAACTTCATTACACACTTAATGGTGAAGTAACACAATTGCCTTGAAACAAAACTTGCAACTATCGATGTGAAGAGTCTGTTAAGTGAACAAAAACGTATTTTTACGAATTGGAATGAAAAGGCTCACCTCAGCAGAGGAGTTGTCACATAGGCGGTTGAGAGACGAGCGAATAGTTGTGACGTCAGACCAATAGATGCACTTTTCCGTCCAGTCATAGTCAACGGCAACAGCATTGGTCAAATTTTTGACGAGAAGCGTGACATTTCCGTTAAAATCCATTTTACGAATGTAATATTTGTTGGTGAGAATGAGATGAGGCGACACGTCTGTTGGATGTAAAGAAACATATTGGATGGTGAGTACAAGCAAAACACGTTACTGTAGCACTAATGAAGGGACTGAATAGGGTATTACCAGAAATAGCTTTGCAAGTCCGTCGATCGGGACGAAGGGTGTAGTTGCTATGGCACGCACACGAAAAGGAGCCGTGCCTGAAAGAAAATGAGAGCTAAGGCTGTAGTTAAAACAGAGATTTGACGGGTTTAAATTGATCACTAAATCATTAACACTGTTCAACACGCGCCAAACAGTAAAGCCATGCATTAAACCAACTGTGTGACGCCAATACCTTCACCCCCTTGCAAACTATGTTGGCAATTCTCCAAATCTATTAAACTTACTTCTGCAAAACCAAAATTACGAAAACAAAAGTTGTCCTTCCACTGAGAGCACAGCAATGTAGTTTCATCTAATCGAAGATTTTACACATCGATTAGTACAATTGACTCACTTGTTGACGCAGATTTGGTCGCAAGGGCGGACTCCCTCTACACATTCGTCGACGTCGACACACAAATTAGGCGACAGATGGTGTGGTTTAAAGCCAGGGAGGCAGGTGCACACATAGCCGACCTACAGATGTATCAGTTATTAGTATTGTTCCTTCAATGTACGAATAAAACTGATTTAGAGCAATGTAATAGGGTTGTACGAGCAGTTAATACCACTAACCTTGAGATCAGTGCAGTTGTGGGTGCACGGCTTAGACAAAGCACATTCATCAATGTTGCAACGCTCTGAAAACAATAATACAGTAGTCAAGTCCGACGTTTAAAGGGCGTGTTAAGAACTGTACGTTCATCCTAAAGATATAAGTATTACCTTCGTCAGAATAATCACCGCAGTTGTTTTCACCGTCACAAGTCAGTGTCTCGTTGATGCAAAGGGAATTTTTACACTCGAAAAGGCCTGGCCCTATGCAGCTTGCGTTGCTGCACATCTGATTGTCCAGCTGAAACCAGCACAAAATGATAATGAACGCTCACGCAGTGACTATTGTAATCAGGCTGCAGGAAATTCAAACGTCATTGTAGCATACTATGTTTTCGTCCTGAACCAATATCTGCAAATACATTTTGATTTAGTGAGCCTAGAGAAGCTCGATATTCTTTGGAACTGGCGTTATCCTGGCGTCACACTGTTCGTTGTTATAGTGTCACGCTGTCCATTTGACAATATTATTTCAATAGGATATAGTTAACACAGGAGGGTTAACAGTGAAACATGGCCTAGAGCAAACAGTTGAGTGATGGCAAGTGGCTCTGAGTGGACAAAACTGACGGATAAAAACACAATGATAATGTACCATTTTCGCCAATCGGTAAATGACAGCAGCAATGACGGGAGTAAATCATCAATAATTGGGGACAGTTTTTTCCTTATAAATCCCATTCACATGATACCAATGTTTTTCGGAAGTATCCCACCATCGACTAACCATTCCCTAAACCGTCAGGGCGATAGTTAATAATAATATAATTATGCGCTTATGGCAGAGTTAAGTAGGTGCAATACAATAAATTCTGTAAACCGTAAGCACCGCAACACTGATCTAAAGGCAACCGAGACAATCGACTGCTAGCGTCACTTGTACGATGGCTTCGTATTGTTACCAATTCGCGTGAGTGATCGAGACAGGAGACAGAGATGGGCAGACAGGAAGATGGACTCCGCCTGGGACCAGTGGCCTCTCGCGTCGTGTTTGAAAAGTCCCAGCATAAGTATGAGCTCGAAGATATCAACAGACCAAGTGAACGCCCCTATACAAGTTCGTCAGTCAATTCTCCAATAACTGCAGCTTCGTCAGAACACCAAACACGAAACGAATTTATCGATGATTCGTCTCGACCAATCTAAATTATTTTGACCGGAATAATTGTACAAAAGTTAGAACAAATTTTTCTTTCAACGTTATTCTTCCTTTTGTTAGCATTATCTTTTTCCACTATCAAACTGGGTTTTATTGAGCCGAAAATACGTCCTGAACACATCGTCAACAAAAAACCAACAGATATTCTTCACTAACGGCGAACATATCCTTCTTGGCCTCTAGTTGAATATAATTCGCTAACAGGCAATCTTTTCTTAGATTTGTAATAAGAATACAAGAGTAAATCATCGTCTTCTCCTTCCTCCAAAGGTAACTCTCCTTGTCTTACCATTACACTTTCAACATTCAACACGCAACTGATTTCATCGACAGACTACGATATGTTCTTCATCGACACTTCATCGACAGACTACGATATCGACAGTCTCGACTCACAGTTGATGCTGAAGAGACCGAGACAC
Organism: Pachypeltis micranthus; assembly: GCA_020466155.1. NCBI lineage: Eukaryota > Metazoa > Arthropoda > Insecta > Hemiptera > Miridae > Pachypeltis > Pachypeltis micranthus. Next base: position 39,794,065 of record CM035772.1, read on the forward strand.
TAGTCGCAGTCTTCTGTCTCTGGTCTCAGTCTCCCGTCTCGGTTGCAGCATAAACTGCCAGCTCAATTCCTACTCAGTTCACATAAAGTGAGTAACTAGAGCTAAAAATCACTCAATGCACTGGATGCGCTGCGCAGGATGCGTTCCATCAGACACTGTACGAAACAGCATTAGATTTACATACTTATTTTACCTTTAAAACTTGATTTAGAAGTACACAAACACACCTGCTCTACCTCATTTCACATACATTGTACGTATAAATATAAATGCAATGTAGTTCCACCTTAGTTCGTCAACACTTAGTTAAGCAATTTTTTCTTGTTTTATTAAAACATTTTGAGCGATAAATGTTAATTACCAGTCACAGTTGCGAATGAACAGAACAAGTATGACATACCTCTTCGTCAGAGAAGTCGCCGCAGTCGTTGTGCCCATTGCAGACGAGGGGAAGCGTAACGCAGCGCCCGTTTCGACAAGTGAAGTGTCCCGCTGGACAAGTATTCTCCGTCACACAATCTGATTCGTCCGAATTATCGCCACAGTCATTTTCGTTGTCGCAGTAATATTCTTTAGCTATACACCTTCCATTTGTGCACCTGTAGAGCACAATTTAAAAATGTAAGTGAATTCGGCTGAGTATTGAAAATGTAGACATTTACGTATGAATCGAAATGTACCTGAAAAACGTTGGGGCATCACACTCGCGGTCAGCTAGAGAAAGACAGTCTACTTCGTCCGATTCGTCCAAACAGTCGGCTGTCTCGTCACACACCCAAACCTATAAAAAGCCGATTTATTTTATTCGGTTAGTATCGGGTGCCAACTACTAGTGTTGTGCCCTGTTATTTTCACGCCGCGGTTGGTTTATCGTTCCATCTGGAATAGAGTAGTCAATAGGCGTCAATTGCGCTCTCTCTGTATATATACTGATTTCCACAACACTTGATCCCGAAGAGAAACATTCCATTTCCATCCCCAGACTGAACTGGTGAGGCGAAAAGTGCCCTAAATTAGAGTGGCAAGTTTCTACAAAATAAAATGCCCTCCTAAGGTGCTGAACTCTCCAAACTCTTCGTTGACACAAAGAAGGACGATAAACTGATTAAACGATGGTTCAGACTAGATGAGTCTTCGGCCCTTCAAGGCCCCTAAACTGCACGCTATTTCATCTATTTGTTCCCTAGCTGAGAACATATTTATTGAGCCCAAAGTAAGAGCGAAGTACTCAGCTTTATTTTTGAAGTGAAACTTCCATATAGACGGTGTCTTAGGATTTTCGAGTCACGAAAAAATTGTGTTACCGGTCACCGGCAAGACGGGTGGGGGCTCGGAGGGGGATGACGAGGGCAGGCAGGCGCGCTGAGTTAGATCCCCTTCCCCGAGCTCTGAAAGAAGCCGAAGGAAACCAAACCCAGGCGAGCCCCCGGCCCTCGTCACCGTCCAATGGTGAGAGCAGGTGCAGCGGAGACAGAGAGAGGGAAGGCTATGAGCGGTGGCCGCGCGCCGCAGAGAGCGGGGATACTCCCGGCGGCGTCTGCTCAACTGCTATTTCTTATTTCCGCTCTCCATGTGTTTTGAGTCACAACGGTCAAACAAAAGTGAACTACAACGAAAAACGACAAGCCCAATCAGAAACCCAGCGACAATCAAAGACGACTGGCAAGGCGCGTTAGTGTTACATCTGCTCTGCTGTTTCCCGGATTGAAATATCTTTTCTTGTTTAATAAAATATAATATGTTTAAATAACATAAAAAAATGCATTCATTACAATTTACCTACCCTAACCAATTAATAATTTGCGGTAAACCTGTGAATAAAGAAATACAAATGTGTGACAGTCACACATGGTAGAAGTGAAACTTTAACGTGCAAAACCGAATCGCAACGGACAAGTGGAAAAACGAATCGCAACGGACAAGTAGAAAAACGCATCGCAAAAAAATTTTTACTCGAAGTTTTACGGGCAGTTGTTAATGTACTCGTCGAATTTGAAAACCTGCCCGTAAAACTTCGAGTAAAAATTTTTTGGCGATGCGTTTTTCCATTTAGCCGTTATTTTTCCACTTGTCCGTTGTGATTCGTTTTTCCACTTGTCCGTTGCGATTCGGTTTTGCACGTTAAAGTTTCACTTCTACCATGTGTGACTGTCACACATTTGTATTTCTTTTTAATCAGATTTTCTTCAATTGATATAATGAAGTTGCAACATTTATTCCTTGTCAGTAAATAAAGCACGGAATGACTGATATCCTGTACACTTAATATCGTCTACAATTCTTTAGGTTACTTCAAACATATTTAAGTTTCCTGTACACAGAAAAAATAACATAAGTTCCAACAGTCAATATTGAAAATACTCACAAGTGGGATGCACTTCCCTGTAGAATTACACTTGAATTGGTACTCGCTGCAACTCTTCTCGCAGTGTCCAGCCTCGTCAGAGCCATCCAGACAGTCATTCGTTCCTAATGGTAAAAGAGGACAAACAAAGAATGAGAAATGTCAGGTGCACACACTACTTTCCACAAGGCTGTACTCAACACTTTGATATACATATGAGCTCTGTATCGTCGTTTAGTGCGTTTCTGCAGAACTATTTATGCGCGTGATAAGTTAGCTGAGCGAGGTTTTTAAGAAAATCAAAAAAAAAGCGTGGACAATTTTTTCTGTTAGTTTGTACGTCTTTTGAACTTTATTCTACACTATAAATTGATCCTGTGTTAGTGACTAAAATCCACAATTGTGCTCAGTTGCCACCTGGTGGTACGATAATTTGAAACAGCAAGTGACTGAGGAAATCCAACTCAGACAGTAAACCCTTCCACACAGTGTTCTCTTTTATATACAACCAGGATGCCAGTGAAGGCTCACAAATACATCCTGCAGCTGAATAGATTTCAACAACCACTGATAAGGCTAATACGTTTGCCAATATGGCAGAGGGTACGTTTAGGTTATTTACCAGTTACCACCTGCCTCATGAAAAGTTGGAACCATATTTGCAAGCAACTGGCATTTTCTTTTCACTAAAAGAAGGTTTTAGAAGCGTCACGCACCTGTTGTTATGAATTCTAAGGTAATTAATTGCCAGATTGACCAATAGCTATGTTCAGACACCTCCTGTATTTAAAACGGGGGCATTGAGTTAAGGTGGTTGAGATGAGTTAAGCGACGGCAAATAAACACGGGCAGTCCCATGCAAGTCCTTTGCCACTGCAGGGGAGGGGCCATCGAGTTGCCATCACTGCCGCCTTTGTCTTCTGCAGCTCAGCCACCTGATGCTGCTACCACATCGTCCATTTGTCACTCCTTAAAGCTTCAAATGTTCATAAGTTCAGGATTCCTGGCAGCAAATCATAGTGATCGACCATTCCATCAAACAGTCACCACATTGCGTTCATCCAACAAGACTACACATCCGCCCCCCTGGAAACTGCTCGGAGTCCGACCTTTTCCCGCAAAAAATCCTGTCCCAAAATTTTATCCAACGACGACGGCAGGTGAATAGCTATTGCGTGTACCTGACGCCACGTAGTCGAGATTAATGGTCAGCACGTTCCATTCTTTTCCCATTTACTCTTCGAAGTCGAATTATTTTAGTGCCCTGTTAAGTTTTCTTTTTTTCCGTCTTCTAAGTCTCATTTATGATTTGATGACCACGGAGCTCCATCGGTAGGGCCACACTTACGACGAAACCATATCTTTAAGTTTTTTTTATTTTTATAATCTTTATTAAATAATATTTCATTTGCTCAGAACCACGGTTAATTGGTTATGGGAGACTCCCATGCCCCTACCTGGTTCGAACAACCTACAAGGCTGTCGAGCAAGTTAGCTACTTTCCTGCTAAATGGGAGTGCGTCAGCATAATCGTGGCCTAAACCCAGGGAAATCAGACAGGACAACATAGTCAGCTTTTACAAAACAATGAGCCTCCTTTCCCACACTTTTAACACGTTTCCTCGGGCACGCAGACCCCGGTTCCTTGTCGCAGAGGGTAAAACGCAGACGGGAATCTTTTCACGGATCAAAGGGGTTTATGGCTAAACGAAGATGACATGAACAAAACGAACGTTTTCAAGTGATGTCGTGAGTTCAGCGAAGGAAGACGATCAGAGGAGTGGAAGGTCTTCCATTTTGACTGATGATTTGGTGCAACAAAGTGAGGACGCTGTTCGTGAAGATCGCCGATTGACAGTGGATAAACTTGCTGCAATGTTTCCACAACTCTCCAGATCTCTCGTGCACGAAACAATCACCGAAACTTCCGGATTCAAAAAATTGTGGGAAAGAAGGGTGCCAAAACAATTGACACAACAGCACAAAGTGAATTGGGTCGCCTGCGCTCGTGAGTTACTTGAGCAATTTGGAAGGTGAGGATTTCCTTAGCTCCATTGTGACTAGAAATGAGACCTGGGTGGCTAATTACACTCCAGAGTCGCAAAAAGAATCATCTCAGAGGTGACACGCGTCTTCTCCCTCTGCAAAAAATTCAAGACCTGCATTCGGGCAAAAAAATCATTGCCACCATGTTAGGGGCCAAAAAAGGAATCATCTGATCGATTTCCTGCCCCAGGGGGGGGGGGGACTGCGAGCGGTCCAAAACAAGCTGAGGGGAATGTTGACAAACGGAGTGTGCTTCTTGCAGGACAACGCCCGCCCTCACACAGCCAACGTCACCAAAGAGCCGTTGGATTCATTCAGTCGGGACATCGTGAACCACCCTACATATTCCCCATACTTGGCTCCTTCCGATTTTCCTCTTTTCGCCTCCCTGAAGACTCACACGGGACATGTGTGGAAAACGCTTTTCAACCGACGAGAAAGCGAAGAATAAGGTCCTGAACTGGCAGAAAGTGGCCTGAGTTAGCGGGATAATTCTTTGACGAGGGCGTCAAAAAGCTTGTTGCGTGGCACAAAACTTGTGTGCTGACTTACTCCTATTAAAGGAACCGGGTGATCGTGGTCTAGTGGATAAGACATTGTTCATAATTCTCGACGTAAGTCGAGGATTGTGGATCGGAGCTCCGGCGCGATTGCCATAATTTTTGCCTGAGTCAGCAGCTCTTCAAAAAGCATCTCCAAACCCCCCTCGTAACACTCGCATAGAACGGGAAGGCGATTATGTGGAAAAATAAGTGAGACATTACCCTACAAAACCCTGAAACTTTTTTTTGTAAATAAAATAAATCTAGTACTCTTACTTTCTGGACGTACCTCGTACTTCTGTGCCACAAGGAAGTCTCCTAGGGCCGTATTTATGCTTAACATTTTGCTGCAACATTACCCTAAGACATGAGCCTGATTTAGCGCGTCTCGACAATGATGACCTCGTCTTTGTCATGATTCAAACAAACCCTCAAATCTCGCAATGTCACAGAGAAAAATTAAGTCGGTGGTGCACTAAATGGCGCATCCACCCCCTTCCCATCACTAACTATAAAAAGTTCCAGGTAGACCATTTCGAACGCAATACTATCGTCCTTTCCCCCTCACCACCACATCCATCAAATGTCTAGGTATCATCTACTCTTGATAGACTTGTCACTCATCATTAAGGCAGCTCTAGCTCGTATACTTCACAACCCTGTCACCTCACAGCAAATATGATCTAACTGTGTGATTCCCTCATCCTATACCCTTCTCATCTGGAGCACTGACAGAGGCAGCCCAATTTAAGCGACTTGAAAGCCATCAAAACATAATTCTTCAGCAAAATATCGCCCACTCGTCTCAATTTATGATAAATTCAATTTAATTTCAAGCGCCCACATACCTGCAATTATGTCTCGTTGTACGGCCCTACGCCCGTCACTTTTTTTTGGATGTGCACATGTTCTGTTTCAGAAAACGACACATCCAGCTGTACAACGACCGCCTCTTCTTCCTTCTCCCGCTGTGCAAATGAACTTTCGAGGGCGAAAATTTTATTGGGGGGAGGGAAAGCAGTAGTTATGGGTCTTTAGTGACTGCATGCTGCATGCTAGACATAAGAGGTTTTCTTTATTCGGTATCTAATTTGTAACAAAAATTGCTTAACTATGCTTTTTACAGTTTTGGGTTGATGTCTGTCTAATGCTAAATGCGTTTACAGGGAGATAAATGTGGACAATTGGCTAAAGGAAAGCCATTCAGCTTGGGTTTGGAGCTAAGAGGTAGTACCTTAAGGAATTTAGAGTATGAAGGCAACAGGAGTACTTGTGGAACAGGCCAGGTAACGAATTTATTGTTTGCATGCCATCGAGACCAGTTTCGGGTCATCGCCTTCGGTAGGCCTTCGTCTATCTGCACTTTCCACTTTACTCTTGTTCTTAGTCTTAAGTTTAGTCTACGCTGTACTATACTTGTTCCCGTGATATCTTGTCGGTACTACTCTTCTGTCACTTTATTTCTGCATCTACTCTAGTCATCAATACTCAATACTGTAAGACATCACATTTTTGTAAAAATTAGTAGGGGGGTACCTTGGGGCGTGTCCGTTTCGAACCGTCCTTTACCGCTTGTCCGCTTCTGCTCGTGCTCGCCCGCTACCGCTCATCCGTGCCCACCGCTGCGCCTTCGACCGATACCACTATGACCTCCTTTGCACCTCCTCCCTAGTCCTCTCCAGCGCAACGCACCGTGGCCCACACTTCCCATGGTCGCCAGCCTACTTGCCCACAACCCAGGCTCGGTACTTCATGGCCTACATGCCCACCTTCACTTCAGCTGCCCAGGACCATTACTCTGGGGCCTCTTGCACAGATGTCGGATCGCTGCCGCCCAACCAGGCCCTTCGCCGTATGCCTAACCAGGCCCTTCGCCGAACGCCTAACCAGGCCCTACGCCGCTGCTCAAGCCCAGCGCCTCATGCTTCACCACACTCCAGTTACCAAGAACCTAATCGCTCCGTGCCCAGCAACCACAAGCGTAACTTCCCACCTGCTTGCGCCACCGCCAGTCACGCCTCCTCGCTATCTGCTCAAGAAGAGAAGACGAGGACCTACCCTGGGAAAACGCCTAACCACCCCCTCCCACCCTCCCCCCTTTAACGCCTGATCATGAGGGCATGATCTTCTTGCAAGGAGGAGTGATGTTACGGGCACGATCAGATTGCTTCTTTTATCGGGCAGAGCCACTTGAAGCAGCTCCAATTAAATCTGAAGAGGAAGATAGCTGCTGATGAACAGGGAGAGGGTGGACCGCATTGCCGCGATCGGAAGGTTAGGAAAATCAGGTCCACGGCGCGCAACGAGGCACTCGGCCTATTCCTCTTCCGGGATCTGTAACTGGGGGCTGTACTGTTGATCGGATACGGAATATATTGGTTGGAAAGGAAGGATTATTTATTGAGAGACGCCCAAACGATAACCATCCTATAACAAATTCAACGGTATACTGATTTTATAATGGGGTACGAAAACTCGCAAATACTTACCATCACAAACCCAAGTCTTAGGGATGCAACCCTGCTCAGGGCAGAGAAACTCTGTATCCTTGCATTGGACATGGCAATTTCTCTCGTCAGAATTATCACGACAGTCGTTTTCCCCGTCGCAAACCCATTCCATTGACAAGCACGCCCCTGAAATTTAAAAGTAAAACAAGTGAATTAATCAATAACACAAATATTCTTTAACAGAGTCAACGGTCATAAAACTCAGGTTACCGTTGTCGCATGTGAACTCAAGGCACTTAGGTTGCACCTCGGTCATCGGGGGGCAGTCTAATTCGTCTGAACCATCCCAACAGTCATTCTGCCCGTCGCATATCCAATTGCTGAGTATGCAGGCCGTCGTGTGGTTGCAATTTATGAATGGGTTCTTTTTGTACTTCACATCGGAAATGAAAGATTGCAAATCAAGGAGACAATTTCTCGGTGGACATTCCATTTCATCTGAAATAAAACTGGTGATATGTAAGGACATTCGTGAATAACCAAAATGGAACGAACTAGCGAGCATATTTGTGCAGATAGAAGGGAAGAAGTAACTCGTAAAGAAGTTGAGGGAGGGAACATAAGGGATTACGACCCGGTGACTTAAATATTGTGAATGAAACCCGCGTCGTATCGTAGAAACAGAACTGCCAATAGGCAGAGGCTATCAAGCAAGGGAACAATGGCAGCGTTTGATCTCCTAGACAGACGTGCAGGCACATCAGTAGCTGCTCCTTAGAAGTACAAAGCGAAGCTTGCAGATCGCCTTAATTGTAAAGCATCTTGGTATGTGTCAGTTGGGGGCTAACCCTGTGAAATTTAGATATGTATTCTGTCCATTAAGGTTCTTGTGTGAACTTCGTAGATGCAGGATTCGTCATTGGTGAATGAATGAGAGTTCTGGCTAAAGGCGTCCTGAAGTTGCTCACTCAAACACTGTCACTATTCAGATAGTTGCTTTCAATCAGCAGTCTTAATTTGGACTATTGGCAATTGGATACATCTTCCGAAAATTGAAAACTCTCGTGTGCAACAATTCCATCTCTAAATGGACCGTACTTACCACTAGCCTGCCCTCACATGGCCACATCTTGAATAGGACAGGCGAGTGTAGCACAAAACATGCCGTTTACACTTGTCAAACTAATGAAGTGTTGAGTTTGTTCTCTCAGAGGTTGGTTGGTTCGTTGTGAGGTCCCTTTCCACTTCCCAAGCCCCCTCGTTTACCTTCTCAGTGACAATCCCATTTCATCGTCTGCTATTAATTTGCATCGTTCTTCCTTTTCCAAGACACCTATTTTCTTGTGCTTCTAGTTTTTTCGGAAGCGTCCTTAGGTGCTTCTAACACTCTCAATGCGTTCATCAAGATCGTAAACCGCATTTTTCTCCACCAGAGAACGCTGCAGGTTTGGCACAGATTGATGAGTCACATGTATAATTAGTTGTTCTTCCACCTGATATTTTGTGAATTAACCTTCAGTTTATGGTTCACTGATTGGGGCTTCTGGGAGCAAAACTAAAAACTACTAGTTATACTTGGGGGACAGGAGTCAAAAAGGACACAAAAGGAGTCACGCCCCCCCCCCAGGAACTATTGTTCTCAACATTAAAACAAATACACTAAACTGTGCTGAAGGAGATAAGAATGTTGGTACTCACCTGATGCGTCAGGGCAGTCAGGGTCGTTGTCACAGCGAAGCCAACTTTGAATACACGGACCACCCTGATCAACAACAACAAAAAACTTATATAGAATCCACGACCTTGAATAATGAGTTAGAATAATTTCAAAGCCAATTAAGAACGCTATACTAGGAGGATCAACACGGAGAGGCAGCCATTACTAAAGCGTCGACACAGCGAGAACAACTATTACCTCATTCAGATGCTAAGGGGGGCACCTCCACCATATGAGAAAGGCACAAGGCACCTAGCTCTGCTCAAGTTATTTACTAGCCAACCACCTAATTGAGAAAGTTTTTACTGTACCTTGCTCTAGGAAGCAGAAAGGTAAGTTACGTGATAGCTTGAACAAAATGTTTGAAATTTCCACATATCTTCAATTTTAAAAGGCTTCCGAGATCGAAAAACACCACTTGAGAAAATGGTATGAGTCTCTTTCCTGTACTCAATAATAACCACAGTCCCATTCCACGACAACCAATGGACCCTGAAGACAGCGTGGATGGCAAGGTCCCTGACATCGCCGATAGATAGTTTTTTTGTTTCACTCACTTTGCATTTGAAGTAATCAGGTTCTTCGCATTTACAGTCGACTTCGTCTGAAAAGTCGCCACAGTTGTTGAAAGTGTTGCAGGTTTGATTCATGTGAACGCACCGACCGTTGGCACATGAGAAATATCCCTCACGACAGTGTCTGCAACAGAGTTCAAAGCTCAATTTGTAACGTACTACATGCCAAACTAACAACGTAAGTGTTACATCGTTAGACCTAAATTTACCTCGTGGCGCAATAATTGGTAGATTCGTCGGACTTGTCGACACAGTGATGAATGCCATCGCAGGTTAAGTGGTACGGAATGCAACTGAAAGTGAAAGCTGCCGTTACGTTTCGAATTTTGAAAGAAATAGAAGTATTTTATGAGGAAACATAATAAGTTGATTATTGAGGTGAATGAAGAGGGGTACAAACCCCTCAAGTCAGGAAATTAGGGGTGATTCTAAATTAAAAGGGTCCTCTCTTGAAGCCTTGGTTTGAATGCACAACTTAAGTGACAGAGTAAATTGTGCAGTCCCAGTTCGCTTTCTATTCATGTGAATGAACATCAAACGTTGTTGGTGCTGCACACGATACAGGGAGCCTTTCCTCCACAAAAGGTACCCTGTGGAAGGTTATTTCTTTGGCACATCTAGCCAAACAGTGAATGTGTTTTTATTACTTTCCTTGCTCTACAAAGTAGAAAGAAAAGTTATGTAATCGGCTGAGAAAAAGATTTTAGTTCTCTTCAGATCTTTACGTTTCAGACCCCCCTGAGTCCGAAAAACACTATTTGGGAAAATGGTCTGTGTGTGTGTGTATGTGTGTCTATGAACGATTTTTAGAGAAAACCACCGTATCAAATCAGCTCAAACTTGATATCTAGCCCGGAAGTCACTATGGGACGCCAAAATAAGGGTATGAACAAAATCCACCGAAATTTAACTATAGTTATCATAGTGATCAAAAAACCAAATTTTTTTTTTCTCAAAAACGGCTCTAACGATTTTGATTAAATTTTTTATATTGGTAGCTCCAAATATGGCAACTATACCATAAAATTCCCATCTTTGGGAAAATGACGAGAGCAGCACAATAAATTACCAAAACTTTAGACGAAATCGGTTTTAGCGCGGTTTTTAGAGAAAACCACCGTACCAAATCAGCTGAAACTTGATGTCTAGCCTACAGGTTACCATGGGACGCAAGAACCGAAAGTTAACTATAGTTATCATAGTGATCAAAACACCACATTTTTTTTCTCAAAAACGGCTCTAACGATTTTGATTAAATTTTTTATATAGATAGCTCTCAATAAGACAATTATACCATGAAATTCCCATTCGTGGGAAAATGACGAGAGCAGCACAATAAATTATCAATATTTTCGACGAAAAGCGTTTGGAGCGCAGTTTTTTCCTCATAAACTCTGCTGGAATTTTTGTAGAATGCTAAAAAAAAATTGGTATTGTAGTCCAATCCAATACCTAAAGGGTGAGTGTTTAAAAACGCTCAAGAGATACATGCGGGTCACTCCAGAAATTCCTGAATTTCAACTACCGCCGTTTCGCTTACTACCAGTTCTAAACATTTTTACCCAATAACTCTGCAAAAGTAATTACTATCAATAGGGTTATGTCCGCCAGAAGGCAAATTATTAAAGTTTACGTATCTGTTAGGTGAGTCCGTCTCTTCTGGCTGGTGTGTTGCTGGTGGCAAGCGCTTTCGATGTAAAGACATCATCGTCTGGCCAGACTTAATGGCGCTTGCCACCAGCAACACACCAGCCAGAGGAGACGGACTCACCTAACAGATACGTAAACTTTAGTAATTACTATCCTTCTTCAAAAAATTTGTGTTTACAGCCTCATTAATTATCTGTGTACCAATTGCTCAATAATGGTCCTGCAATGAGTATGAGCAGCACAATGAAATCTGGAACTGTAAGCGCTACCGCTTGCTGCTGCCGTAAAGCGATGTTTGACCAAGTTCAAATTAACTGAGTGATAAATGAATTGATTAAATAGAATTGGCCATGTACAAAGTGGATTGTTGTAGAGCTAAGGAAAGTTGTGTGTTGCAACGCACCAGATATTTTATACTATAGATCCCTAACACATTAAAACACCTCAGCTAGGAAGTAGTCACGGGGATAAAAGGAAAGAAATAGGATGAGTGGTACAAAATTAATAAAGTTAACGTTTTACGCTTTCGATGTAAAGACATCATCGGAATACGAATTGCACTATGTACGGACAGCACACTAAGACAAACAAAAAACTGACCCACTCGACCAAAGTGGTGTATACAAAATAACTTCTACTGTAAAACCGCGTACATAGGACAAACAGGACGAAAACTACGGACGAGATACTCAGAACACATTAATTCTCTTATAACGAACAAAAACGACACAAATTTTGCAAACCACCTCAAGACAACTGGACATGAACCTACAAAAATACGGAACTGCGCCATCTTGTTACATAAACAATACAAAGGATCAAAACTAAACGTACTAGAAAAGACGGTATCTATAAAAGAAAAGACTTCAACAAATCAATACACTTCAGACGACCCAATAAGACTCAGAATCGTCAATCAACAGACTAATTAATAAAGCTAAACAAAATTGCCCCTACACTCTTTTTCTTTCGCATTTAAGTGATTTTCCAGAAAGTGAATGACTAGTCAACTTTCTCTTCCTATATAAAGACCACGACTAACTGATGACTTCATTACTGAACAAATGGCCATACGATGATGTCTTCAGATCACAAACACTCGCCTATGGCTTTCAACCAACCAGGGAAGACGAATTATTAACTTTAATAACTTATTGGCGGAACTAACCCAATCACTGTAATTCCTAATTCAATAAAACAAATAGAAAAATGTTTAGGTTGGGGGTTGGAGCAGGGAGAGCCAAGTGGGAGGTATTCACTCAGATGTCCAGGAGGTGGGGAGTGGAGGAGGGTGAGGAAGGACCACTGAGTCACTCGACTGAACCCAGGGCTTGGCAGGTGTCAAACAGTAAATACCTTATTAGTCAGAACTGTGTGGTAACCTCCCTGCAAAACAAAACCAACTACATAAAAGAAGTTTAGTTGACTGATCAATAATTACCCTCCAGTCTCACAGGCGAACTCATAGGCTGAACATAGTTTGTTGGTGGAGGGAGATGGGACACAGCGCTTGCCATCACTGTCGAGAGACATACCAACGTTGCAGCTACACTTGACAGCGCCAGTTGCGTCCAATTTACACAGTTGAGAGCACCCTCCATTCAAAATTCGACAAGGATTGTTGAAACCTGCAAAGAAATCATAACGAAAATTTCAGTTAACCGCCTTGAAAAATAAATATTTCATTAGATCTCTGGAGGGTTTGGACTTAGCATCCCGTAACTCGAATGATCTAGCTTTGGGTTGGATGCAGGATGCTGGCTGTACTTACGAAACTTCAGGATGTAATCTGGGTTGCCCTTAAGAACAACTTCTATCAATGGTTTACTGGTCTTTTCAGAAGCTACAGTTCAAAGGTAGTTAATTTTGGTGAGATCCCAACTGGGGTATTAGTGGAAAAAATGAGTAAAGTGGTTTTAGACTTGGGAGGGTTAGTAGGGCTCTCTGGGGCCATGAGAATGGCGAGGAAATTTCTTCAGACCAAACCTGGGCCAAGGGAGGCTGATAGTAATTCGAAGTCATTACATCAATGGAGAAGGGAGGATTGTAGATTGCTGCTCCTGCCACAGAGCTGGAGAGGGGGCGCTGAAACCAATTGGCTTATTGAGCTTCCTGAAGCAGCAAGATTATTTACAATAACTCCTTAGGAAATACTTCGTTTCTCGCAATTAGCAGAATTAATAACATGGCAGCGAGTTCGGTCACAGTAGACATGAATGGTCGAGTAAACTAATGGCACATTTCATTCCATCTTATTGGCAAACCGTTTGAATACTCACAATTGTAAGATGAGTTGTAAATGGCCGCTATTCCCATCGGGCGCCCAACATCTCGGCGCAATTGAGTGGCTTCAGCTCCAGTGAATTTATTCGCACGAACCACCGAATGTACCACCCAATCTGTCCAGTAAATGTACTCGCCGTACACTGCCATAGCGAAAGGATGTTGGGGAGATGCACTTGTCAATATCTATAAACATCAATATGAACCATTTTGTTAACCAGTGAGATCAAAATTTAAGTCAATGATGGCCGACTTCATAGTGACAACTTACAACTCGATCGGAGCCATCTAGCTCACACCTCTCAATTTTGTCCAAACGAGCGTCCGCCCAAAACAGTTTTTGTGATAAATCGTCTATGGCAATCGCGTTGGGCATTCGAATTTCGGTCTTGATAATGGCTTCCATTAATCGGCCGTTGGTGAAGGACCTCTGCAACAATCAGGAACCCATTAAACTGCTGTCAACGTTTTATCCTGATGGTGATACAACCCTGATGTCTCGTCACCTGAATAGATGGATGTTGATTGTTCCAGTTGGTCCAATACAAACGAGAGTCACACACATCCACGGCGATGCCTCGAGGTTTATCCCAAGGGAATAGTTTGATAACAACCTGGAAATATTCGATATAAAGACATGTCACAAGAGTTTGCTCTACAATAAGTTTTAAAAAGGGGCCAGATTTGTGCTGTTTCCCAAATTTACCGCTTGAAAACACTTACTTGACGTTAGTAAGAAGATTTTTTAAACAAAACTCAACTATCAGAACACTGAAAGAACCGCTTTGATTAAATAGATGACTGGATGGACACATCTTCTCAGAATCTAAATACTGGCTTCCACTCATCAACTAAGCACACTTGCCACATGCCAGATTCACCGTAATCATGAAAAACAGCAAACGCTGATGGATGGCAACGACTAATTGAGAGGGGAACCAGATCATTGGATCGTCATTTCTTCCACAATGAAGAAAACGTGACGATACCCAAGTATGGAAATGTGGAAAATGGGTGTTGAGAGGATTGTGCCCAATTCGAAAGTACCAAGAGGAATCACGAGTTAGCCTACCTAACCCCTTCCTGCATCAGACCAAGAAGCTGCCAGCCACTACAGGGCAACGTAGCCAACGTCGCTGGGTACGATTGCTTCAGGACCTCTGGAAGCAAGCTGGACTTAGGAAAGTGAAAGTACTTGTGATTTACCATCGCTTCCTCATTCCCACTCACAACAAAACATCACCCATTCACGTATTTTATCTGGACTTTTCCCCAAGAGCAGGGTTAGCTAGGAGCTGAGATCTAATTTTTTTTTGTTCAGTTCGTACTGGTATCTTATAGTGCTAAGACTCATATTTCTGTTTCTTCTTACTGTAATATACCCTGATACCAAATGGAATTGGTTTTTTTTTTTGCCTGACTGAAGAGAACATTGGTCCTACGAGATACACGAATTTGTCAGGACCAAGGACCTAGTTGGAACGACTCAAATTGCCGAAATAGGCGCTGACATGAGTCGAATTCCATTGTTACCAAGCCACAACGAAGCTAACACATTAACAGGTAACGCCTTTGCGAACTCATTCAAGAAAATTTGATGTTAACGAAAAGTTTCTGGCTTCAAGTGTAATTGTTTTGGATAACTAAAATCAGAATTTGATTCGAATTGGAGCCAATTGATATTCCGCTTCTAATGCTACAATAGCACACAATGCACTCATATCAGTACATTTATCTACGACTTGTGTGTTTCACAGAATCCTTTCCACTTCTTACTCCCACCTAGAGGAGTAACTCATGAAGACCTATCCGCAATAAGACAATACAGAATAAAACACAACACGGCTTACTTCGGGAGTTGAATTGCCAGAAGAAAGTGACATTTTGAAAATAGTCGCAATGTTGTTGCAAGTCCAGTACAGAGAGTTTTCAATTGCTCCATAAGTCAGACCTTCGACAGACCCCTGACGCTCTGCTATGATCCTGAAAATCAACGCTCGTGTTACTCAATGAAACTCAACGTGAAATGGTATAGCTAACCACTCAAACCATCTCACCTGTGGTCGGAGCCATTGAAATTGACAGCGTTGATGGATCCTTTTTGTATGTCGGAGTAGAAAATAGTTTCAGTTGCGTAGTCGTACGTGAGACCTGTGAAAATAATCGTGAGATGTTAGACACGTTTGCTGATAACTAACAGTCTTCGAGTGTAATGAATAAATTCGCCTTGCCTATCGCGTTCCTCATGAATTGTTCCGAGGAAATAGTTGGAAGTGGAGGGTTGTGGTCCATATCCCCAACGAGGTTAACAGTGTCAATGCGGTCGACCAGTGAGTAGGCGAGGAACGCATTTGGCGGAGTGCATGAGCCTCCAGATGGTAATCCGTGAGAGCACCGGCAGATTGGTTCTGTCCCATCGAACTGAAAGTGCAAGGTAAGAAAAAAGGAATAGGGCACGACTTACAGGACAGTATTGGAATTGCTAAGAAATTCAGTTTAGTGCTACTGAAGTAAGGGCAGAAAGGTCCTATGCCAGTAAGACAGGGCATATCATTACAGATTCATTAGTGGCTTCAAACCCTGTCCAGGCGAAACCATACCCAAGCGGCAGCTTTGCTTGGAAGAAGAGTATGTAAGGGAATCAGTTGGAGATTTAATATAGAGAAGCTATACTCTTCACCCACGTTTGTAAAGGGCTACAACTCCACCTCATGTTGACGGGGTAACTCCAAATAAAGTTGAAGAGACATCCCTTTGACACAAACTGCGACGGGAAAGAATGTGACCAGCGATGAACAAACATTCTTAGTCTACCACAGGTGGGGTGATGCCCCCACCCTCCCCTCTTATAGAAAGTCAGCAAGAGGCGATAAAATAGGTTCTTCTTCCATTAAACTGTATCATAACCACCCAAATGTGAGCCGATGCACTCATTATTGCTTACTATCAAAAGGAAATGGCTGTTGTACAATCAGGACTCGCTGCATCGCCTCAGTTCTGAATATTCAAAGGAAAAAGTTGTTTGTGCAGAGGGCACAAGGGATACAGCATTGAAATGAGGAGATACAATAGCTGTGCATGAATAAACGTACACTTATAAGAATACCACTAGAATCTTTCCTCGATTTCTAGCTGTAACAAAAAGAAGACGCTTCAAATGAACAAGGTGGTGTGATTTCCACACTCTGGACGCTTGAACGTTATAAACTATTTCATGATAAATAAATCTGTTTACTAAATGTTTAATTTCGGAGAGAAAACCTCCAAATTATTACACAACTGTTTATTATTCTCTTGAACAGCTTGACCTAGGCTCACACCTCTGAGAACCATCCTTTTCGATTCAGCGTCAAAAAATACCAGTGAACCATACGAAGCATGATCTAACTACTACGGAACGCCCCAACCAGATACCAAATGTGATTTTTGTGCGTAAGAACGGATTCTTTAGGTTCACATTAAGGGCGTAAAACAGCCCGGACAGACATTGCCCTCCTCTTCCTCACTGATTATTCCCTTTTTCCGATTTTGTGTTCAATCTGATCCAACTTTCTTAGAAAATAAGAACCGTTTTATACCCTTTAACCCCTTTTTCTATGTTTTCGTTTCTCCGAACAACTGACTGACTTGCTTTTCTTGAAAGCGTTCGCACCAATTGAAGAGCTATGAAAACTTAGGTGAGTCCTCTTTCATTTCCACATTCTACTTATATTTGTCCTCGTGTATTCTTTTTCTGGGAGCTCGCCAGTTGAGGGTGGTCCGTCCAACGGTCAGAAACACACGGGTGGTATCAAATGCTCCATTACAAAGGAAATTTAACAATTTTGCTATAATTTCCCACGCCCATGATAAATGTTATTTCGAAGTTATTTAGCGCATCATGTCGATACAGTCCACCAAGCTATTTGAGCACAAAAAAAGAGGGATTTTCTGCAAACAACTTTCAACACTAATAAATAAGTATTACTACGCCCAACTCGTTACTAAGTCGATGATTACCAAGCAAAGTTGAGCACATTGGTGCTTTCCAGGTTCACACGGATTTGTCCTGTGCTTCAGAGGCAATTTTGCTATCACTGTCAAATCTTTCAAGGACTCTCCTGAAAATGAAAACGATCCTTATCAGTTGTAAATGTCATGAAACTTGAATCATTTCTGCAGAAACAAATGCTACAACAACGTACCTAATTTCTGAGCCAGAGTTGTAACTGTTGCATTGGGAATAGCTGCTGCCGACCGGATGCTACCTTTTTCACTCAACAAATCAATCCAGTAAATAGTGTTGTTGTGGTAGGCGAGTGCATATGGGCTGAGTTCTGAAAAGTTGAAGTTGAAATTATCCAGTATTATTAGTGCTAGGCGGATACAGGCTTAGACTTTACGATCCCAGCTCTTTCCAGACAGAGCAAAGGACGGGTTTACGATTTGAAAGGGTTGAGTAAGACATGGCACGCAAAAGAAGACAAAAGGGTCCTGAATACTAACTCTCTGTGCGTTGCAGGATTGTGAGATTTAAGCCGCTGTAATCCATGGAAAATATGGAATTTTGCTTGCTGTCGCACCAGTAGACCAATTGGCTCTGAAAAATTTGAGTCAATCAATCAATCAATGATATAATAACAAATGCAAGTAACTACTATAGATAATCAAATAACATAATTGGTACATTTCGGTAGGTACTTAGGTAGCATTAGGACATTCAAGCAACAACAACAAAATACATATGTACATGTTACTATTTTTCTATAAGCACCTCCATACCACACGAAATTGCTGAGGGCAAACCAGCCTCTGCCATTCAGGCAACCCTTAAGGCAGGTATTGTCGAGTCCTCCTCCTCCTAGAACCTTTACTCAGTCAATATAGGACACACCTCAATGAAATGGTTGTCTTCCTTTACCCCCGCATTACACAGTCGTAATTCCTATCCAGACTACTAAGCATTGGGTTCAGATTTAATGATTCTCCTCAGGCCTTGACAATACTGCTTTCCAGAATACCTAAATAACTCGTACAACTGTGATCGAGAGTAGCATGGAGACGATTCAGTTATTCGCTCATCAACCCGCGCCCGCTCCACTTCAGCTACCTTGAGAGCAAATTTGTTGCCACTTCTGCAATAATTTTCCAAGGGAGTTCCTTAAGCAGTTGCGATTCGCTCAAAACTTCGCTGCCATCTGTTGTAACTGAGCAGTTCCCTCGTCGCCCTGTCACTCGCATTCACTCTCACCCAGTTCCCTTTTTGTGGTGGTTAAACTTCCCCGAGTGTAATTGTGAATAAAACTCTTCAGTTGATATCGTACTTACTCTCTGACTCACATGGTGCGATATTGCTAAGTATCCATAACACCAAGAAGACAGGCAAACGGTTTTCACGCATGGGTTTTACTTTATTCAAGTAGTTCACAAATGTTTGCAACATGAACACTCGTTGAATTGCCACACCTGAGCACCTTAACAGAGTTCACTATGCGAAACCACCACATAAATTTTCTTGTGGCAAGGGGAATACGACGTCTCATAAAAAGGCGGTCTCAAATGCAATACCACATGATAGGCTACTACCAGGCTTTCTACAAGGTGACAGCAAAGGAACGTTGTAGGGGTCAACGTAACTCCAAGGTATTGGTATCTATTAACTATTTCTAGGCGTTCATCTTTAAAATACCACTTCTCGTACCTTGACAAACTGCCTCCCCGTTTGTGGATGATCTTGGATTTCCACAAATCGCAGGGGCAGCTGGTTTCGTCAATGATTTTCTACATAATCAGAGTGCTATCAACTAGGAGGACGAGATCATCGGCTCACACTAGAACATTGACTTTTCTCCCACTAATTATCAGCCCCCCCCCTTCCATTTGCTGAGATACTGCGAGTTGACAGTTTCAGAAATATACTGCGGTTGAATCGATACGAGAGACATCACAACTTAAAGCTAATCAATTAACAGAAGCAGCAATATAAAATACAAACCTCAGTGTTCAAAGCAAGGCCCGAAACTGAACCCATTGACCCGAGGACTTGAATTGGAGTAACGTCGGAGCCATCGAGATCAGAACGAAATATTATGTGTGGTTTTGTGCCTTCATCGGCCCAAAACAACTTGCCAACGTACGGATCAACCTGAAGAGAAAGCATTTTGCACGTATTGATCCTAGTTTTACAATACAGCAAAGTAAACACTGCATGGGGAGAGAAGGGTGAATTCGGGCATTGGTCTATACACAGAGTTAAAAAAGCGTTGGTAAGGGCTTCACACGTTCAAACTTGTTGAAGGCTGTCACACCTTCAATTTGCCCTACTAACTCAGTACAGCCCACGCTCCCAAAACAGCGTTATATGCTTCATCCAGTTAAATAAGACATTAAAATCCCTACGTCTTGCCGACTGGTGGAGATCAGCTCGTTCAAGTTGAAGCAATTTGAATCTTGAGGCGTACAAGTGTTGCTGAAGTCTGGCCATCACCAATATACATACAAATAACTGCCCAGGATCTGTTTTTGCCATTGCGACAGAACAATTATAAAAAAAAGTAAGCTCTTGGCAAGCTGGGTGCCTCGCCCTTCGAAATCGAAAACAACAATGCTGCTGCTTTCTTGTTGGTTGGGTTGGGACATCGTTTAACTAGAATTTCTTCATTAAGGCTCCACTGTAACAGGGACATTTTACAAAAAAAAAGTTTACATTGGCTATTGAAACGAATGTACTGTGTGTTGGACAGTGGCAACTAGTGGCTCCTTCAGGACAAAATCACTCTCTCACTAGTCTATTGCTATACTTCAGTTTTTGGCCAAAAGACAGGTTGTTTGCATCAATATACAACACACTAGAACAATAATAGAAACAATTGATGACAAACGAACTGAACATGATTGAAATGGAGGCGTTTCAGGAAGCTAAGAACTAAACACACGTTGTATGGAATTAGAAGGAGACTACATGTTTTATGTGTTGTATGGTTTGTGTGCTATCTGTCTTGAAACTGTTTGAATTCACTATGTACTCAAGATGACAGGTCTCAGATCGCTCCTCTACTGGGAAGCGAGGCAAAGGTATATAGGTAGGGATAGAAAGCAACATAATAGATAATAGGCTTAAAATCTTCTCTCTCTCTCTCTCTCTCTCTCTCTCTCTCTCTCTCTCTCTCTCTCTCTCTCTCTCTCTCTCTCTCTCTCTCTCTCTCTCTCTCTCTCTCTCTCTCTCTCTCTCTCTCTCTCTCTCTCTCTCTCTCTCTCCTTGACGTAATTTTAGGATTATAACTGCGTTCTTGCTAATGCATATCCAAGTTTAGTATCATCTAAGACGGGCAAACATGAGAACAACAATACGACATTTCTGTTCAAGCTCAGGGGAGGTTGCCAATATGAGGGGGTTCAACTGCCCTGTATTGGGTAACTTACTGCAAGGGAGTGCGGAGAAGTGATGTTCTTTTGGACCACAACATGCGGATGGGAGCCGTTGGCTCTTGCCACTTCAATCACCTGCAATAATAAACAACATCAATTAATTAAAGAGATTATCCCGATATTCATGAAATTATGGAAGTCAGTCAGTGTCTAACCCGTTGTTTCGGATTGGCCCAATAGATGTTTCCAGCAACCCAGTCCACTGCCAAACCTGGAAAGAAATTTATACGTGATCCATGGAAAATTTAGAGCAGGTGATAATTTCACGAAAAGAATCATGATAAGACCTGTGAGCCAATCTATAGCGAGAGTGTCTGAATTTTCCAAATGGCCGACTACCACTTTGCGCCCAGTTCCATCACGACGGATTCGAGTGATTGTCCCGTGATCTGAGTCTGCCCAGTAAATGTAGTCTTCAACTGAGAACAATAATTGGGATATAATCCGTTTGGTGGTAATACAACCAAATTATTACAATCAATATTGTAATCCACAGTGGCATAAATGTTAGGGTTTTTCATTTATTACTGTAACCTCACTGCCATTTTCCAAGTATTCGTCTCGCCTCCACAACTTCCTCCGAGGCTACATAATATTATACACTACTGTGCCTGAAAGAGCCTTCCAACATGTGTATAACATACAAGTCCCCCTAAACGAAAATATCGATCCCCTAGGCTTACCAGGGTCGTAGTCAATGCTTGTTGCCATTGAGACACGAGAAATAGGAGCGAGAACTTCCAAGTTTGAGTCGCTGAACGTCAATGGCAGACCACGCATCTCCCAGTTGATCGAGTAAATGAGGAACTCGTCCTTCCCAATGCATTTAGTCTCATCCTTCGGATCCGCGAAATAACCTGAGCGTAACAAAATGAACATTAATGAAATTTGAGTTCTGCCTCTGTACCGCAGTAATATGACAAATGAATCAATTATTTTCCACAAAAAAATTGGGTTGACAGTCAAAGCTGCTCACTGGTGCCCACATTCAAAGATGGTACGCACATCAAAGTGAAGGTAACATCATTAGACGTTTTTTAATCTTTCTCCACAGATTAATTAGTTAACACTAATGTAATTAGTTAACATTAAAATGACTGTGTGGGTGGACATTTCATTTTGAGGATGGCAGCACTGTTTTGAGAGGGTTTAACGTTTAAATTGATATGAAATAAACCTTTCTAGGCTAAGGCTTTATTCACCAAGAATTTGACATGAAATGATTTTTGAAATTTGCAGCTGGTTGTAAACATTTGTAACATATGTTAATAATAATAATAAACTGGTAACGATCACCACATTCTTCCCACCCTCATTTTGTCACGTAGTCCTTCAGGTAACTTGGTGGCCCTCGTGCTCTTGAGGACCGTCGAAGTTCATTTTCATTGTTTGACTCCGGTGGTAATGAAGTTGATGGCACCCTGAAGTCTTGGGAAGTTGGTGGTGAAGAAAGAGCGGGAGATGACGGATTGAATGTGTAGGAGCTGGTGAAGTTGGAGTTTGAATGTTCGGCTCATTTAATGTTTGCATGTGGTCTTGACGATCCTCCACCTCTTGCGACTGATTGGTAATCAGTTGCGTGTCCCCTATTGAAGCCAGAAGTCGAAGGGAGACGGTAGCCTCTTGTCCATTTAACAGTCGCACGAAGGCATAGTCAGGGTTGGCCTCGATTAGATCGACTTTATCGTTCATCGTTTTCCATATAATGCCGTTGCACCTTTCTATTTGACCATTCCCTTGTGGGTTGTACGGAGTAGTACGGCTAGTTGCAACACCACTTGAATTTAAAAACTCATTCAGCTCTGCTGACAGAAAGCTGGCTACTCTTTCAGAATGGACAAAGGAGGGTAAGCCAAAGGTTGAGAATTGAGTGTCTGATAATTGTCGTAGACGTCAAATGGGAATGGGAAACGGGAATACTCGTCGACAATAGTTAATAAGTACCTCTTTCCATTTGTGGATGTAGGCAATGGCCCCTTGAAGTCCATTTTTAAGCGTTCAAATGGTGATGTCGCCTTGATTAGAGTTCCTGTGTTGTGATAAAACCGTGGCTTCAACTTAGCACAAGTGGCACATGCGGTGATAGTTCTTCGAATTTTCGTCAATTGAAAATGGTAGATTTTTACTTCTGACCCAGTGGGTCATACGTGTAATACCAGGATGACATAAATTGCAATGAAAAATCAGCAGATCTGATACCGAAGTAATGTTCCCAATGAATTGCAGATCTTGAGTTGGAGGCTTGGCTCGTGATAGAGTGTCTGCAGCT
This sequence comes from Pachypeltis micranthus, assembly GCA_020466155.1. Taxonomy (NCBI): domain Eukaryota; kingdom Metazoa; phylum Arthropoda; class Insecta; order Hemiptera; family Miridae; genus Pachypeltis; species Pachypeltis micranthus. The sequence continues at coordinate 39,817,348 of CM035772.1, forward strand.
GCATTGTCCTTGCCAGGACGATGGATTATGTCGAAAGAATAACATATATAATAAATTGATATGAAATAAACCTTTCTAGGCTAAGGCTTTATTGACCAAGAATTTGACATGAAATGATTTTTGTAATTCGCGGCTGTTTGTAAACATTTGTAACATAATAATAATAATAATAATAATAATAATAATAATAAACTGATAACTATCACCACATAAACCATGAATGACATTCTTATCCAAGTGGATAAAATGTTTTTTTTTTTTTTTTTGTGAATCGCATCAGAGTTCATGCAGATTGGACATTTTTGAGAATGAGCGCTCTGTTGTCAGAAAGTTTATCAATTTCCACAAAGCAATAGTTGTATCAGCAGTTAGACTATTGAGGTCACCCATAATTTATAATCAGGCGTGAAACAAATTCAAGTACCTTTCCTAAATGCCATCAATCAAAACTGAAATATTCTTGATTCCTGCAATGCGATGGCTCAATTTTCCTGTCACCGTAAAACCCAACAATCTAACAGTAAAAATTGCAACAAATATTTAAATAGTTAACGTTACCTGTTGCGCATTTGCAGACTCTGGTCGTAGGTGAAACAGGAAGACAGAGTTGAGAACAGTTCCCTTTATTCACTGAGCAAGCATTCGTTCCATTTTGTGAATACTTGTTGTAGATCTTGATGGACGTCACTTCGTCTGAAAGGGCACCGCAAATGAAAAATTTACTTCTTTCGAAATCTATTAATTACAGAAAGTTCATCGGTTTCAACTGAAAGCTAGTAGGTGGGGAAAATACGATAATCATGGGCAATCTGTGAATCATGTACGCTCCCACAGCCATCTAGCAACACGATCAGGCACAGATATTTAGACCAACAGTCACTAGTAACTCACAGGCTGCTGGTTCTATGGTCATTCATTAACACACCTGACCTACAGCTCAACACTCAGCCATTGAACCAAGTACCAGTTTTCAAGGCACATCCACCATCGAGTGTGGGAATTATTGTTAAGCATTAGACCGCAGAATACAATACACATACGGAAAAACCACCATTGAGATTATTTACCTGCGTTATTTCGTAGAATCTGACTTTTTTCATTCCCCTTTTTGGATTTGATGGTGGTGTCGTCCAAGAAGTATAAAATGCCTTTGAAGATGGTGATGGCTTTGGTTTTCTCTCCGCTGTCCAGCGTGATTTTGAACAACGTTTCGGTAGACAGGTCCATGTACTCAATCGTTCCTGAGCGTGAGTTCACCCAGTAGAGGTGATTCGCTTGGTGGTCCATTGCTAAGCCTGAAATGTTAAAGAAAGTCTATGAGCCGTTTAGTAACAAAATGGTCACAAAGATGGAAGATGAACTGCCTGAGGGGGCATGGAATAATGCTCGTAGCCCCCCCCCCCCCAGTGAATGGTGAGCTAAGGGCAAGTAGTACAACCTACCAGCAAGATGGCATAGAATACAGAAGCTCTTTCGTCCAATTCCCATGGGAATGGTGAACCTCTCACTGGTAGAGCAATAGAAGTCAGTCCTCTGCCGTGGTGTGCCCCTCCATCCCACTATGAGTGGTGAATCCCTACAACCTAATCAAAGACGAGCCAGTCTAAGATGACTTGTAATGCAGGGCAGCCACCCCAAGCCAACTGGCAGTTATGAGCTAACCAAAGGCAATCCTGGGCGAGTCAGCTACCTACAGGAGGTGGCAGAGGCCATTCATTCACAAAATGCGTAATTCAAAATATCTGGTGCGAAACAACCAGCCCCACTTGCATTTAGCAATTTTAACCTAATCAAACCTATTCAGGGCTGGTTTATCAATTCTCCAGCGAAAACATCGAATTTGCAGCCGTCCATCCACCATATTCAGTGAGTGGAAATAGCGAGAGGAGCAACAAATGTAGATGACTGACACCTAGTGCTAGCCAGCCGTAAAGGTGAATTGTTGAACAAGTCATTGGAAATTAATCGATGATTTGACATATTCGACCTTTATTCCGACCGGCAGATGACATTGATAAACAGGCTCTCCATTACTCTGAATAGATCAGTAAAACTCGAATCAAATGAACTTGGTAGAACCTCAATATTTGGTATAGAAACTATTGTTTAGAGTTCCGGAATTTATTATGGTGCCCCCATTTATTTCCGGCCATTACTTAAGAATGATTATCGGATGAAAATATAATGATGATTGTTTTGAAACGTTCATGTTGTGCTGGAATTAAACGAAAAACAGTGAGAATATCTAGTGCGACGCATCAACTGTGCAGTTAGCAATTTTCTTCACTCCAGCAACTAACAAAATTTGTCTTTCATTCTATTTATAACAATGATGCAGGTCGCGTGTCAAATTTGAGCTGATTTGGTTAAGAAGTTTACTCTGAAAAGCGACCACACGAACAGAGATCATTTCCTCAAATTACTTGATGTTGACATAATATAAATGTGCACGCAGGAACTCGAATATCCTCGCACAGGCCACTGAGAAAGGAACAACAAAAATTCGGGGAGAGTTTGAAAGGTCTGGAGCTCTAATGTCGCTGACCTGTTTCAACCCCAACCCCCCACCCCTTTCAGATTCAGACTCTTCAAGGAGTCAGAACATCCGAAACGAGCGTTTTAATCTAAGATGGGCTTTCTGTAACTTGATGTGAACGTCTACTTTCTGAGAAGTGTTATATAAGTTCGTTGATAATCTTCCAATGTCTCAGAGCTTCCTAACAAAAAATATTCGGTGCGTTGCAACACACAACTTTCCTTAGCTCTACGTCAATTCACTTTGTAAATGGCTAATTCTATTTAATCGATTCATTTATCACTCAGTTCCTTTGAACATGGTCAAACAACACGTCGCAGCAGCAGGAAGCTGTAGCGCCTACAGTTATGGAATTTATTGTACTGCTCGTACTCGTTGCAGGACCATTATTGAGCAATTGGTATACAGATAATTAATGAGGCTGTAAACACGAATTTTTTGAAGAAGGATAGTAATTACATTTGCAGAGTTATTGGGTAAAAACGTTTAGAACTGGTAGTAAGCGAAACGGCAGTAGTTGAAATTCAGGAATTTCTGGAGTGAGCCCCATGTATCTCATGAGCGTTTTTAAACACTAACCCTTTAGGTATTGGATTGGACTACAACCCGACTTTTTTTAAAAACATTCTAGTAACATTCCAGCAGAGTTTAAAAGGAAAAAACCGCGCTAAAAACGCTTTTCGTCGAAAATTTTGATTTGATTTGAATTTATTGTGCTGCTCTCGTCATTTTCCCACAAATGGGAATTTTATGGTATAATTATCTTATTAAGAGCTACCAATATTCAAAATTTAATCAAAATCGTTAGAGCCGTTTTTAGCAAGAAAAAAAATATTTGGTGTTTTGATCACTATGATAACTATAGTTAAATTTCGGTGAATTTTGTTCATACCCTTATTTTGGCGTCTCATGGTAACCTGCGGGCGAGATATGAAGTTTGTGCTGATTTGGTACGGTGGTTTTCTCTAAAAATCGTTCACAGACCCACATACACACACACAGACCATTTTCCCAAATAGTGTTTTTCGGACTCAGGGGGGTCTGAAACGCAAAGATCTGAAGAGAACTCTTTTTTTTCAGGCGATTACATAACTTTCCTTTCTACTTATACTTTGAATCACTAAGATGCAAACCTTTCAAAGATGAAAAACTAAAAACTCTGGTTTTATTCAAACGATTCAATGAACTGGTGGGTTGCAAGCGAGACACAACACACTGTTTTCAATTGGCGTTCATTTTGAACAAATCGTTCGTTAATCCCAGATACGCATTTGTGCATAGAAAAACATGCGAAATTATTTTTAAAAAAAGGTTAATTATATCATTTAACACTTAACACATACGTTTCACGGCCTCAATGTGGAAAGAAACAGTAACAAAACTGGTTGTCAGTAGAAAATTAGAATAGAGTGGGGCCACAGTGCAAACCGGGCGTCATTTTGTCTGAACGCGTTGAAGATAAAAATACTTACTCAGCTCAATGTTTGAACACATTTACGATCAACGAGAAGGAAAAAGATAAATTATAACTAAAAACTCACTCGTTGTTCCGCCCAAATCAGCATTAACGTCAGTTGAAGTGAGCGTCGTTTTATTGGATAGATCCATTGCAGCACTTTCAATGGCGTACCATTCTCGTGGACGACCAGATTTCCAGTACCCCTCGGCCCAGTAGATTTTTCCCCTCAAAGGATCGACAACCAATGAAGTGATGCCCACCGCCTGTCAAGACACACCACCAACGCTCAAATGAGTTTCGTATTCTTAAAAAATGAGTGAGCAGTTGTTAGTTGTTGATTACCGAAATTAAAAATAATTAAATACAAATTCCTAGTTTTTTAAAAATGATACAACACTAAATAACAAATGTTTTTCTGGATACATACAATAATAATCAGTGTCTGTCATGTGATACAAACGCACGCTTAGGCTCGCACTGAACACAGGACGTTTACTGAGAACCAAATATAAAGTTAATTATAACTGAAACAGGTGATACGGCAACAGACTCAAGGAGCACTCAACGAATGAATGACAGACACCAACTGGGAAAGTGTGCGGGGAAAGCTGAAGAGATGGAGTTAGGAGGAGAATTTATTTAATTACGTTGTTCGTAGATGGCGATTTCAGTTTCCCAAACACAGTTAATGACGAAATAGTAGTTATCCTTTTATCGAGCTCAGCCAGTTCGTCGGTGCCATGAAGACATAAGAGAATGAGAGGAAGGGGACACCGATAAAGAACAACAACAAAAGCCAATGAACACCAAATCTCTCGGAGATCATAATGCCAGACCATGTAGCTGAGTCACTCCTACGCAATGCATATACACAGCCGACGTAGACAGTATCAAGAACCACTGAGTTTAAAGTGTGTGACTTACGCGTTATTAACGTTTTATGTTTTAATATGTACGTTGTTTTAATATGTATGTTGAAATACAACAACCTCTTCAAAAGCTCCAACCACTGGGATGTCAGGTTCATACGCAAATTGCTCATTTTCGTAAATCTTGGAGAAATATTCGCCTTGCAAATTGCTGACGAATATGGAGGTCTTTCCACGACTCAACGATGAGATGAACATATTTTTTGAAATCCAGTCGATGCTAAATCCTTTAGGGTTCTCGATACCTGTGAAACACAGCATGAGAATATCAATTAGATAACGTTGAACTTGAAACCAGCAAATACCTGTTTTTTCTTAAATAAACTTGGATGTTGCGCAAAAACATTACAGTTTGGGTCATAAATAGATTTGTCGGCAAGACAAGTTGTAATGTGTAGTGGTACGGCTCATCAACTACCCTCCACAAAGATGGTCAATGTCAAACGACGCATACCAACATCAGCAACAATAATAATCTCGTACAAATAACTTCAACGATAAACACAGGTGATCACAGATTCAGCGCAGGCGTGCAGGCCTTCTTCTTTTAAGCCTCTCCGGACCTGCATAATTAGTTTCAGTCACGACTGTAGATGCAAGGGGATTGAGATCCGAGTAGCACGCTGTTATTGGTTCCTGTACTGTGGGGGTTTCGATTAGTGTGCACAGTAGTATCTCACAGGTACTATAGCAGCGAAGTTCTTAGCAACATTAAGCTACTCACGTCTATATATTTTGTGAAATACCACTCTCTGAAATTTCCTTCAGCAAAGTTGGAGACACATCTGTCCACCACTCAACTGAAGTTGGATAAAGGTGAGAATACCCACTGCTCTAGCTTTCAGAGTTGTGGGTGGTGCCATCAGTTATATGTAGATCCTTCTCCTTTACAGTTTTCACGAAGGAGGTCAATCTCAGAAATGGAGCCTCATCAAGTTGAGATACTGAAGGATCACCAGTGGAAGACCAAGGACCTTGAGGTGCATATCATTTCTTCCCTCACTTTTTGCGACCACAAACCCGAGTTTAGTCTCACGTCTGATACGTCGGAGTTTAGTACAAACGTATTTCCACCATAAATGTCAATTAGAACGAACTAACAGCTACTCCCGCAGAGCACTCAAGAGAAAATGGCTAATTTCCAATCACATTTTTCGAGGCTGGTTCCACGAAACAGCTGTTGACGCGTTGCCACTGTTCTGTGAAAAAACACCATCCAAGCAGTCACCCTCGTTCTTCATCAGTGTAACTGGCGCAAACTGGTCACTAAACAATATGTGCTAGTTCTATTCAACATCATTGCAGAGGTAAACATAATATCTAGTAAGTAGCAACATACAACTTTCCCCAACCAGACGCACATTAAACGATTTTTATCACCAAATCTGTTTTCAATTCAGTTTATGAGAACTTGATAGAACATACCTCAACGTTCAACATAGCAACTGTGACGACTGGTTTGTCCCTATTCATGCCACGAACTTCATTGAGTGACCATTGTATAAATAATTCATGATATAGTCAAAATATTATTATTTTTGTTTTGGAAACTCATATTTATAGTCATGAAACTACAGGGAAAACACTATGTATATATCCGTTGCGAAGCATGGTACAACTTTCCTCAACAACTCATACATTCAGGGACGTTTATTGCTCAAGCAACAAAAATCAATATGTTTATCATTCAGTTTATACGAGTCTGTTAAAAGCCAATTCAACGCTCCACAGCAATAAACTGGTAGCGCATAACACTGGAATTTATTGTCATTTATGTCTTGCCCTCGACTGAGCAACCAGCATGTATTTGATTCATGGGACTATCAACACGATTTTTTGAGGAACTGTTTGTTTTCCCTTTTGAAATTATTGAGTAAACACTGCGAAAAAAAATTAGTCAATGAAGCCCCTGGAGTTTGAATTCCAGAATTTATCAGAATTTTCCTAATTATCTTACATTGTTAAACATTCACCACATATGTAGCACATTACGGCTACCAGTACAATTGGTGTAAGAGAGCCTGATTTTTTGAGCGGGATTTATGAGGGAAAAACTGTACGTTTTCGATAATTTACCGTGCTCCTCTCGCCACTTTTCAACAGATGAGAACTGTATGGTACTCTTTCTTCGTCTAATAGCATTCTTTGGAAATTTCTACACAAAAAAATTAAACAAAATCGTTAGTCGTTTTTGAGAAAAAAAAGTAGTGATTTGATCACTATGACAACTATAGTTAGTTTTTGGCGAATTTTTCCGATTTATTTTGGCGTTCTACGTTTATCTGCAAGTTAAATATCAAATTTGAGCTGATTTGGTTCGTCCCTTTTCTGTCAACTGCGACAAGAGTGTTCTCAAATGGTGTTCCTTGGACGCAGAAGAACCTGGAGAAAACTATTCAAAAATGTCAGCCAGTTATACATATAGCTTTACTTCACGGGCTAAGGAAAACAAAACTAGGCTTCGTGAGCAAAGCGACCTCATTGCTTGGATTGCGCCTGAGCTTGTTGCATTCACCCTGGCATATTTATTGAGCGAATCTAGTACTCTCTTTCTCAATACTTCAGTGAATAAATCTTATAAAACGAATACCAATACTAAATTATATAAATGGTCGTAACACTCGATTGTGCACACCTGTGTGACGCTAAGCTCAAAACCAGCTTACTACAAAACTCAATTAATTTCTGTTTCCCAGCAGTCTGCTTCCCTGGGATAGCGATTACCCAGATTCTACTGTACGACACTGCCGCACTAATGCAAAAAGGAGCTTTCAGCTGGCGGCAACTCAAGTTACAAATAAAACAGACCTGTGTCAATGATCACTGTGGACAGTCCGGGTTTCAACGAACTCATTTTGACTTGATTGCCCCTGGATTCAGACCAATAAATTGACGTCGTCGAGGAGTCAAAATCAATTGCCGTGGGCTGAACGACTTGAGGAAGTGAGATCGTCGGGATTGTGTGATAGAACGGCTGATTCAGGTCAACCCCACGAATTTCATTTGGGCGCACAAGGAGCAGCACAACGTCGTTTTCTGTGGAAAAGCAGATAAGTTACTGGCATGATATTCGTCATTATGTGTTAAAGCAATCGAATTAGGAATTAGAGCGAGATATTCGATAAAGACTGGTGTAAACACAAAGTAGGCGAAGAACAAGAAATGTGTAACCCGTCCCAGTGGAAATAGGCTACTTCTTTTTCTTAAGAAATGGGTCGTTTATGAGACGCCAACACTTACTTTGGGAACAAGTTAAATATGCAGCAAAACCGTTAGGTTGTACGACATAAACTTGAGAGCTAAGTATTTCACCTCACCCAGGCAAGATTATGATTGTGTCACAATGCAATGATCTGAGGTGGCCAATACTAAGAGATCAGGGGGTAAATAAAATAGATGAATAGATGTTAGTACTTAAAGGAAAGGTGCTAGGAGGATGGAAATGTAAACTTCAAAACACTAAGGAACACTTCGTGTATAACAGGATTATTGAGTGATGGAATTGCGACACTATCCTCATGTATAAGGCCATATATCTAGGTGTGATTGGCTACTGCCCCGTTGTCTGGGGTAGCAAACTAACAGTCAATCAAAAGAGAGTATTGGCTCAATCCCAGAGAGCTGCGCTCCTGTGGATCACCAAGGCCTACAAGACTGTATCAACGGAAGCACTCCAGGTGATCACTGGCCAGTTACCAGTTGATTTGGCTGTTGAGTGCATGATTGACAAGTGGAGAGTGAAAAGGGAGCTTCCCCCGCTTTGGGCTGAACTCCGTGCGGATCTCACCACAGAACAGAAACTTGCCGCCATCGATGAATGGGCTCTAGAGAAATGGCAAGCGAGATGGGAATCCTCGTCAAAGGGACGTGATACGTATGAGTTCTTCCCCAACATCCGTGAACGTCTTTCTAGAAAATGGGTTGAGCCAGACCACTGGACGAGCCAGTTCCTCACGGGACATGGTGACTTCAATGCGCGGCTTCACTTCTTTTTCCCTGAAAGACTCTCCATTATGCACGTCTTGTGCCTCCAGTGCGGAGGAAACAAGAAACCATGTGCTGCTCCACTGTAGTTTCTACAACAGTGAGCGACGGTTGTTGGGAGGGCAAACGAACTTAGCAGCTTTGACTGCTACAAAGGAAGCCTATAACCATTTTGCAAAGTTCGCAAAGAAGGTAATGGCTAAGAAACGTGGTTATAGTTGATCAGTCCTTTTGAAACTTGCCACCCAAGTAAACAGTAAGATCAGGTGGGGAACCAGATTAAGAACTACTCCCAGATGGTACGGGATTCCTCAGGTGGTCACCTCCGCGCGGTAACACACGGGCAACAGCACTCTACGGTGAGACTGGCTAACGACCACATACCTGCCGTACCTCCACAGGTCTGAGTTCGGTGGATGCTGCAGGGGCCGGCCTCTTGCATATTAGCGAAACCGCAACTTCTATGACTGATATAATCCTCGTCGAGGGTTTAGGTACAGTCATCATATAAAGAAACAGATCTGAGTGATGGAATTGGAGCACTGAATTCCCACTGGCAACCATAAACCAATTGGCACTCGTCTGTATACGACTCCTGTTAAGCAGAGAGAAATTATAAATCTACTATGCAGGAACGCCCAGCTGAAGGAACATTATACCAAGCCCTGGAGTATGGTAGTCATCATGTTAGCTTGTACAAAAGCACAACTTAGTAGATGGCCAAACTCATTACCCTCGAGGGCGGTTGTAGATTTCCCCTTCTTCCCCGTGTATGAGACTGTCTGGTTCCCAGTACTCCACCACACTGGATACCATCAGGGGAAGATTAGGGAGGAAGATGTGGAAAACTCCAGCCTTGCTACTAATGGTGGTATCGACAGTTCAAAGAATGCCATTTGGCTTGTCAAATGCAGCAGTCACTTTCCAAAAGATGGCTTTCGATCTTGTCAAAGCTCTGGCCTTCCAGTGACCTCTTGTCTTTTGGACGACATCATCCTTTTGTTCGCTTCCTGGGCTGGAACTGCCAGATGAGCTATACACGAAGCTTCAACTTTTCAGAGAAGCAAATTTCAAACTCCAGTTGCTCAAGTGTGAGTGTCGTTTCTTGCAAAGAAAATTGCATTACTTGGGACATACTCTTAGTGCTGCAGGTATTTAATCTTATAGAAAAATTACCATCCCAACCTCGGATCCGATACCTCGAGATTCCTCAGAACATGAATATTCGTGTTTGACCATTTAAGCTACGATCACTGGGTGCCTACACTGGGAGTCAGTACAACAGTATTTTTCATGGGACACATCCAGTTTGGCATTTCTTGGAAAAAGTACCGCTCCCACATCATTAGTTTAAACCATGTTGGAATATTGTGAGTTATTAGTTTTTTGAACATTTCCTGCAGCTTTTAAATGCTATGATGAGGGTTATCTGACTGTCTCTAGGGTTATTTGCGTATTGTGAATGTTGTGAGGCTGATTCTGCTATCATATGTGAAAAATCGCTCTTTAGAACGGGGGGGGGGAGGCATCTTTGGGACCAACAACTTTGATCTACGAGCTGCAGAACTGCTGCCGCTGAATGCAGGTTTTACGAACTCGTGTAATATTTAACAGGGTTTGATGAATGCCAAAAACATTCTGTTCAGATAACGACAAAACTTGTTCAAATAATATTCAGAGATTGCTCCAGAGAGGCTATAGGACTGTACAGGGAACGCTAATATAATTCAAAAAATAGCTAGTGAAATAGCATGGTAGAGGCATATTGTGGCCTTGATGAATTGAACTGACATAGAGTCACTGGGGCCTCCTTCATGTCCCGTTGTCGTAACGTTGTCCTAATGAATTAACAAAACATCCGGTTTCTCGCTGAAAATTATTCACTGGACTTACCGACACAAGTTTTTCCATCTATGTTGAGTCGCATCAGATGGGGGCAGGCACAGCTTCGTGTCGAATTGAGGCCAAGGAGACATAAATGGGAGCAGTTGCCGTTGTTTAAGCCACACGGATTGAATTTGGCTGTGAACAAATCGGTCAGCTTAATGCAAGAATAAGTAAACAATTATATACTTCAAACAATGAATGGAACATTACAAATTGCAACACTCATCGTCTGCAACTAAGTCTGCCCACATTCCTGATACAGTAGAAGGGTGTCTGTGAGCTATCAGTTCTACTTCAGGCTTGAACCCCCCTCCTTCTGCCTCATTCCTCTTCAGAGCTCAAAATTCTAGTGTCCAGGAGCCCTAAGGAATTGCGTACATTTCAATCTTCTACCATCCATTTACTATTTTATGCCGCCTATACAAACCTTATAATAACTGCTTTGGAAGGAGAGTCATGTACTCTCTTGACTATGTGGCACGTGTTAATGATAAATCTGGGTTCGGTGGATGCAGAGTGACCAGCCTCTTAGATGATAGCGAAACTGCAACCTCTGAGGGTTAAGGAACAGGCATTTTGATAAGAAAATAGAGCTGTGTGTAGCAACAGGTGAAGCGTTTGTGGTCTAACAACAGTGGAGAATACAACAATTGGTATTATTTGTACCTTTTTCATTCTCCCCTTGTCCTGTATTTCTATTGAAAGGTCCATGTACGATGTCATTTTTGTTGCCTGGGTGGTAATTAATTTGTCAGTATTGGGTAAGGCTATGTCGTGACAGTAGCTTCTTTGCTACTGTCATGCCCATGTTGTTGACGTTGATGGTCTTGTCAGTGATTATGGTAAATCTTTAATGTACTGATGGGATGACTTGGTCTTGTATTGCGGTCATAAACTCTTCAGTTTCTGGGAAGACTATTACCATTATTACTATTTTCATTTAACGAGAACTACCTTTTATTTAAATAGTGGCTGTTATTATAATAAATTTCCAATCAATCAATCCCAGCAATTGGCTCCATCATTCAACGTATCCACTCTTTTTATCTTTGAATACACGAAATACAGCAAGCAGTGAAAATGAAGTTGTCAGTGAGTGTAAGCCAGTCACTTTGGTGAAGCTGGCTCCCATAGACCGAGGACTAATGGCAATTCCTAATTTAACTTGCAGAACTTTGGTGGCATGTAAGTCCCCAGACTGCAAGCCATACACTGCATATGTATGATAGTACATTGTAAGTAAGCTGAAGCACCAACCCTCGTCAGTCAGGGTTAGCTTTAGCATGAGCTCAGTTCTGTAAAACTTGAAACACATTTCTTTTACATTAAACTTTTTCTAGAAAGTCACATCATTTATCTTTTCTCAAGATAAGGAAGAAGAAGGGCGCTCTGTCTCACAAATTTTGCACTACACAGTCTCCCTCAAGGCAGGCCCCAATCAATCTCCTGGCTACAGAAAGGAAAGAATTGTACCCCGCAAAATGGCGGCAGCCAGAGTACAGAATCGAGAAGAGTGTTGCCTTTCAGGAGCTGGCAAGAGAAGTGGGGGCAGCCAAACTTGACAATGGAGCAAGACTTTTATCTCTTGTACATAAGACAAGTGAATTTACCTAACCTAACTTTTAGCGAGTCACCAAGTGTTTTAGGTGTATTTGCAACAAGAGGCAAGGCTTCAAGCCCAAAGAGTCAAGAAGAACAAAAGTCTGGAACATCTTGTTTCAGAAGAAAGAAGAAAACTAGTGGTAAGTACCCAATCTGCAACGCTGGGGCATCTTGCAGTACTGAAAAGGAAGTGAGGTAGATGTAGGAAAAAAAGACTGCTTCTGATCATCCCAAACTGACGGGACAATGGATGTACACAATGACTAAGGACTCAAGGGAGGGAGTAAAGATACCAGAAGAGGATCTGCTATTGCTGATAATGTGGGGGCTGTGAGCAATGTGAACAACAATGTCAAATTTCTTCAAGTAGGTCACATCGCCAATATTGGCAACTCCCCCTCACGCACTACCAAAAACAAAAAACTGTATGAGGAAACACGTCAAGACATGCGTGTACGAATTACTGGGTGATCATCTCCAATGCCTCACGAGAGGTCTCATTAACAGCTTCAAAAGACCACAGAGATAATTCGACGTACATACCTTTAGGTTGCCTACTCGGGTGGAGCACCTGAATGTCAAATGGTTGAGTCAATGTGCGCTGTAGAGCTGTGACACTGGCTCCAGTCCTTTTGTCAGCTCTGAGTACAGAATTAGAGCGCCAGTCAGTCCAGTAAATGTGCATTCCATACAGCGATATGGCAAAAGGATGCGACAGAAGTTCGTGGCCTTTGAGAACGATTTTGTGATCCGATCCGTCGTAATTAACTGAGTGTATTGAGTCAGACCTGTGAGATTGAAGAAAATGATGAGGAGAGGTCAATAGACATAAACCACACAAGCTCATGACGCTCCGACCTTAACATTTGTGCTTTCATATTTCTGAAGCTTGGCTAGTGAAGTCAATGAGAACCATACCTGACTGATTGCCACTAACATGCCTAATGTCAGGCCTCAATCCTCATCCAGAGGAAACCCAGTACTTTCTGTTTCTCTCTCTCTTTTTCTCATCATAAAATCAAAAGGGGGTGACAATTTGTTGGCAGATGGTTACCTACTACAAAGAAATGAAACTCATAACAGGTTTTCACAAGAATGACCGCCAGGATCCAAAACATTATGGTCGCACATCCTCTGTACACTTGATCACGATAGGCAGATACAACCAGAGAATACGGAAAGTAGGGAGAGCCGACAATATATCATGGAGAGCGACCACTATGTCAGAAAACATGCTGTGCAGTCTTTCCCTCCAATCGAACATCTCAGACTCCAGGTATTGCCTCATGGGAAGGGGAGGGGGACTAGAAGGCAGCAGAGCCAAGTCATTGGGAATGTAAGGGCTTTATATTCCTTGGGAATACACTACGAATCACAACGTTTTTTCCAATCAACCTGAAAGCTTCGTCTCAATTAAAAGACAAATCAAGGTACTGAAAAGAAGCAACAAATCAAAGTCAAATTCAGTGATGTGGGACTGCACAATGAGTCAAATTAGGACCGCCATTTGGGTCACATCCACGCTCTAAGATACACTTTGGTGCAAAGGACTTCATCCCATGTAATATTTGAAAGCCGAACAGGTTTTGCACTCAAATTGAGCTGACTGATGGGTTCTTTACCAGATGGTTGCAATAAGCTTCAGCCCCTCAGGGGCCCTCTTCCCTCTTATGCAACATTAGCTACGATCCACAATGTTCTCTCATTAGGGACCTGCTGCCAGCCAAGCTTTCTCTGGTCAGACAGCCCTTAGGGTAGGCTATCCTCCATTAGGGAACACAAATAAAGAACTGATAACTAGACTCCCTGAATCACACACAATAAATGTTGATACACTAGTAACATTGCATTTAATCTATTTTATAATGAAAAATATAGCAATAGACACCAAATCAGGGTGACGCATCAGGGATGCAACATTTGGGATGAATAACCTCCTGAAAAAAAGGGATTCTGTGAACTAGACTATGGCTGTAAAATTGATAAAATGATGGGCAGAGTGCAACACATACAACTACTTAGACCCCTCAAGCAGATTATACTAGCCGATAACCATATCATGCTGCTGAAACTGCATCTACCAAAACCACATCTGTGCTGAAACTAAGTCGTATCTACTAAGTCGTATCTACTAAAACAAAAAATCAGCTTAGGTGGCTATTAAAAGAAGGGCCTGCGAATAATACATATGACGACGATGATTTAAACAAAGCTACTTAAAATGTAAGGAGGAATCATTAACATCCAAAATGCAGTGGTAGGTGAGAGTCTAGTACATCTTCGGCCCTGTCATATGCCCTAGGCTCAGCAATCCATAGGATATTCCAATGGTAATGGCTTGGGGCCTGTGAGTGATCTCGCAGTACAAAAGGAAGAGGTGCCAAATAATTCTCTTCCTGCATAGAAGCTCGACAGATCGAGCTTGTGTAGCATGGCTTGATTTCCCTCCAGCACATTCATCATAATAGTATCCAGTTTGTACGGTTTCATCTTCGTCACTGACTGCTCTGTTGTAATGCCCTGGGCTTTACACCTAACAATGCACACATAACATTTAGGCGTTACATCCGCATACGCTATAAGTGATGCTATTCCTGTCACTTGTATTGAGGAATCCACAACTCAGGTGATGGGGAACCCCAATCAGATCCATAACGTGACTATCATCAACACATTGTAACGACAGATGAGTGGGTACACTAAGTCAGGATCTGGTGGCACTGGATGCATAAGCGTCAATGCAGGAAATAAGAAGAAGTTATTTTTGACGCTGGGCATCTTCACTATACATCAAAAGCTGGGTGAGTAATGGTGTTGGAGCGCTTAAGACGCGGTGCTACTGAGTAATGTTTCAGTACTTGTCATTTCTAATAGCATTCTAAGCCAAAGTCGTTGCAATAATCATGTCCTTATTGCGAGGCTGTGATGTACACTGAAGAAGCACAGGACCTCATATTGTACCTTCACCAACTCCCCTTCCAAGTTGGGACTGGTTCACACTCACCAATCTACAAGAGACCGAACCAGGCTCATTACGCGACTGCTGTACAAAATTCAGTTCACACCACGTATGAACTAGCTCTGAGCAGACACAAAGTGTGAATGAATAAAACGGCAATTAAAGGATTGATTCACTCCTCGTAGCATTGTTTATCCCTAAATGTCGTCCCAGAGGAACTTCAATCAAATGTGAGCGAGAAATCAGCCACATGGTTGTCAACACCAGAGAATTAATTGCCTATGGCAAGAGAGAATTGAAGAAACTCTTCAACGGAATGTACAACATTTCGCAGAAATAAAATGATAAATATAATCAACAACTAATAAAAAATAATGTGCACACACACGCATAGAGACATGGCAACTAAACACAAATAGACTTCTTCATACGTTACTACAATTACTTGTACAAATACCAACTCTAAAACAAATAGTCTCTCACTTGACTTCTCCAGTGAAAATAGACCTGTTGGGAGGAACAAAACAAAAGATATTTAAATTGTGCGCAGAAAAACGAATATAGCTGAAGGTGTTCCGTTTTTCAGATAGTGCGGTTTTTTATCCCACCAAGTGGAAAAACCAGCGTAGTGAGCTGTGAGGGTGTGTGCGTGTGGTCAGCAAAAGCAACAACATGACTGGAGCTACCGATTTCACAATAAGAACTGAAGAAGGAATATCTCGTGTAGTCTCCATGAGCGCCACACTCAACTACAGATAAACATGGACAAGATCCAGTTGGACGGTGGAACGCACTTTTCTGAATCTCAAATACTCTCAATAGGGTAAGGATTTATATATTTTGTTTGCTCTAGCAACTTGAGTGTTCTGAGGTTGTGCGGGTGTTTGAAGCGAGATGGGAAGCATTATGGTAAACGAGCGCAGGCCAGGGGCTTGGTAAGTCCATACTGTATTAAACTGTTTATGATGCCAATTATGATATAATAATAAGAGCTAGGACGGACGAACATCGTTGAAGCTGGTTTGACGTCAAGTAAACATGCAAATGAGGATCTTAGGATATAACAGCAAGTATTACGCCGTTTTGTTTTGCGACTCGAGTCAAATGGGGGTTATGAGTGCAATGACTTATGTGGTTAGGTATTTATTACAGATGCACCACTTTCGTCACTCCAATCTTCAACTAGGTCGCCAAACATCCCTTAGAAGACAACCACTCATTTCGTTATTCAAGCGGAACGACTATTTTCACACTATTTTCGTGTCACAATTTTTTACAGTTTCTGGTAATTGGGGGAAAGCTTCGATATTTTGACGCCTCCTGGGACAAAAAGAACGTAGAATGGTACGTGTGTTTGTACGTCTGAGAACAACTTAGGAGAAGAGTGGCTGAACCAATAAACTTGTTGTTTTCGATTTTTCTATTATTTTTCTAAAATGTAGGCCATTTCTGTCGACACAACGGAGTTGTAGAGGTCCACAATGTACCATGAATAGGGGGTTTTGCGCTTTTCTTAAAGGGAAAACCGCTGCACACAACGGGTTAAATAGAACGCCACAGCAGATAACCCTAATCCTTCAGGGGCCTACTGTAACCTCACAAGAGAAATTAAATTAAGTTCATCTTCTGAGGCTCAAAAACAACATCTCTTAACAAACTGCTGAACAGAAGCTCACAATAGGTTACTCACCGAGATTTCCCGCCGTACAGGGAAAACCTACATTGTATTCAATCTCATTCACTATTTTTGCGAACCCCTCAACCCTCGTATTGTTGCGACGTCTCCCTAGTTATTTTATACAACCCCGTAAACATTCAATATAGAAAACCTATTGTTCTCAATAAATAATCATTCCCAACGTTTACCAATTGTTTACAACCCACTATTTCGCTAACCATCCCGTAAATGGTAACACAAGCTGTAAGAAGAGCTTTTTTTCCTCTTTTACCCTCTTCGACAAAGCGTGTGCAGTGCTGCGCAGTGCACGTCCCCCCTGATGAGCCATTGTTGTATTGAGGATACGTTTCTGCCAGATATTTGAGAGCATGAACTTCTCTCGAATCTCTAAAGACCCTTTTCCCGTGAAATCACCAACTTCCAACGATCATTTCACACCTTCCCACCATCACCCACACCCACTCATAAACACAAATCACAACTAATGTATCACAAAGCTGTGATAAAGATGACAAGAGTGTGATAAAACGTGTTTTGATGCATAAAAATAAACGTAAAACATACTTTGAGCAACCCGAACAAACACTTTAGTACTAACGACTAAATAAAATCGTTGAACGATGTGAAATCTGAAAACAGAAACATTTTCTAAAAAACAAAGCAAATAAATTATTCGGCTTTTAAATATTTTTGTGGGCCACCGATTTTAAATTAGATCTTTTTTGGCCACTGAGAATCAAAGCTCGTTCCCTTCGACAACAACACCAAATTTTCTTACTGAACACTATAGTGAATACAGAATCGCACAAACCTGGCGTCGATCCAATACACTCTAAGGGTCGAGTAGTCCAAGGTGAGTCCGTTCGGCCAAGCCCCATTGGAAATTTCAGATATGTAAACAATGACTTTTCTGTTGTCTCCAGTCATCGCACTTGATTCAATCCGTGGAGCGTGAGCATCCCAGTCAGTCCAAAACAGGAGCCTGATGAAAATTCGAGCACTAATTATTGCACCATAAGTTACAGTAATGCAGTTTCATACTGACTCAGCTCATCCATTTTTACTTAGCTTTACGTAGCAGAAAGAAAAGTTATATAATCGGAAGACTTTTTATAATACTTTCAGAACTTTCGTTTTAAGGGGTACTGATCTAGAATAAAGAAATGATCAAAATCTAACTATAATTATCCATCAAAACACCTAATGAAATATTTTTTGTAGAGAACTCCAAATAACCGAAAGTACCTTTAAATTTTCATCCATGGGGAAATTATGAGAGCAGCACAATAAATTATCAACACTTCGAAGAAAATGCATTTCAGCGCAGTTTTGTCATAAATCTCACTCGAACGATATTAGCATTCTCCGAAAAATCAGGGTGGTAGTCCAATAAACTAGCAATACGAGGAGAGTTTAAAACCCTGCAAATTATTACTTAACGGTTTATTATTCTGATGTCCCCCCCCCCACCAACCATTCGATTCAGCATCGAAAACTAAATATTCCAGGCGCCCGTAAGCAATTGGCACAACGTTGCGAGTCGAGTGGTTTTGATGAGACGGGAGGGAGGGAGTACTAACGACGAAATGATTACTTTCGCTGTAGTGCCCGCGAGTTCTTTCAATTAGTAGACTTTTGCTCACTATAATTACTGTAATTTCACCATACGCACTTGCAAACGTCTGATACTCATTCGACCCAGGATCTAAAAATACCTTGAATATGATACTAAACACGGGGTATTTGCGATTAAACTGCCAAAATTGCGTTTTTGTCAATTTTTTTAAACCGTTTATTGCCCATAACAACCCATCGGATTGCCGAGGTGGCAGGCACAACTAAATACCAAACGGGATTTTCGTACAAAAGGACGGACTTTTTAGACAACGTTAAAGGCACCAAACGACCCAAATGGCTTACAGACATGCAGATTTTTGAATCCTCATGCCTCGAAACGTTAAGTATCACATTTTGAGGGGGGTTGTAAAAAAATGTTCCCTACCGAAAACAGGTTTATTATTCAGAATGAAGTTATTGTTTTTTATAAATTAAACAATGTTTATGTAGTTTACACAAATAATACTAAAGTAACATTATCTTACCCATAGCGAGGGTCAAGAGCCAGAGCTCGCGGCGACTCCATGTCCCCAGCAATCAGAGTCCTTCGATATGACCCATTGAGTTTGGCCACTTCAATTTGATCCAAAACCGACTCCACCCAATACAAGTTCTCGCCAACCTGCAGACCAAAAACTAAAGATTAGTACAGAACACATTGAAGTGATTGAAGTACACATAACTGACATGCTTGCACCAATGAACTGGCTCCCAATGAAGAAGAAGACGACAAAGTAGAAGAAACAATGCAAGTAAATATGAATAAGAACCTAAGTCTGAATGTAATAGATTTTTTAGGCTAATAGTACAAAAGTAAGCCTCGAAACATTGGCATTGGCCACAAATGGATGCACAGTCCAGCTACCAAGATCTTATCAAAAACTGGAGGTGAAGGAAGCGTTACAAGAGGGAAAGTGGCTGTGCAAGTTAGGTAGATTGAATTTGGGTCAGTTCTGCTAGAGACTCAACGACAGGTGGATCATAAACGATCATACTTTTGTTTACGTTGAACAAACCATGCCTAGGAGTCCCTATTAGTCGCTATCCTGCAATTTCTTGTGGCAATTCCAGTCAATAGAAGACAATTTATTTTTTGCCATTCTACAGTTATGCTATTTCATTAAACGCCAGTTAAATCACCACTAGATACGTTCTAATTTTATTTTATTTTCATCTCGTATTCCAAGCACTGATCACGACTTCATATTAGTTGGTGTCAAATTGTTCACCCCTTTCCCTGAAGTTCGGGGGCCCAAGAATTCATTTTGATCAAGAAGTATAAATGACCATAGTGCATAGTGCAAAGGATGTAACTAGACTAGCAGCAACAGTTGGGAATTATCTTCAATGGACTAAACTTTAACATATCCAGCTCTCACGCCGCTTCACCTAATACAGAAAAGCACACACTGCTGCTGATATATTTCGTAGTAGATATAATGTTTTCTCACCCAATCGACAGCGAGACCTTCAGCCGATGTAAGGCCTGTCTGGACAACAACTTCAATGTTCGCGATGGCTGTGACAAAACAATCAATTTTGTATTTTGTTTGTATTTTGTTGGTGTATCAACAAAAAGGGGTAAAAATAGAAAGTAAACGATTCAGACTATACATGAAACATGTCAACTTTAGATTTGAGTCACTTTTTGTACTCAACACGTTTTATCGCCGCTTGAGCCCACCACGAAATAAAGTGCTTGGACTCTACACAGTATGAATGACTCAGTTGCTAAACCAAAGGACTAGAGGATGGCAGTAATGATATCACCTACAAACCACTCCTTCCGTTCATCGTTACTAAGTTGTTCAGTAGAAGCTTCAACGCTATTTTTCAACCTTTTTTCATTTATTGCAGAGCATGCTTGTTTTGCATTCCAAATCTGTTGCATTAATATTGATGTAACTAGTGCCGTATTAACGTTGGGGTTAGCGTAATATGTCAGCACAAGAAAACATTACATACTAGAACAAGTTTTGTCTTACGGGCGAAAATAAATGGGAACTTACATCCTCGAATGAGCGAGCCTCGATAAATTTTGTCGTCGATGACATCAGTCCAATAAATGTAGTCAGTTTTAGGGGTGTGGTGAAAATCGAGAGCAATAGTGTTTTTCAGGCTAGAAATGAGAGCTCGGACGTTGTAAGTTCGCAAGTCGACGGAGCGAATTTCATGGCGGTTACTGAATATGACATACGGTGTGACCACATCTGCATAAACAATTGAGGTTACCATAAAATAAATAACGTTCTTAGACTGAGAATAAATGCCAAAAGAATTTTGTTTGACAACACTGAACGGTAAGCAGATACGGTTCATTCAAATCATCATCCAAATTCATCAGGCTTTCAATAGTCCAAAATTCTGCAGTAAATACTTACTCTATAGAAATAGAAGAAAATGCTAATGGGAAGATGAAAGAAGGAGAAAAAAGAAACAGCTTTCAGGGCCCATTAAAACAGTTTGACGAACTATCATGGTCAACGCGTCTCGTATACGTACATGACAGTTGAAAATATCTGGTGCGTTGCAACACACAACTTTCCTTAGCTCTACGTCAATTCACTTTGTACATGGCTAATTCTATTTAATCAATTCATTTATCACTCAGTTCCTTTGAACTTAGTCAAACAACACGTCACAGCAGCAGGAAGCGGTAGCGCCTAGAGTAGTGGAATTTATTGTGCTGCTCATACGCATTTCAGGACCATTATTGAGCAATAGATACACAGAAAATTAATGAGGCTGTAAACACAAATTTTTTAAAGAAGGGTAGTAATCACTTTGGCAGAGTTATTGGGTAATAACTGCTAGAACTGGTAGTAAGTGAAACGGCGGTAGTTGACATTCAGGAATTTCTGAAGTGAGCCCCATGTACCTCATCAGCGTTTTTAAACACTCACACTTTAGGTATAGAATTGGACTACAATACCAATTTTCTTTAACTTTCTACTAACATTCCAGCGGAGTTTATAAGGAAAAAACTGCGCTAAAAACGCTTTTCGTCGAAAATGTTGATTATTTATTGTGCTGCTCTCGTCATTTTTCCACGAATGGGAATTTTATGGCATAATTGTCTTTTTGAGAGCTATCTATATTAAAAATATCTGGTGCGTAGCAACACACAACTTTCCGCCACCCCCGTAATTTCGAACACCACCTACATAGACGGGCGCTATATCTTCGTTCAACGCATTTTTACAGGAACATTTATAGAGAACAAAATGTAGGGACTAGTTAGCTGAGAGTACTCCGAAAGTTTGATCGAAATCGTTCGAGCCGTTTTTGAGAAAATTGAAATACCGATCAATTAATGTTCGACGAATCTCCTTTTCTCAGTTAACTTGGCTTATATCTCCGTTCAACATATATATACAGAAATAATTATGGAGAACGAAATGTTGGTATGGGTAACCAAAAGACATTCCATTAGGATTTATCACATCTGGTGAAAAAGTTACCCTGAATTTACGAAAATGTCTGAAAAAACGTTATTTTTGACACATTTTAATTTTTATCTCTGTTCAATGAACCGTCACAAGAACATTTATTGAGAACAATATGTAGCTATTAACTATTTGAAAACATCCTGTGAGTTTGGTGGAAATCGCTGATGCCGTTTTGCCAAAAAGCGTGAAAAACCTATTTTTGCTTCAGGGGCTCTTATCTCCGTTCACCGTATTTTCATGGAGATATGTATGGAGAAGAAAAGTTAGGTATTAATTAGGAGAAGATAATTTGAAAGTTTAATCAAAATCGTTAGAGCCGTTTTCGAGAAAAATGCGAAAAACCCTAGTTTTTGGTACATTTTCGTCCCCACCCCCTTCCCTTCGGCCGAAATCGTCCATAACCTTATTTTGGTGTCTACAAAAATAACGAACAAAACAAAAAAAGAACCAGCTCAATGGGATCAGCCGTTCTCCCGCAAATCGAACTACAGACACACACACACACACACACACACACACACACACACACGGACCACGCGCCGAAATTAGGTTTTTTAGACTCAGTAGGGTCTGAAACGTAAAGATCTGAAGAAAACCCAAATTTTTTTTTTTTGGGCCGATTACTATACTTTCCTTCCCTTCGGGTAGCGGAAAGTAAAAATTAATCAAAATCGTTCGAGCCGTTTTTGAGAAACAAAAATTTGGTGTTTAGATCACTATGATAACTATAGTTAACTTTCGGTGGATATTGTCCATACCCTTACTTTGGCGTCTCATGGTAACCTGTAGGCTAAACATCATGTTTCAGCTGATTTGGTACGGTTGTTTTCTCTAAAAACCGCGCTAAAACTGATTTCGTCAAAGTTTTGGTAATTTATTGTGCTGCTCTCGTCATTTTCCCATAAATGGGAATTTTATGGTATAGTTGCCATATTTGGAGTTAGTAAGATAAAAAGTTTAATCAAAATCGTTAGAGCCGTTTTTGAAAAAAAAAAATTTGGTGTTTTGATCACCATGATAACTATAGTTAACTTTCGATGGATTTTGCCCATACCCTTATTTTGGCGTCCCATGGTAATCAGCGGGCGAGATATGAAGTTTGAGCTGATTTGGTTCGGTGGTTATCCCTAAAAATCGTTCACAGACACACATACACACAGACCATTTTCCCAAATAGTGTTTTTCGGACTCAGGGGGGTATGAAACGTAAAGATCTGAAGAGAACTCAAAATTGTTTTTTCAGCCGATTACATAACTTTCCTTTCTACATCGTAGAGCCAAGGAAAGTAAAAATTAGTTGCCAGCACGTCGGCTATAGCCTAACTTTTAGAAAATGTAATACACACATTGATTCGGCCAATCAACGGGAAATACAGATATAGTGAATGGATTAATAGTAAACATAATTAATTACAGAACCTTTCCCTTCAGGGCGACAATCCCCAGTTTCTGTGGGACAAGTGCTGTTGTCTTTGTAGTTTTTCGAATAGTAGCAGTAGGGTCCTTTTGGAGTTGGATGACACAAGTCTGGGCAGCTTCCAGGGCACTGTTTCTCACCTGATCAACAAATACATACGTATGAGGGCCAATATTGAGATTAACACTGAGATTCAAATACAACCGTTCGTGCACTAGAGACTAGAGCTTTCTCATTGACCAGAAGGGGACAGATTATGAAGTCCAGCCGTCGACAGAGGGCGTTACAAGATGCCAGTTGTGGTTAATCATCCAAACTAAAAAACTGTAATCGTCGACTCAGAACACAATATTTCGTAATCGCCCAGGTAAGGCAGATCAGAACCAAGAGGTTAAAAAACGAATGGTCTAGAATTTGGGAGAGGAAAATTTCATGTGTTTAGGTGCATGGGAGGCTGGAAAAGAAGAGTTCGTATTGCATTTCCAAATAAAATTGAAGGTTGGTCGAAGTGGTTGAATGCTCCCCATAGAAGTGTAATTTGTCCTCAATAAGTAAAGACGTTGAATTTGACCAAAGAAATCGTTGTACTTGATATGAAAAAGGTTTTATTCGATTTGAAATAGGTTGTCCCAAGCCAATGACGATGTTGACCTGAAATGGTTGAGCTCGTTTGATTTACAGAAAGTAGGATTTCGCCGGGGAACACAAAAAACCTGACATGAAAACGTAATATCCTCTGATAAACAACATGGCTGCACTCGAGTCTATGATCTCATTCTGTTGCATGTCAAGGATGGTCCAGGGGAGCCTCATTAGGTATAAAATGCTGCACCCAATACATCAATATGCAGGACACCAGGTCGACAAGCATGAGCAGACTGCGATGGAGAGTGGACAATATCTGTGGTAACTTCATCGAACGTTTTATAGTTATATTGGCAGCACTGTCCTACTCATTCATGCCTCTCACTCAGCAAGTGTGCATCAGCGTTACCTTCAAGACGACCAAAATATATTTTATTACAAATCTATCGATTCTCTTGTAATACTGCTTCCTCATTTAGTTGTAACTAACAACAAACGTCTAACGAAGTGAAGAAAAAGGCGGGACAAGTGTGGGACTGAATACTGGCGAGATACCAAAAGGCGAGAGGCCAACAATTTTTACCATCTATTTAGGAAAGTGCTTGCAAAGGCGCTGAAACCTATTTAACTTACTGATAGTACTGTTGCACGCACCCTACTGTTACAGCTAACAGAGGCTGCTATGAAGTTAATAATTAATATAAATGGCGTTGTAGAACGAAAGATAACAGGAGGTAGAGCAAAAAAGAAGTAAAAGCAGAAGATGAAACGTTCTGATTAGGCCAACTTGATTGT
Source organism: Pachypeltis micranthus (assembly GCA_020466155.1). NCBI lineage: Eukaryota > Metazoa > Arthropoda > Insecta > Hemiptera > Miridae > Pachypeltis > Pachypeltis micranthus. Next base: position 39,842,245 of record CM035772.1, read on the forward strand.
TGATGTGCCATTACGGGAGGGATTAGAGGACATAGAGATGGAGACTACTATTGCTAAGAATACAACGCTTACAAACTAATGTTCAAAGTAAGAACTAACCACAAAAGAATCCTTCGTCCATTTGATCCTTACAGTGAGGTTTACCATCGCACAAAAAGCGGAACTCTATGCACCTGAGTGACAAACATGTTTTTATTACTTACAGGAATCAATGAGAAAATAGTTATTTTTAAACGATTGCCACTAGGTTGAGTTAAACCAAAGACAGTACCTAGTTTCATTATCGCAGTGCCAATTAGGCTCAGCGCAGGTTGACGTTGGCGGGGGTTTGGTGGTACTCATCTTTCCATCATTTTTTTCTTGTTAACAAAAAATATTTAACACGATCAGAAAATGAGCAAGACATCAGTAATAAGATGACTAAAACTAATAGTGATTGATTGCTGGGGAAAAGCTGAAAGATGTTGAACATCATTACCGTTGATCTTTTGGCTTGATGCTGTCATCAGAACTGTTTATATTGCTCGTTCCCCTTTTTCGTTTTTTTCTTCTCCCTGTACCTATTTGCTCGAAGGAGGTCACAAACGCGGAAATTGATACATACACGCTGTGTCACCCAACATGTGGCAAACTTTACCAGCGCATCCTCCATCCAAAATACAACTATATCCCCATTAACTAATAATGTACGATTTTCCTTCGTTATGGAGATGAAGCACAATTTGCGTTTTTTTCAACAAATTAGTGCTATATTTAGTAAAGCAGGAAGTAACCCTCCAATTGTTTAAGTTGCCCGAAATCTAAGCAAGCCCTACAACACCTCTTCAATTTTTTTAAAAGATGTGTTCTAAACATTGAAATTGATTTTTAGAGACTCGTTTGATTTTCCATTTTTTCTGAGACCTAAACGGTTCCCACCATTAGCAATGACCTTCCCTGTACAAGCACATTGCCCACAGTCACTGGCAAGTTGAGGTGTTTCTGAAGCTTTTCTGTTGCAGTTAGAAGCAAACTTTTCACAATAAACTGAACTTTCACTATATTCAGACAGCCTAAATTCAAATATACAAGTTATTATCTTTTTTCTAATCATTTGAATGTTAGAACTCCCCTTCGTTCCTTCCCCTTTCTTCCGTCGACTTTCAATTTCATTCCCGTTCACAATTCATTTTTATGGCTTCATGAATGGTAACAGCGTAAGGAAAACCGCTGCAAATTATTACGATGTGGGGTCGTTATTGACTAGACGTTAACTCTGGTGTGGATTCTTGAGAGTCAGTTAGGATAAATCAAAAGCTTCTCTAGGCCGGCGTTTCGCTTAATTTATCAAGCACCATCAAATCTCGGGAAATCGCTAATGGTTGCTTAAAATAATGACATTCCGAGAAAGGCAGCCGTTAATAGTAAATAACAGGTTGGTCCAGTCCAACTAAATTGGATTGGGGCTAGAGAAGCTTTTCATTTATCCTGACAGTCCTTCAAGAATCCACACCAGAGTTGCAATTTATTACACAACGGTCAACTATTCTCTCAAACAGCTCTATCCCAGTCGATTCAGCATCGAAAACACAAGTAGACGATACGAAACATAAACATACTTCAATGGAACTACGAACATTGACATGCTCTAGACACCGCTAGGCAATTGGTAAGACGCAACGAGACGTGCTGAGGTGGTTCGAGTGAGACGGGAAACAGTGTGGGAAATGAACGCAGGCTGGGGAGGAACGATCAATTCCGTTATGTTGCCCCTGAAGTTCCTTATAGTAGCAGAATTTGCTTCACTATATTTACTGAGATTTCATTGTTTTTGTACATCTAGGCGCACTTCTACGCCTCTGAGACCCGTACTATTTGACTCAGCGTCGCAAAGTACCCAGGAAACGATACCCATCACGATGTAATTGCCATAAAACTGTCAAAATTTCGTTTTTGGCTAATTTTGTAAACCATTTATTTCCCACCACAACTATGGGTCTCGTTCGATCGGATTGTTGAGAAGGTGGACGCAACTAAATCATAAATGGCATTGTTGTGCTAAACAACGAATGTTTTAGACCATGTTAAAGGCATGGCTGGCATACAGACATGCAGATTTTTGAACTCTCATGCCTCTAAACATTAAGTATCATTTTGAGGAGGGATTGTAAATAAATGTTCCTGACTGTAAACTTTATTATTCAGAATGAATAATATACCAAAAAGGGGTTACCACCTTTCTAAACCTTTCGCCGATATTTGGTGTTTTCAGGAATTTAAAATCACTCGCACTACTAAATTCAGTTTTTTACAAATTGGTTACTTTTTTTTAATGTTAGGTACCCCTTCTAAACTCTAATATTGAACTATAGTTCAGAACACACTTTGTAAGAAATTTAAATACCTTTTCAACGGCATGCTCAGATCGTTAGTAGCTCCAATCATTTGAGATATGCAGCCTGCTTTATTAAATATCTGGTGCGTAGCAACACACAACTTTCCGCCACCCCTTTAAGTTCGAACACCACCTTCATAGGCGGGTGCTATATCTTCGTTCAACGCATTTTTACAGGAACATTTATGGAGAACAAAATGTAGGGACTAGTTAGCTGAGAGTACTCCGAATGTTTGATCGAAATCGTTAGAGCCGTTTTTGAGAAAATTGGAATACCGATCAATTAATGTTCGACGAATCTCCTTTTTTGTGTTAACTTGGCTTATATCTCCGTTCAACATATATATACAGAAATAATTATAGAGAACGAAATGTTGGTATGGGTGACTAGAAGACACTCCATTAGAATTTATCACATCTGGTAAAGAAGTTACCCTGGAATTTACGGAAATGTTAGAAAAAACGTTATTTTCGACACATTTTGATTTTTATCTCTGTTCAATGGACCGTCACAGGAACATTTATTGAGAAGAATATGTAGGTATCAACTATTTGAAAACATCCTGTGAGTTTGGTGGAAATCGCTGAAGCCGTTTTGCCAAAAAGCGTAAAAACCTATTTTTTGCTTCAGGGGCCCATACCTCCGTTCACCGTATTTTCATGGAGATATGTATGGAGAAGAAAAGTTAGGTATTGATTAGAGAAGATAATTTGAAAGTTTAATCAAAATCGTTAGAGCTGTTTTCGAGAAAAAATGCGAAAAACCCTAGTTTTTGGTACATTTTCGTCCCCACCCCCTTCCCATCGGTCGAAATCGTCCATAACCTTATTTTTGGTGTCTACAAAAAATAACGAACAAAACAAAAAGGACCAACTCAATCGGATCAGCCGTTCGCCCGCAAATCGAACTACAGACACACACACACACAGACATACACACAGACATACACACAGACATACACACGGACCTCTCTCCGAAATTAGGTTTTTTAGAGTCAGTAGGGTCTGAAACGTAAAGATCTGAAGAAAACCCAACTTTTTTTTTTGGGCCGATTACTATACTTTCCTTCCCTTCGGGTAGCGGAAAGTAAAAATGACCCTAATTTACAGAAAAATCACATATTGTTTTTCATTTTCGTAACGGAAGAAAAACGGCCTAAGTTGATAGGAAAAGTTTGAAGTATTTTGGGCGTAAAATGTGCAGCCAAAGTTGTTCGTACATTCACAAAAACGTACGTCATGTACTACATGTGATTGACTCACCTTGCACATATGTTGTCTCACTGGAGTACATTGCGAAAATCTCCTCATAAAAGCTTTTAGTTCCAGACTAAAGACGACAGTATAATGTTCAAATATCGTATCGAATCTCTCTTACCACACAAAAATTCGTCAGAATTGTCAGGACAGTCTTTGGTGCCGTCACAAACTTTGTTTAATGGAATACACTGGTCAGTCAAGGCGCAGAAGAAGCCTTTGGAACAGTTAGGATCAGCTGTAGAATTGGCACAATGAACCTAAAAGCGAAATAATGTGCTTAGATTTCCGGATTAGAAAATGGCAAGTAGGGACCGACTTAAAAGCAACCAGCAGATGACTTACTTCATCAACTCCATCGGGGCAGTCAATGTGACCGTTACAGACAACATTTTTCTCTAAGCACGAAGAGAGAGGTAGGCAGTAGAGCTGGAAAAAATTTGTAATCACCATTCAGTGTTTACGTAGATAAAAAAGCACTCTCAAAACTTGAAGCAATGAAAATTAATGGCGCTAACTTGTTCGCTGGTGCAGATGAGCTCACAACCTTTTTCGTCACTCCCGTCCCGACAGTCATCATCACCATCACACCTATACTCGGCCGATATGCAGACCCCGTTGTTACATTCGAAATCTGTTGGCTGACAGCTGAAATGAATGAGAGCAATAATGAGTTTCAACGAATTTCTTAAGCCATAAGAGCCAATTAACACATTCAACCCGAAGGGCCACCTATTGGCTTCCTCCCGGTATGGGCAGGCCCTGTTTCATTATATTTGTTTGAAACCTGGCTTGGACCCATCTTAAGACCTAGGTTTATCCCTTTGTACCCTTCCAGGTCTCTGGATTTAGCTTTAACGCATGTACTACATTTGAGGTGAGTAATTATTGAGTTTTCTTCAATTTCATTATGTATTCTAATACATATCAATTAATTAATATTTTTTAAATATATTAATTCTCTTTGACACAGAATTAGCCGAACAAGGTAATCGGAAAAGCCCCTCGCCGCAAGTTTTTTTTCTTACCTCTAGGGAGTTTCATTAGCCTCCTGCTAACAATAGGGTCCCAATCATCCAGGCTTGATCCATGTTTTAGAGATTTTTATGATTATAAGTAAATATTGATTATTCTATGTATTCATTAGAGCTGTAAAAATAATAATCCAAATAATTATAAAGGTGTGTAGGATTACTACATAGCAGTAATTTTTCATTTTTTTCTACTTCTTAGTTTACAATATTTCTTGTACATATTATCAACTATTCTTGGTATATTCTCCCATTTGCAAGTATTTCCAGTTCTATATTAGTCTATACAAAAAAAAAGTCCTATTACATATTTCCTCAAGTGTAAGTTTTTCTGTTCAAAAACTCTTTCTTCCTTTTTTACGTACGTAAGCTGGAAAAAAATCACAAGAAATATCGTTACTTTAGGCTTTGCCACACTTTGAACGTGAATGTCCTTGGGCCCAGAGCCGAGAGACCGCCGATTGGCGTCCAATTTAGAATTTCAATTTTAACAAGAATATATGATAAATAAATTATTTTAGCAACATTTCAGACAACATTTTGTAGTACTAACGCAATAAAATGGTATACAGAGGTAAAATTAGGCTCGGGTTGAATGTGTTAATCAACCATTATCGACACATATCATGTTATGAGGTACAACATACATCATCTCCATTGGGAAACACGTTCGCAACAAGATGATTGAACTCCATAATGATGAATTTGATGAAGCATAACATACAGATTTTTCAAGTACAAGACAACTAACGCCACACTGGCTGTGGATGGAAACCTTCCACAAACCGTTGCGTTGACAGAATCATAAATGTGACAGCTTTGACATGCCCTCTGATGCGAAGCATCACACAATTTCCTGCCACCCTCTAAATTCAATGATACGATCAATACATTTCTACGGAAACGCTCATCAGAAACAAAACGTGATTGCTAGTCAGCTGAGCAAAAAAAAAAAAAGAAAAAAGTTCAATCGAAACCATTCGTGGCAATTTTGAAAATCGATCATTTAATGTCAACAAATATAATGTTCCGATGTTTCTTGGTTTATATCTCCACTCAAAAGGTGGTTACAGACATTACGTAGAGAACCCAGATACAGGTTATTGAATTCAATTATGTATTTACTGGGGAATTGTAAAAATCCAGCATTTCAGTTGTTATCGCCCTAAAGCGGGCAGTCAGAGGGGCATGTAGAACAACATCTTATATTGACTAGAACATATCCTGCGTTTTTAAAGAATATTGTTTGAGCCATTTTTCCAAAAAGCGTCAAAAACCTCATTCACCGGATTTTCAGAGATACTTACAGGAAAACTAATGATTAGTAGAAAATAATTTGAATTTTTAATGAGACTCGTTGCAGTCGTTTTCTAGAAAATTCGAAAACACGTTATTCCAGGTACATTTTCGACTCAAAAAATCACGAACGAAAAAAAGAACAAACTCAATACGTCCAGCCGTTCTCCGACAAATCTAACTAGACACACAGCCCAACCACTGTAGCAAGATTTGAAGAAAACTTTTTAGGCAGTGCAATACTTTCCTTATCCTTGGAGTAGCAGAAAATAAAAACAAGCTAATACTTCAAGAATCGTTTAGTGACCTTTGAAATACCATCAAAAGTTTTTAAAGTCAAAACTTACTCATTTGCAGGGCAGGAAACTTCATCAGACATATCATTGGGCCCACAGTCTAAGTCTCCATCGCACATCCAAGACGACGGGATGCACCTGTGCGTTTCATTACACTGCATTTCACTGTCGGCGCATTTTTTTATCTTCACCGTTTCTGCAAAATGAACTCAGTCAATGTGTGTGATCGAAATATTTAAAGAGGAAGACTCGGGTGGGGAGCTAAAATCTACTCACTGCACGGTCCAATCGGCTCAAGGGACTCGTCAGATTTGTCCGGGCAATGCGCCTCACCGTCACATACAAATGACTGGTGTATACATTGGGACGAGTTCTGGAAGGAACGTAAACAACACTTAATTTCCCTGCTTTCTTTACATAATTCAATGTGCACAATATAATTAAATGTACGACTTCGTGAGCGATCACTTAACAAAGACTAGCATGTCACAGTCCATATAACCTTCCAGGCATTGCTCTGAAGTCATAGGGAGCCGATATTGGTCGTCGTAAAAGAACTCTCATTGTATCATGTGTTCCTTAAGCTCGGAACTGGTCACACTGGTGCAGTTTGTCCCCATCATTATTGTTAATGGTATGGAGCATAAAAGGATATTTTAGAAATATTGGTCGCATTACAAGCTTGTAGAGAGAGAGATTTCCGGAATTACGTCTCTCAGTAGGGAGCCCCTGTGTCACCATCCAATTTTGTAACTGTCACTGGGCCGAGTGAATTGCAAAAGGAAGTTAGGTTTGGCCTCACTCTGAATTTAAGCGTGTGTCAATGATCACAGGAGACGCAGACTGTACCTCCAAGTTTAACGAATAATTTGGGTTTACCCCATACTATTTAACAAGTGGAGTTTTTGGTTGCCCTTAGTTATCAATATCATCTCAGCAGCAGCCCTAACAGTGGCGTCCAATTACTCGCCCCCCGGCAAAGCTACAGGCAATGGTTAGGGCTCTTTTTTAGTCTTTGGAACAGTGTGTATCAATTCACAAGAACAATCCAAGTCATGGTAATAGAGAGTCAACCGTCATACGATACCTGCAGGTGAGCACCGCTTTGAGACGCAACAGTGAATTTTTTACATTCCAAAGCTTTCTTCAGATCTTCACGTTTTGAGGCCTACTGAATCCGAAAAACTCATTTCGATGAGTGTGTATGTGGTTCAATTCGCAGGAGACAGGTTGAACCGATTGAGCTGGTTCTTTTCTTGTTTAGTTCGTGATTTATTTTAGTGCTAAAATACGGCTATGGACGATTTCCATCAATGGTAGAGGGGGTTGAGGGGCAAAAATGTTCCAAATGAGGAGGAATGGGGTTTTCGCATTTTTCTCGCAAACAGCTCTAACGATTTTGATTAAACTTTCAAATTAGCTCACCTAACTACTACCTACATATTATTCAATAAATGTTTCCATAGGCATGCACTGAACGAAGATACAGCAAGTCGATGAATTTGGTGGATTGCAGTAAGTTGAGTGTTGCCACGCACCAAACATTTTCATTTATTACGCACTTCACGTATTCCTTTTTTGTTGTAAAGTGATTTTTTCTTTCAGTAATTCATTTCATCAGTCCCATTTTGTGTAAATAGAAAGTTAGCTTCAGTTCCGCTACCTTTCAATGCAGGTTTAAACCCACCGCTGCATATCCAACGGAAGCAGTCAATGTTCGAAATTGGAAAATGGCACTTTAGTTTGGACATTTCAGAATTATACCCGCCGAGTGGAAATGGCGCTATCTGTTGTGTACTTGTTGAACTAATCGATTCCGTGTCATAATTAGTGATTTTACTGCTTGGAAACCTCACGATATCATATAACATCACTGCATTGAAAGGGTTAAAGAAACAACTAGCATTCACTAGAGAGCTACGTCAGACTACTCCACCATTAGCTGTACATCAAATCGGAATCCCTTTTGCTGGGCTCAGTGATTATCTAATTGTGAAAACTGTTAATTTAAAAGGCAAGTATCCAAAGGATTTTTAAAAAAATCATCATATTTTCATATCAAATCACCTTACTTCCCTCAATTTCCTTTGATCAAAGTAAGTGTTTCAATATTTCAAGATTTGGAGCACAATTCCCTGCTAACTCCCTAGCTTTCGAATTTCATATTTTGAAAACCTCAACAATGTTACGCGAGGCAGCAAAACTGTGGTGCCAGTAGTGGGGCTTTGCAACCAACTCACAAGCCACAGTAGTCGCTTCCATTTCATCTACAATCAGCGTAGTAGGGTCGTTGCTTCTTTTCTCGAGGCACTAATTATGTATGAATGGTGAAAGGTGGAAAGGACAATAAATTAACAGCAAATTAAAAAACTTACGTGGCACTTAAATTCGTTGTCTCCACAAGTTGGCGAGGATCTTTCTGAGCAATTAGCTCCTTGATAACCATCAGCGCAGACGCATGTTGCTTGTGGCCCTTTTGAGAGCAGACAGAGATGGGGGCAACGCGCCACAGAGCAGAAAGGTTCCTCTGTTGAAAATAAAAGAAATTAATATACGAACATCACTAATCAATCTTACACGGTAATTGCCGTAATATAATTATAATACAGGGCTGCTTGTTACATGATAAAAATTTCTTTCACTATTTACGGATTTTCAGACGTATATAGAATCACAATATGAATCTAACGCCTACAAAATATTAGCTTTCCTTTCTCCTTTGATTCAAATTTACATTGACACTGCAGGTGTGTCCCCCAGTTCTGCCTGTCAAAAGGCCAAAAGTGTGGAAATTTACACAGTGAATGAGGGTCATCGCAAGATAAAGGTGAGATGAGAGTTCCTCAAGAAAAAAGATAAGCCAATAGTTGTGACCCACACAATAGCTTCATGATTTGGGATCGGATTAGTCGGATTCTGGGATTTTAACGTTTTCAATAATAAAAGAGGCAGGGAGCAATTTGTGTGGAGAAAGTGGCTAACAGTACTCATTTTGAAGTGACAATGGGTTGTTAAGTGAGTGGTTGAAGGGTACTTATTCACCAGATGCAGAATGAAATTATTTTGTGGGTCACTAGTAGCTTCTAGAAATAATCAAGGAAAGATATATTTTCCTTCACTTTGGCCACCCATCATCAGTGCTTGGCTATTCGCCAAGGGCTCTGTCTCTCAATCTCGTGATGGATACCAGCACTGTGTAAGCAATGGACAGAAGAGGGTCTGGTCCCCTCCCTCTTAATTCTAACTTTTGAAGTTACAATGAAAAGGCGCGAGAGAGTTGGTAATCACTAATCAGGAAGATTGGTTAAGGAGGGACATAAATAATAGGTATGAGCTGAGAAGCTCTGCCATCGAGCAGTCAAGGAGGGAGTTATCATGAATCACAACGGCTGATAGCATTTGTGCTGGGAAGGCTCCTGGTTAGTCATGTAAATAGGCAGTGCAGAGTGAAATTCAACGAATGGAGCCACCAAGGGATCATTATTTCTGAATAAAACACAATACTTCAAGATACTAAAAACAAGCAGCTCACCAACTTGAGATTTGTTGTCAAACGCCTTAATTTCGAAGAGAGGAGGGTTCTGAACTGAAAGGACTGTCTCGTTTTTGTCAGAGAGCCGCAGGGACATTATAGTTCCATCCTTGTTCTGCGTCCAAAACAAGTAATTGGCGAAGTAGGTGAGACCAAACACGCTTTCTAAATGCGGACCTTGGACGACTGTCTGAAAAACAAATACTCAGCTAATTGTCACAGGGTAGAAACATTTTGGAAGAAATATTCTCTCCAATTCCTTTGAACGTATTTCAAGGTGAAGATGGTGAAATGTCTTACTCGACGAACTGGAGTTCCTTCGAGGTTGACCACCTCAATTCTGGGCACATAAGCGTTGGCATCACCCCTGAAAATAAGTTATGAGGAATAAGTGAACTGGAAAGGACGCCAATGTATCATAAAACAAGCTTTTGTGCAAGTGGCTAGAGGGTTATCTACGCCTTCCTTCAGCGGCTCCTGTGAGAGATGAGAAGGGATAAACTTTGGAAAGAAAGATTGGGAAACCCACACTCCACAGTGGCAAAACTAGCATAAAAAAAAAGCTCATGGTGAAGTGATATGACTAAAAATACTGTAAGGGGCAAGACGGGAGAGATGGAAATTGAGTATTGTTAGAAGGAAACTGGTTGGTTCACGAGAAAGAGAGAGTAAGAGAGTCGTTGCAACACTTACAGGTGTAAGTCTCCAGATAGTCGAACTGACATTAGAACACGAACAAGACAGGAGGACCCTTGGTGCTCCTAATACCCTGCAGACTGAAGGGTATTAGGAGTTAGACGCAGAGTGAGGGTTGGGTTATACTGTGAGAGTACGTAGAGGAGGGGGGAAATATTTCAGTACTACAATAAGCACCAAACTGAGATTTTGTAAGCAGCAACTCTCCAGATGGATGGTAGCCATGCAGGGACTAGTTGCTGTCAATGTAGTTTAAAGCGTCACCCCTAGGAACTTAATTGCCAAGAAATGCCGACAAATATTTTCAAGGGCGTATATAAGGAACGAAAAACGATTTTGAACACTGGGGAGAGTTGTTCCTTGGGTAGCCAACCAATGGATGGAGAAGTAAGAGGCACACATCACACAATTACTGAAAGGTCGTAGCTGCTTCCAAGCCATTATCAGTAAACTCTTACAATGGAGCGAGAGAGCACCATGAGCTAAGAAAGACATGCATCCTCACACTGAAGAGTCACATGAAGCCTGAGATGCTGAGCAAGAAGACACGTTGAGAAGGCTGATTATTGGAGAACTCTATCGTGAGAAGGAGTAGTCACCAGATTGACTGCACACTCTGGTACAGCTTTAAGTAACGATAACAATTGTGGCAGAGCTGAAATCCGAAGATCTGAGTTGTTGACACTTCAACAGCCGATAAATACTAAGTACAAAACTGAGTAGACGCACTGCACGAGACTGAGTGGACTCCACACTAATGACTTCCTACTGCAATGTTTGTTCCCCTCATATTAAATAACTTTCAGCCAGGTAATATGTTATAATGTATGATATCAGAAACCTCCTAATAGTACGATTAACTCTTTCACTATCTTTGGAAAAGTTGAACCAAGTTTTTACACAATGTGAGGTACTCACCAGTACAAAGAGTTGGTCAAGGCGTCGACAGTGAGACCAGAAGGCCAATACATCTTTCCTGAAACTAAAGTTCTCCTTTCTGTTCCATCCGTTATTGACGCCTGTATAGACGATGAGAGATTGTTCAAAGTGTCCCAAACAGCCCAGATCACGAGTCTGCAAAAAAACAAAAACAAACTGTTAAAAAAAAAGTGATAACTTCCACGTTAGAATGGAATTCAGCCATCTTGAGGGACCTAGCACTCCATCGCCATGAGACTAGCCCCCTCCCTTCTCTCGCCCTTGTGAGCTCAGACCATAGAAGCTTCCAACCCACATTCACCTCTGCAAGGTTGCACCACGTCTCCACGAATTCTGCCCTGGCTTCCCTAAGAATCGCAGCAGACAATGTTGCCCCAGTGATGACTTTTTGACACACAGCACCAAGTTTAATCTCTGGTAAAAGAGCTTAGAATTTCTTCAGTTTACTAATGCTTTAAACTTTAAAACTGCTTTAAACTGATTCTGAAAACGTCAAGAAACTTAATAATTGTACCTCACCTCTCCGGTAAGTGACAATACTGACGCCGAATCCTCACTCATTTCAGAAGCAATATCCTCAGTTTAAGTGTCGCATGTGATATGATTTGCTGCACTGTACACGAACGAGGTCTCCTCCATCAACCATTCAATTCCCCTACTCAGAAAAGTGTCCAATGCTTCATATATTTTTACAGTAAATTCGTCTACACACTTACGGTTCTTTAGTAGCCAAATGAAGAGTTACTGATCTAGGATGGGTTATTCCTGTGTGGAGATATTTCTTCAACAAAGGGCGGTCCAAAGGGGCAACACTTAAAGTGCCTTGTGGTGAGTCGTCCGTCCAATACAAATTGCGCCCAATCCAATCAACAGCAAGCCCTTCACAGTTGGTCACTTCAGCACCCAACCAAATTTCCTTCTGGTTTCCATCGAGTTTTCGTCGGGCAATGAGTGATCTGCAAGACCAAAATAAGAAAATACAATAATACAAGTTATATACATTATAGTTTAACACAAGGAATATATGAATAAATAAGTAAAAAGAGGTAAGCGATGAGAAAACTTACGGTCGTTGGTCAGCCCAATAGATGTACTGGGTTTTGACATCAAAATCAAGAGTTGACGGGCGATTGGTGTCAGTGATGGGAACAATCGCCTCTTCTGAAGGACCAGAGACTTTGGAAGGTACCATTGGAAGCCCTTTGATCATCCCAGGCCGCATTTTTCCAAAGAGAAGAAAAGAAGTGTGGTGGTTCGCTGTCACAACACATAATAGGAGAGTTTTGCATCAAATTACTGTTCCTATCAGTCCTGTCAGCGTGTTTTTTTGGCATCTCCGACTCTTACAAGTTTACCCCTGAACGCATGGCTGACTGAACCATGCAAGGAGAAGAATGAGCACAAATACAAACAACCCTAAACGGTATCTGTCACTTAAACTTTGAAGTCTGAACATAGCTACATTACAAATCAGGGGTTGACTGCTCTGTGACAAGCATAGTATTCAATGTATTGACTTACAAACACATTTTCCGTTTGTCAACAGCCAACAACCATTTTGATATGTATAGGACATGTGGTCGAAGGACCTTTGGCAGTTGGAGAGAATACCAAGCCCTGTGGTCTTTACCCCTCACGTCAACACGCTACTAGACATGGGGAGCTTTCCATTGAAGCCCTGACGAATCCAACACTCTGCCTGATGTACTGTGTCTGTGGCTGTGGAAGAAGCCTCCAGTGGAGCCATTTAAGTTAGTTGCCGCTTGAGCAGCTTAAGGAACTGAATGTGTAGCAGGCCCCGGTGCAGGAATTGCCAAGGGACATTCTCCGTGCGCCTACACTTTATTCACACATGGATTCTACGGATTGGGCTTCCCCTGTCCGCCACACTAGAAAGAGTCAGATTGCATGGTACCTCGGGGACCTGCCAATACCCGCACAAGGATTTCCTTATGGCCAGTTTCCCTGGCTGACAGGACCTTGTCTGTTACGTGATAAGCAAGACTTGAATAAAATTCTCTCGCCGCGACTACACAGCAGGCAGCCCCAGGGAGGTGGATTTGTATTGACCAGTGGAGCCTAAGTCGAATAAACTCTGTTACCTCTTTCTCTCGAAGCCAGTTGTCTGAAGAAGGGAAGCTAGAAGGGAGTGACAGATATATTCGCATTTCTGGTCCTTCGCTTGCCCATTCATAACATAGTTAATGTACATATCAGAGATCGACTGCACTGAGACAAACATATTATTCAACGCATTGACTTACGAACACATTTTCCGTTTTTCAACAGCCGATAACCATTCTGACAGTAGCAGCGAGCAGTCGCAATGTTGTTGTTCCATTCTGGCACACAAATGTGAGCGCAGCCTCCATTTTTGTTCTTGCACGGATGCGCCACTGTAATAGGATGACACAAATGAATGATCAACTTTAGAATAATGAATTCAGGACAGAAATTTCGTGCAATTACATACCATCGGGTTGTCGCTGTCTGTGGTAGATGTGGATGGAAAATGGTTTTGATTTGTTAGTCAGCGTTTCGAAATCGTTGGTTTGAAATTTGTTAATTCTAATGACGCTTTGATTTTTCCAAGACGTGACGTACAAGTTGTTTTCAAACACTGTGATGTCAAATAGACTTTGAACCTACAACAAAATAGACTTGAGTTATAAGAAGAATTAAAGGGGGAACTCTCAGGAAGGAGAAGAGAACATCTAAAACAGATACATAACAACAGAGAGGCGTCATTTTTATCTTTAAACAGTCCACTCAATGGTCAAGAAAACTGGTAACTGGCGAGTGATTTCTTGCAGAACCTCTGAAGGCTTTACAATACACGACCTTCAGTAAACCATTAACGCAACCAGAATATTTTATTGTAAACATAAAGTCGTCTAATTCAGTCAGAGAAAAAATTGTTTAAATTCCTTTACCATTTAACACATTCAGCCGAAAGGGCTGCCGATTATTAGTACATGTACTACGGTTAGGTAAATAATGATTGAGTTTTCCATACTTTCCTTGGTTTCCTAATATATTTCAAGTAATTAAAAAAAGAAGTTAATATTCTTCGACACAGAATTGGCTGAACAAGGGTAACTCTACCAGGAATGACTTTGGGTGCAGGGTTTTTCCTACCCACTGGGACTTCAAGTAGCCTACTGATAGCAAAAGGGCCTCAACCATCCAGGCTTGTGCCTCGTTCCATGTTTTAGAGAGTTTCATATTTATAAATAAATTATTGATTATTGTGTGTATTCGTTAGAGCTAAAAGTGTTATAATCCAAATAATTGTAAAGGTGTGTATTTTTTCAAAGTTTACATTTTTTTCTACTTCTTAGTTTACAATATTTCTTGTACATATTACTAACAATTCTTGGTATATTCTCACATTGGCTTTGTCAGTCCGTACAAAAAAGTCCTACTATATATTTCCTCGCTTGTACGTTTTAATTTTAGTCTTTATACAATAAAAAGTGTTCTTTACAAAATGGTTTTAACTCTTCCTTCCTTTTTTACGTAGGTAAACTGAAAAAAATCAAGAAATTTCGGTGTTGCAGGTTTTGTCTAACTGACCGTGAATGTCCTTGGACTCATAGCTGAGAGGGCGCCGATCAGCGTCCAGTTTAGAATTTCAATTTCAACAAGAATTTATGATAAATAAATCTTTTAGCAACATTCAATAGAACATGTTGTGCTATTAAAGCGATGAAATGGTATTTTTCACTTCCAGTGCAGGAGTAGAACAGATAAAATTAGGCTCGGATTGAATGTGTTAACAAAATATATTGAGATTAAACTACTGACCGGATAACCTTTTCGAATGGTTTTACGGTTCTTCCCGTCATAATCGATGCGCTCTATGAAATCCAAATACATGTCCACCCAATAGACATGTTGTACAGCGTAGTCTACAGTAATTCCTGAAATTGAGTAATTGAAAATCGATAAGAACTGAATAAGCAGAGACACAGTGAAGATCGATGAGACGAGCAATGAGCTAACTAACCATAAGGATAGACAATTTTTTCCGAAACTAAAGTGACTCTGTCCGTTCCATCAAGTTGTGCTCGCTCCAACATTGGTCGCATGTTTCCCCATTTCGTGAAGAACATGAATCTGTAGAAAATTCTTCGATTACTTTCAAGATACTTTTGAGAGGGGCGGGAGAGGGACAAATCCGGAAAATTCGAAGTACTCACCCTTTAGTTGGGTCGAGGGCCATACCATGAGGTTTATTCAAGTTGAGGTGGATGATGATCATGCAATGCTTGAGGTGACCCGAACACAAATATATCATTTCCCGAGTGTCGTCCAGAAAATACCAGTTTCCCGAAACCCAGTCCAAGGCGATGTGCGTTACGGCTGTCAAACAGAAAGGAATACAAGGATTATGGTTGAAAGTGAGGATTAGCGTAAAAAGCCGAGGTGGAGAACTCACTTTCAAAACTGACTATAGACGGTTGTGCGAATTTGGTGACATTTGAAAGTTTATCTATCTCTGCGCACAACATAGCTGCCTCAGTCTCATTACCTCGCTTTTGACGTAAATAGCAGATTCTGTTGACAAATACATTTTATTGACAACAATTAACAAAAACTGACAAATTAAAAGATTAAAGCGAGAAATATCATACGTTAGGGTGCTCCAGTTATGCTCTCTTCCATGATGGAATTACATAATAAGGGCACATCATGCTGATGACACTAATAAACATTGCCAGAAACATGTAATGGTAGCCAATTTTAAATGGACCTTTGTAGTGGTATTGCTCACTCGAAGGTTGGAAGTGAAAGATCAGGCTGATCGAATTTCATGAACAGCGTCCATGATGACGTCTGTGCTCATGATAATTGATACTCGTGAAAGGAAAAACAATCTCCAGTGAATAACACCCTCTCCCAGAGACGGAAGGCCCCCCTTTTCAACTGACACCCAGGAATTCGCCAACAAGTCTACACATTTACTAACAGAGCACACTCAAATCAGCAGCAGTACATAAAGTTTAGGGCTGGCTCAGCAGGAACCAGCCCCATGAAACGAAACTATCAAACACATTATTTAGGAGTGCAGTTCAACCAGAACCACTATCCAAGTCTAATGATACCGCAAACTGAAGAGTTGGATTTATGAAACTTTCCTCCAAGGGTCTGTCCAAGACTCCCGCACCAGCGCTTGGTGGTGATGGTGACGATGAGCAATCTTGACCTTTGCGCCAAATTGCCATCAACCTTACCACTTACTTCTCGCAATCGACAGAAGAGAGTTCTTTGACTTATCATGACCCAGTTAGAACTTCGTATGTCCAGATATTTATTTGAGAAGAGGCAAATAAGAAGAACAGCAGTTGTTATAATTAGTTATTTTGTGGCCTATAAATGGACTATTTGTATCCTCCTGTTGAGTTCTTCCTGTTGTTTGATGAAATAGTTTAATTCTATTCTAAGATTTTTTGTAGTGACCATTTAGGCCACGAAGGAAACTTGCTAGGCCTTATTTATGAGATACTAAAAGATATGGCAGCTACTACACTCCACAGCTCTTGAATAGTCAAAATCTGTGGGTTTCGGGAGCACTTATCAAGATGTTAGAAGACGTCGTATTTTTATGGAGTGAAGATCAAACCTGTGATTACGATGATCAAATTCCAACGTCATGGATTGGCCCAACTGCACTGAGTCTCCCGGCCAATCAGAGCCTGCAAAAATAATGAGTTTCAATCCTTTCCAGTCACTTGAGGCTTGTAAAAGATGAAGGAGACAACAGAAATGTGGTTAACTATGCATAATTGAGCAGCAGATGATTCTCAGGGACCATTCTTTCTCCCCACGACAATGTCACCTAAAACGCCTAACTCCGCTTTGAATTGTCTTCTGTTGTGGCTCCCATTCATAAAGGGGTTTCCTCCTATGTTTACTAACCAACAAAATCAATTTACAAGCTGCTGAAGGCGTTTCTTTTTTTCCGCAATTAACTGTGTGACTGATTCCTTTCCTCGCTATGACATGTTAGTGTAAATATTGAAATCCAAGCATTACCTAAGTTTTTGTTTTGAAAAACGAGGAGTTAGTTCTTTTTCTGTAATTTTAAAAAGCAGTGTGTTAAATCAGTCATATAATTACAATTGCTAATCTTTACTAGATGATCTATGATTCACGAACAAGTGAGATTGTTTCCACATATTTCTGAAAACCAACCAATCAACTTTCGTCAGTTGAAATTCCCAAGTAAACTACAAGTTGGTAGCAAAGCACATTGCAATTGTCACGCAACAGAAGCATGTTGGGTTCATACACACAATCAAAGATCACGTCATCATTGATCACGATTAAAGACAGTAAAAGCTGCTACCAATCCCAACAGTGAATGAAGAATGATTGGCGTTTTAGTGGAATACGAATTGCAGTAATCAACCTGCAGTAATTATGCAATTCAGGATGTGGAACCTGGGGAACAAGGAATGGATTGTTGGCCACGCTTCCGCCTAGCTCCTTATCCAGTACAAGCAATAAAATAAATGTTCCAAGTATCAAATAATTAAGAGAAAGTGTAATGCATACAGCCCAACATACCATTCAAACTTAATCTTCTAATGTCCACGGCACTGCTCAATATTATATACGGAGGTTCACTGGGCGGTACTGTAAATAAACGAGAACATATCGGTTTAGAAGAAAATAAGTGTGAAGAGACTATAGTTAAGAAACACAACTCATTTACCATTGATTGCTTCACATCTTGTATTATTGGCCGGGCGATACCCGGGGACACAAGCACAATCAAAGGAGCCATACGTGTTAGTACAGAGTTGATCACAGGACCCGTCGACTTCACATTCGTTCGCATCTGTCAAACAATGAAGGGAATACAAAGTAACTACGATATAAATTATTGTGCGTGTTGAGACAAGTAGGATGCCTCTTCGAGAATCCTTTACGTATCATCTGTTGAGAAGGAGGCGGATTTTAGCAATGTAACCCACCTCCATTCAAAATCCATTCGTTTTCCTTGGAGAGCAGCACCTTTTATTTATTTTTATTCATTAGCGACTGAATTTAATATTTAAAATAAATTTGATGGTTGTACGGTTCAGTTTCACTAAGAATTTGCTCTTCCCCACCACATCGAACAATCCAACATTCAGAATTGGCCCTGGCACTATCGTTTCCATCATACAACGTAGTCAGTGGGCATTAGGGCATCGTTTGTTTGAAGGTGGGGTCGTCTAAGATTAGCGTGGACAGAGAAAAGTCGAGGTTTGACAAAAGTTCAACGAGTAAAAGACTAAAAAAAAAGTTATTTTGCTGTTATAAATTCCCTTAAGATCTCACCAACACACGTAGAGTTGTCTGATTGGAGTTTGTAGCCATCACGACAGTAGCATTGCGCTCCTTCTATGGTCATTTGACATTTATACTCGCACTTCTTCTTCAAACAGCCATCAGCTGTAAAAAATTAATAAATGAGCTAACTGCAAATTTATCAATGTAACTATTGTAAACTTAAATATTGAAGTTTTGATACATGAAAAATGTTATTCTCTCTACCTTTAGACGTTTGTGAAAACTTATATGACGTATAGGTGCAATGACAGTCACAACTGTGCGAGAGACAGCATGTTGTGTCTGACTGAGCAATAGCAACAGCCAACTCCCTTACCTGAATCAGCCACATGGCCACTTCTTGAACTATTCGAAGGCCAAATCCACATACAGTGCAGCAAACGCTGGTTGAGCGCTGAATACCAATTTCGTATGTTTGTTAGCAATTGTAATAATAAAAAAAGTTTTCAGTGAGCAAGCTGCACTGCTGTTAGCTAGAAAACCCTGCCGTTTTTTGCTGAAGCAGCTCACCTACGGACGAACCGTTGTTCATTCAAGTGAGTCCTCCAGGCAACGCATGTAGAATGCCAACCTACTTGGCAGTTCTACTTCCAGAACTGTAAACACGAATGGCTATGCCAAACGACGTGTGTCGTATGCAACACAGTTTAGAATAATAGCTGAATCAAATGGTTGGATGAACAAGAAGTGGAGAAACACGAGTAGCATCCTGCATCACCAGTATTACAAAATGAATTGTTGAAAGCTGCTTGAATCTTTCAGATGTGAGTTGGTTTCGAACAGCTTGTAGCGCATATTTCAATCAACACACATAATTGCTACACTTGTGCACAGTAATTCAGTCTCCTTTCAAACGACAGCCACACACGTTGAAGGAAGGAAAGGATAGAGACAATGGGAGGGAATGGGTGAAGAATGGAAGCAGAAATCGTTCGTCCAAAGCTTTTGGGAAACCAAGCAAGTGACTGTGAGGAATTCCTATCAAAATGTGGAACCATTGTCATTTGAAATGGATTCGAACGAGACCCATTAAAGCCAATAATAGGGCTTCCAATCTTGGATTGAGTAGAACTTAGCTCCCTGTTTCTCTGCTGAGTAAGGCTTCGATACTCAGCTGAACTGTTAACATGAAGTGTTATGACACTTGAGTCCTATTAAGAGCTTGGATAGAATTGCAAACGAATCAGACCACCATCAGTTCGTTCGTTGAATTGAACGATAAGCACGATAAACTTACGAGCACAATGCGCCTCATCTTCACCACCACAGTCGTCGATTTTGTCGCAAAATTTAGACACATGCAGACATTTTTGGGCTTTCGGGCACAACACAGTGTTCCAGGGGCACGTCGATTTGAACCCGCCTGTAACAGAGATTTGGGTTCAAACGTATTTTGATTGTAATTCCTCATCAAAACGATGCGGGTAATTCACTTACATTCAGCAGGATCTTCGTCCCACAGATCAGTAACGTCATCAGTGAGACAGTCGATGTCCCCGTCACAACGCCACGCAGAAGGAATGCATTTCTTGCTTACTGGACACATGAGCTGGCCCTCACGACAATGCTCGACTTCTGAAACAATACTTGCTGTATGATGACGTTTACTTGGAAGTGAGCAGGGAAATGGGACTTATTTCTAAGATAACAACAACAGTGACATCACAATTTTAATTAGTTCACTAAGATCAGGAAAGCTGTTGTCGTGAAAAAGGATAACACAGATGTCTCAGTCCTGCAATGAAGTATATGTGACTACAAAGGAACAACGGATTTGCAATCAAAACTTTAGGGCGAACTCAATTCAACTCACACTAAACCTATTGAAGCACTGGTGAGGAGTACTTTTGATATGGACTACCTGAATTCGTTAGCAGAGCTCTGTGGAAATCGCTGCAGCTTCTTTTGGCGTTAAATACGCATTTTTGTCCTACCAACTTTTTCCCTGCTACATTAACATAATACAAAGGTATTTCATGGGGCTAAAGGGCTGTGCAGCTGTACCCCTGTAGGCATCCTTTAGAAGATGAAAACTAACACTTTAGCCTGAGCCTTGCGGCTATTCAAAAGTGAGCCACAATATAATTCAGCTGCATAGAAGATGGATGGCTTGTTTCTTTTCAAAACAAAAGCTTGCACTTATATAATTTGGTACTCTTGGCACGAGGCAGTGTATGGGTTGGTCACAAAAGAAGCTATATAATCCCAGTTGACCAGGAACTACAGCTTGGAATATCCACCAATATCCCAACAGGGCAGGTTAGATGACAGGAGGAAATAAGTACGAGACAGCAAGACGCATTTTATTTTCTTCGTGTCACAGGACTAAACTCCTATGAAGACACAATATTAGAATTATGAGCACGTTCCTGAAGATGCTATCAAGGTAAGAAATCAGGTGAACAACTGTGTAAACAGTATGTTTAGTGTGTGTCCAGTCGTTAAACAAGATAGATTCGGATGCTCAGGAATGGACGCCTAGGCCTAGGTGTTCTACAGCCAGGTAGGAGGTTAAGTCTCAATAAACCCTAGGAATTGCACAAACAAAGAGAACAGTCGCTTCCCCATTTCTGATTATAAGAAAAGACTACTAGGCTAGCAGTATGAGGTTTAATTACTTACCGCAACCCTTTTCGTCTATGCCATCAAAACAGTCGGGTGTCCCGTCACATCTCCAGGTCTCCGGTATACACTTTCCCGTAAGGCAATCGAATTCAGTTTGATTGCAGTTCCCATCTGAAATCATACCGACAAAATTACGTTAACAAGAAGTAAATCTATCAGTTTCAAAGCCATCTGACCTTACAGGTTCATTTGAATGCATAAGGAGCGTTAAGAGTACGACGTGACACAATCCCCACATGAGACGAATGAGGGAGTTGGAATTCATGGGTTTCAATCAGAACAGTCAATGTTCGAGCTGGAAGAGTGACTAATATGTACATAATTCACGAGGCTGTCAACATAATTTGATTAGGAAGGTTCGTGTTTACAGTTTTGGGGTTATAGGGTGTTAAATATAGAACAGTTTGAATTCCAGAATGTATCGAAACTCATCACTGTTAAACTTTCATCGTTTCACTTTCTTTACATGCCCGTGAACAACTCAAATATGTTTAATTAAACTGGCAATTATTTATGAGTAGCCAGCCACCCGTTTTTGACCTATCTGCAGTACTGATTGCAACAAGAGGTTCAGTAAAGGCTAGGAGCCTTTCACCAATATCCGAATGATGTCAGCATAACACAACTCAGTAAGTCTGGGCATCTTAATAATCTCTTTGACGTTATCTCAAAAACGATTCTTGGTTTCCAAGACTCTGAAGATAATGAGAGAATAAAACAGTCAAATCGAAGAGAGCAAATAAAAATTACATTATTCCGGAGAATTATCGTAATCTGTCTTCCAGCCATTAATCTTTCGCCTTCACCTTTTCTCGACCTTTTCGTGATAGAAGACGAAGTTGTCGAATCAAGAAAATTGAATAGCGTCGATAAAATTCTCGCTTCATTCAACAAGTCACAAACCAGTCGGGACAGTGAGTGACAAGCGTCAGTCACTGCCAGACTATCAATTTATAAACAGGATGTTAAACGAAATACTGATAATCCATTTTGGACCATCCCCACCATTAACCATTTCATCCCCTTCACTTCATCCAACACTTTAATTTTCCCAAGAAGTGGGAGTTTACTTCACGGTTCAAAGCAGTCGTGTGACTAAAAACAATGTCCATTATCAAGATTTTCGACAAGAACTTATTTATCAAGTTTTACCCTCAGGAAATCTAGTTTTATTGCCACGGGTGTTCTCGCAAAAAATCATGTTAGTAGTCAAACGTACTACCAACACATTAAAAATCGTGAGATCACCAGCCCTCCAATACATTCCAGAACTAATGGCTTTGTGGTCACGTTATTTCCGTCCCAAAACTATTTTACGGCATGAAATGATGAAATAACAACATCAGTAATAAAACAAAAGTTAGGTACTGATTAAAGAAGATATTCTGTAAGTTTAATCAAAACCGTTAGAACCCTTTTCGAGAAAACCCCCCGTTTTAGGTACATTTTGGTCCCCCACCGTCGATGGAAACTGCACATAGCCATAATTCGGCTCCTCAAAAAATTGGAGCAATTATAAGTTTCCTCAGCTCCGTATACATTCTGGGATTCTAGCAATTAATTTTTCACTCACTTTATGTGAATGTAAAACTTGGGAGTTCCATATAGAAAATGCACCATAATTTTCGAGAATTTATTAAGGTGGTCCTACTTATGCTACGACCTTTATTACGTGATCGGTCTATAGGCGTTGTATTTGTGAGACTGCCAACACAAGTTTTTTTTAGCGTTTGGGGAATTATCGGATAAAAACTGTCAGAAGCTGCGGTAACTGAAACAGCAGCGGTTTTAACTACGGGGTTTCTTTTCGGAAAAAATTACATTACTCACTGATTATTCAATATAAGTTGTGAGATTACTAGGGCAACTCAATTCCGAAACGTTGACCGCGCCAGTTGTATGAGCAACTCAAGACATACATACTATAATATATCAATCTGCACCGTTTTGGCCAACTCTCACACGAGTTCCACAAATCCCGTTTCGGGAAAAGTGGGACGTTACAACAGAATGATAAACATTAATTGGTATGAGGATAAACATCGCTGAATGTATGTGGGGCTGGAGAATGTTGTGCGACTTCAGTGAGGAGAGAAAGTGATGGTGAGCGACTTGTAGAGAGAGGCGTAGAAAAAATTAGTGGACGCCTCGCTCGGGATTTTTTTTTTCAGTCGGTTAACAGAAGACTGAAAGTCCTTTGTAAAGCTGGAAGCTGCTCATAATTCGGCTGCCATTGACAAGGACACGGGCGGCGAACAACAGTTCCTCAGTTCAACTTCCGAGGGAGTTCTCTTGCTCTTAGATATAATTTGTTTAGAAGACGTTCTGAAGCTTGCTTCACAGAACTGAACAGGTAGAGCTGGATAAATGATTATCCAATTCTGCGTTAGCTCCGAATGACGGTTGTTTTAATCGCCTCGTTTAGGTCGCAATGAGGCTACCATAATAACCCCATCCCCTCCCTCCATCATTTTTTTAAGGCCTTCTGTGTGGTGGTAAATGAGCTTCTAAATGAGGCGAAGTTTATCTGAGCGATAATGGAGTGAACGCCTGCGGACACTGGCATCTAGCGCATCTCCTCAATCCTTTCCATTGCATTACATCCCCCACAAGGAGACGGTCATCTAGTCATCAGTTCTATCTGTCTCTACCACCAAGCATCTGATGCCACCAACCTAACCCGTTTCCACTTGAAAAGTACGTGCAAGATTATATTTTCTGATGAAAAACCATTCACAACTGAGAGAAATTACAAAGAACGGTAGAAAAGAAACGGGCTAGTCTTCCATTCAGACCAGTCAGATGATCGTCAATAAGCACATAGGATAGCTTACAGAACAGCACACCCAGAGGAGACAGTTTATTATGAGGGTTCAGCGAATCCTTCATGGTTTTCCGAAATACAGAGACAGACAGGTCCTGCACGCAAAAGTGGAATGTTTAAATTGGGGCACAACAATCGTTCATCCCCTCAAAATAAAAACCTTTGGCTTCACTATAAGAAAAAAAGCGAAACGTGGCGAAGGAATCGAAAGGTAACGTTTCCACTAGTCACAAATTTGCCGTAGCTGATAACGATAGCGTCTGGTCTGGTCGTTATCTCCTTGTAAGACAACTTGTAACGTCTATTCGTAAATAAATCGTTTTATCTGAGGACAAAGGTGACCCTCCTTGTGAAATTAGTAAGAGAGAAATGTGAGGGAGATTCTGCCTCTGTATCCCAATTTCTCAAGAAACCTGTTGAAATTGAATAGTTGACAAAAACAAGGCAATAAAGCGTTGTACAGCGCAGCCGCGTTATCGGTTCAAGGACCTCACGGATCAACTAATGCTATCTTTACAGCTTTTGTCAGCGACTCATCGATTATTCTTGTAAGGTGTTGATCGAAATTTGACGACAGTAAAATGTACTCGTACAGCCAGACTCGAGCTGACCTGGGTAGTCCTAAATAAAGCTGCATATTTACTTTTGGCACCGATTGTCCATTGGCCAGCGTACCACAGCTGTAAACATGGCCAACGAGTGTGATTCATTGCAATTTATTCTTCGTCATATCGTCAGACTCGAAGAGAACAAAATCTTCTCAAAACAGTATGACACTGAACAAATTATTAAATTGAGCTTTCTCTGCAAATGTGATTATGCATAGCCGGAGAGGAAAAGAGGACGTATCAACCTTTTGAATGAACAACACCGGATATACAACTTTAGCTAACAAGGCGAAGAAGAAAAAGAAAGACTACGATTTATTTGTGTTGTTAGAAGTTGGTCTCAATCTGAAGAGCTCGCCGTATTAATGATGACAGAATGGTGGAAATGCAATAGAAGTAAAAGCGGAAAGTAGGAACTTTGTAAAATAAAGTATAAAACATTAGTTGCAAGTACATTAACTATCGAATATTATAAGAGCAATGTAATGATCAGCTCGTAACATGCTCTTGATGATTGGATCGATTTTTAAAAAGAAAAATGAAGACGCATGGTTCTGGAGAGTGGGTCACAAACATTTAGAGGAGGTAAAGTTAACGTGACCACAGCCAAGCCTCGGAATATACGCCCTTTAGCGTCGTCGAATATGCGCCCTCACTTACTGCAGAAAACCCACGTATTTCCTTATCTCTTCGCAGTGGAAAGGAAAGTGTATGTCTTTCGTACACAGAGCAGCCATTACTGCTTGTGCCAGAAGCTCAAGTATATTCAGCTTGTGGCGAGTCAACTTCCACAAACAGCAATTGGGCGTCACCAGCCGATCGGTTAGACTCCTTGTCCTTTTTGATAAGCAAAATTCTGAGGGTTGCTGAGCAGGCGAGTACAGTTGACGATATGAAAATCGCGACTAGCAGAGTCTGGCAAGGAGGGCTGCCGTGGCACTGGCGTTTCTAAGGACGAGGTCTCAGGATATCAGCACTGAATTTTCAGGAGTTGAGAACCTGACCCCATGTAGGGGGTCAAAACTGCGATTTTTCGAATCTGCCCTCCTGCGATTGATAGGCTGCAGAAGTGGCTAGTTTTAGTTTTAGTTAGCCATCCAGAGACTAATAATCCTTGATAGAATGGTCCAATTCTATCCCACATAGAGTCCCACGCACCTATACTCACAAGCACCGAAATCCAAGAAGCACAAATACGGCTGGAGAGAGTATTGGCCTAATCCCTGACACATTCAGGAATGTCTTCAGAGAAGAAGGGTTGAGCCAGAACACTGCAGGAGCCAGTTCCTCATGGGAGACGGCGACTTTAATGTGCAGCTCCACTTCTTTTCTGTCAAAGACTCTCCATCATACAATCCATCCAGTTCATGCAATAGTTAGATCAGGTGAGAAACCAGATTGAGAACTCCTCCCAGATGGTACGGGATTCCTCAGGTGGTCATTGGGAGACTGGATTACGACCACATACCTGCCGTACCTCCGCAGGTCTGAGTTTGGTGGATACTGCAAGGGCCTCTTGCATATTAGCGAAACCGCAACTTCCGTGACAGATATAACCCTCGTCGAGGGTTTAGGAACAGTAATTTAATAAGGAAACAGAACTGCTGAGGAGATGCGTCGACTGGGTGTGTCAGCAGGCATTTTTCAAGGTACCAACCCCCATGCGTAGCTTGGATCGTATCTGACCTGGTGGGCGTTTTATCGTGAAACTTCCTAATGTCATTCATTCCTTCCCCCTTCCAATCCTTCTATCGCTAGAGCTGTCGTAGCACCCTCCACATTTTAATAACTTTTATTCATTTAGTTTTATTTTTTTGATGCTCCCTTCACGGTGAGCTCCGTAAAAACAAAACCAGAAATATCTGGTGCGTAGGAACACACAGCTTTCCACAACCCCCCTAAATTCGGCGATCTGCCATACATACGAGGCATTTCTACGGAAAACATTTATATAGAGCAAAATTTAGGTAATAGCTAGTTGAGAGTAATCAGTAAGTCCTATCGAAATTATGAGAGTGGGTTAGAGCAAAATAGACAAAAAACTAAATAGTTATCACCGTCATCGAAACAAAAAATATTTCTTCTTAAAAACAGCTCTAATGGTTTTGAATTCATTTCTTGTATGAACAGCTTCAAAAAACGAGACGGTACCATACAATTCTCATCCGTAGAAAAATTGCGAGAGCAACACAATAAACTATCAAACATTTCGTAGAAAATCGATTTCAGAGCAGTTTTTTCCTTATAAATTTCGCTCATATGAGACAAGCATTCTCAGAAAAGTTTTGATGGTAATCCAATAAACCAACGCTTCTGTTTAATAACGCTCATAAGATTATGAGCGCAACCAAGCAAATTCCAGCATTCCAACCACGTCTATTTTAGTTATTACAATTTCTCACAGTTTTTACCCGATAACTTCTAAACGGTAAACACGATCCTTCTCGCAACATCGTTTTGACAGCGAACAACTGCTCAACAACGGCCGTGACGTGAGTAGAAGTAACTCAATCAATTCTGGAATTTTGAGAGCTACGACTTTCTATGTAAAACGTGAAGTTACCTAATTATAATAAATTGAGTGAAAAATAGATTGATTAGTAGCTAAAGCCATGAATATCGCAAAATGAACGTGAGGACGTGAAAGTTGTGTGATGCGTTGCACATTTTGATTCCTTCTCCATCCCGGAAGAGGAATAGAAAGGAAAAATGACAACACCGAGACAAGAGGAAAAGAGGTGAAGTAGTGTCTGGGCTGTTTTATACTGAACAAGGTGTACTATGAGGTGCAGAATTGCCAAAAAGATTCACTATACAGTCGTTGAAAGGGTGCAATCGGATATTAGACTGCCCTCTTGGATGGCTGACGTACAACGAAATCCAACAGGAAGAGAAAAGTAAAAGTTTGACACTTCCTTCCGCGTGCTGCAACATGTATAATATCGTAGTTCCTTTCATGAGTCTGTTGTCCACTACCAGTGGCCAGGCAAAGCGTGGATTACGCTACCATGGGGTTTCCCACTCATAACGGAGCTAAGGTACAAAGGAATGTTAAGGAAAGGAGACGGCTATTTCCAAGAACTGCTTCCATCTTTCGAAAAAATATTGTTTTAAATGTTTGGAAATTGTTGTAAAATGTGGTAGCGTGCTGATCGGTGTCTCTTGTACATGCTCGTACAGCCACGCACAGGATACGACAAGAGAATTATGAAAACACGCAACTTGCTGCGACTGCGAAGTGCAATACCTACTCGAAGAAGTTGGTAAATTCGTTCAAAACACATAAAAATACGCGAAAGCCCCAGTTTCACTAGTTACCAATAAATTGCAATTTTGAGATTCATTTCAATGAGATTATTGAGTGAATAACTGAAATGAAGAGTTCAAGGGGTTAACGTTATGCGTCGTAGGCGGCTCAGGAGAACAACCCACGAGACGAAAGGAAGTTCTTCTCAACGAATTGCCGCCAATTGACAGATTAGTCTGAAGTGATGACCGGAGGGGAGAGGTTGTTTGAGCCTCTAGCCCTCGTTAACGACGATGATAATAGTTTCTATTTAATGGGCTCCGAGGAAAAGGAAAGAGAGCGTTAAACAGACTTGTAATGTCAAGTCCTAATTGGTAAATAATTACTAACTTATCGCTCACGGACGCTTTTGTATACTCACACGGCTGCAGGCGGAGAAAAGCTTGTTTTACCAATTGTCGGATGAATCAACAGTCCGTATTATTACTTTTCTCAACCTCAACTCATTAATTATCTGTATAATGGTTGCTCAATGATGATGTTGGCACAATAAATTCCGGAACTATAAGCGCAATCCACCACCGTGGAGTTATATTTGACGAAATGAACCGAGTGAAAAATGAATGAATTATTAGGAAAAACCATAAAAACCAGTGAATTTACGTAAAACTGGGAAAGTCGTATCACGCGTCACATCTGATATTTGATAGTGTCGCGGATGAAGTTTTTGGTACACAAACCGTTCATTTGTTTGGTACTGCCCACACGGAAATTTGGGTCAATCCGTCCTCTTTCAATCGCGTTGACACACACAAACTATTTTCTCAGACCTCGTTTTTTACTTTCCTTGGCTCTACAAAGTAGAAAGGAAAGTGATGTAATCGGCTGAAAAAAAAAATTTTGAGTTCTCTTCAGATCTTTACGTTTCAGACCCCCCTGAGTCCGAAAACACTATTTGGGAAAATGGTCTGTGTGTCCGTGAACGATTTTTAGAGAAAACCACCGTACCAAAACAGCTCAAACTTGATATCTCGCCCGCAGGTTACCATGGGACGCCAAAATAAGGGTATGGGCAAAATCCACTGAAATTTAACTATAGTTATCATAGTGATCAAAACACCAAATATTTATTTTCTCAAAAACGGCTCTAACGATTTTGATTAAATGTTTTATATTGGTAGCTCTTAATAAGATAATCGTACCATAAAATTCCCATTTGTGGGAAAATGAAGAGAGCAGCACAATAAATTATCAAAATTTTCGACGAAAAGCGCTTTTGCCGCGGTTTTTTTTCCTTTTAAACCCCGCTGGAATGTTACTAGTTTAATTTATTTTCCACCTTAAAGACTTCAAAACGTGAAGATCTGAAGGACAAAAATAGTTTCAGGTTACATTAACGTTCCTTACTATTCCGTAGGGCTAGGGAAATTTAAACCATAATATAAGGAACATGGCGGGAGTTTTGACACGTGAATCGATTACCGAAAATTACTAACCAGGTCTATATGTGAGTTGCCAATTGAAGACCTTCGAACGTCAACGATTCGGTCATCTTCCGTCAGATGTTTGAACAGATTGACCTTCAAACCAATTTTCTCTTCAGAGTCTGCATCGCATCGTTCAATGTGTGCGGAAAGAAATAAACTACTACTTTTCCCTTTAAAATTACAGCATAACGGCCAGTGATTACACTCGTTAACCATAATAAACTTCGAACAAATGCAAAAAAAAAACGAGCTCTACCACAATTCATGGAAAAGTGAGATTTTCGAAGACAATCAACGTTCCAAATGAATCTCACGCGTTAAAAATTAACAGATTTGTTTTAGAACACTAATAAAAATCGAGCTCGCATACTTTTTAACATACCACGGATTACGCAACCCTGCTTTCTTCCTTCCAACGACAAGCCATGTTTCAACGAACTTTCGTAGATAAAGATGCGACTGCGATCGCGCCAACAATTTTTTTTAAACGCTGGAAATTATTGCAGACCGGTTTATTATTCCCATATACAGCATGACTGTGACCTATTATATTCAATCCAACGTCGAAAAATATCAATAATAAAACATGGTTATATCAAAATTCGGGAAACGACATCTCATGTGCAAACGACACGCTGTTCGCTGGAACAACGAACATTGACCATTTGCAGGTGACGCTAGGCAATTGGAGACGAGACGGGAAGCAGTGCAGGAAATGAGAACAGACCTGGGAGAAACGATTAGTTTTGCTATATGGTCCATCAAGTTCCGTCAAGTAGTAGAAGTTGCCTCACAATGTTTACTGCGATTTCACTGTTGTCCATCTAGACGCACTCCTGCCCTACCAGCGGCTTCACGAAGGAATTAAAGCGTATTCCTACTGAGCTCTTTTTGGCTACACAATGAGAAGACCAGTCCACTACGGCTATTCCAAAGGACAACGCCGAAAGAGTGGACGAAGGATTTCAGGATCAAACGTGTTTCAACGATTGACTAGCGTCCCTCTTCTAATGTAAGGAACACTGGAGCCTGACAAAAACAACGTGGCCAAAACCGAGCCCAAAGACAGACAGGAGGCCGCTAGTATCACTTGGAGT
Organism: Pachypeltis micranthus; assembly: GCA_020466155.1. NCBI lineage: Eukaryota > Metazoa > Arthropoda > Insecta > Hemiptera > Miridae > Pachypeltis > Pachypeltis micranthus. The sequence goes on from CM035772.1 coordinate 39,872,898, forward strand.
TTGCGCAGCCGCCAGTTCACGAGTGAGACCACAATGAGAGGCGAGACCGAAGACAGCAAACACTGTCCCTGTCACAGTCCAGTGTCTCGTGTCGCGCTCGTAAAGCACTTGTGTTAATTATAAAATATGACTGAATTTCCAATCGAAGACTGCAAAAAGCTTATTGAACAGAATAGACAGTACCCTCCGATTTACAATGTACTATAATTGAATATAATTCGTCCACAGGCGCTCTTTTGGTTAATTATTCACTCTGCTATGTTTTAGTCAGGAACAATTTTTTTTAACACTTGACGTTTCAAGGCATGGAGATTCCAAATCTGCAACGTCCACCGGCCGTCCTGGCCATATTTTGCCTTTAACGTGGTGTAAAAAATTCGTTTTTTCGCACAAACATCTCATTCCGTATTTGGTTGTACCCTTGTTAACCAAATACTAATCCCGATGGTCAGCTAGCTCGGTGGCTGGAAACCCTGGCCCATTTCAAGTTGAAGGTGGAGTATCGCTAAGGAAAAGACTAAAGGGAAATGCGGATGGACCTTTCTCTGGGACCTTGTCTTCTCCAGGGGTGCAAGTATTATTCAGAAGATGAACCAAAGCGGAGATTGATAAAACTCATCAGTATTGTCATGTGCGACTGGACGCCGAAATATTGTGGGCTGAGGAAACAAGCTCGTGATAATTCGCTCAGTCTGGTGCACGAGTGGCTGCAGGGGCAGAATCGACCTGGCACAAATTTGCTGAGTACATTGCCGAAGTAAAGGCATTATGGACGACGTGGAGCAGTGTCCTATATCTACGTGGAAATCGTGTTTGGCGTGCTCGTCATGAGTCGCCGAAAGTTTGCCAAATCTTAGCTCCTCATTAATGTCGACAGAACACACTCACAGTGGTTCATTTACTAGGCCGTTTTGATTCAAGAAGAATACTGGCAGAGTTGCGCCGTCGATTTTAGTGGGTTGGTATGACTAAAGATGTAATAGTATTTGGACTGAGTGATGATTGCAACCGCATCGGAAAATGCTGAAAAGGAAAGGCACCTCTGCAACAGTATATCGATGGGACTACTTTCTATCGTATGGCCATAGAAATCAGAGGTCCAGTTCCAACGACACCAACAACAGCGCGGGGAAACAAGATGGTCGCTATGGACTATTTTATTACTTGACCCGAGGCATTCCCTGTTGCAAAACAGAAGACAGAAACTGGCGCACAGCATTTGGTTGAGCATGTGGTATTAAGGTTCGTGATCCCACGTGAAACTGAGATCAGGGATGGAATTTTGAGGCTGAAGTGTTCTGGGAAGCTCTGTGGATCCTCGGAATTAGTAACACACGAGACCACAAAGTGATGGTCTCGCACCCCCGAGGAAATGCTGAGGAAAACGATTAGTGAAGACCAGCGTGAGCATTTCGCTAGGCTCATGCTTGCCTATCAGACGTCTGAACATCGTGCTACAGGGTACACTCCAGCACTGCTCGTCATGAGTAAGATTCCAACCCTATAAGCCTATTTATGACAGTTACACCTCCTGACTAAAAATTGATAAAAACTAGGAATAAGGTCTACGAGATCGCCCGAGAGACGTTAACGAAAGCAGCGACTGGGACAAAGAGGCGCTACGAACTGAGAATGAAGGTTCGGAAAAAATACTTCAGCGACCATGGTTGGGCCACTGTGTCATAAAAGAATGCATCAGTGACGATGTAGTACCTAAGTGAAAACGAAGAGTTGTGCACGCTGACAGACTGGAGACCTATTACGAGCCTATCATTCACGGGGAGGGAGTAGTGTGAGAGAATAGGCCAGACGTGTTTTGTAGCGTTATGTTCGTTGGCCACATACTTCGTTTCTTTTGAGATCTTGGACGAGCTAGCGTTACAATTATTTAAAAATAAAATTGTGTTCCGTTATCACCTAGTTTTCCTGCAGTATTATTGTTCTAACTTGATATTTTGTTAGAGTCCTCATTTCCGTTCATTAATAATAACAAATGTATGTTGCACCGCAGCACACTACTTTCCTTAGCTCTACGGCAATTTAATGGTGTTCCTTGCTTTTTCTACTAATTCAACTTATTATTCACTCTCGCAGTTCCGAAATGTATCGTGCCGCTCGTACTCTTGCCCTGGCCATTATCGGGCAATTGAAAAAAAAAGACAATTAATGAAGCGGTAAACACGATTTGACTAATTCCCAAAACAATGGCCACGAGTATATTTGCCCTGTTCATCGGTTCGTTATTCGGAACATTGAAGAGCGTCACTGATACTAGTGCTAGTTACAATTTTCATCACTGGCAACTGTCTAGCACTAGTATTCTTCAAAATATGAATACGTCCGGCTTCTGCGTTAGTGGGGACTGCTTCGCATTTATATGTTTGTTAATTTGTTAATGTTTAGTTCGGCCAGCCATAGATAGGCAAATTAATACGACTTTGTTTCATCGATTCAGAGAAAAAGGCTTCCGAAGTGTTGTGGATTCGTGTCGGTTTTATCTCTGACGAGTATGTGTGTCCTGAATGTGGTGCACGGAAGATGAATGACAGAGTTATTTGAAACCATCAAAGCAGCCCATCTCTTCCCAAAATTCGGATAAGTAACTTGATAGGTGAGTGATATTTCAAGTTATTTTTGACATCGGCAATATCCGTTCTGCCGCATTACGCGAGTGATATTTTTACTTTCCTTGGCTTTACAAAGTAGAAAGGAGAGTTATGTAATCGGCTGAAAAAAATTTTTGAGTTTTCTTCAGATCTTTACGTTTCAGACCCTCCTGAGTCCGAAAAACACTATTTGGGAAAATGGTCTGTGTGTCTGTCAACGATTTTGAGAGAAAACCACCGTACCAAATCAGCTCAAACTTCATATCTAGCCCGCAGGTTACCATGGGACGCCAAAATATATATGTATGAACAAAATCCACCGAAATTTAACTATAGTTATCATAGTGATCAAAACACCAAATTTTTTTTTCTCAAAAACGGCTCTAACGATTTTGATTAAATTTTTTATATTGATAGTTCTCAATAAGGCAACTATACCATAAAATTCCCATTTGTGGGAAAATGACGAGAGCAGCACAATAAATTATCAATGTTTTCGACGAAAAGCGTTTTTAGCGCAGTTTTTTACTTTCCGCTACCCGAAGGGAAGGAAAGTATAGTAATCGGCCAAAAAAAAAAAATTAGGGTTTTCTTCAGATCTTTACGTTTTGAGGCCTACTGAGTCTAAAAAACTTAATTTCGGCGCGTGGTCCGTGTGTGTGTATGTGTGTCTGTAGTTCGATTTGCGGGAGAACGGCTAATCCGATTGAGCTGGTTCTTTTTTTGTTTTGTTCGTTATTTTTTGTAGACACCAAAATAAGGTTATGGGCGATTTCGGCCGATGGGAAGGGGGGGTGGGGGACGAAAATGTACCAAAAACTAGGGTTTTTCGCATTTTTCTCGGAAACGGCTCTAACGATTTTGATTAAACTTTCGTATTATGTTCTACTAATCAATACCCAACTTTTCTTCTCTATACATATCTCCATGAAAATACGGTGAACGGAGATGTAGGCCCATGAAGCAAAAATAGGTTTTTTACGCTTTTTGGCAAAACGGCTCCAACGATTATCACCAAACTTTGGAGATGTTTTCGAATAGTTAATACCTACATATTGTTCTCAATAAATGTTCCTCTGACAGTCCATTGAACGGAGATAAAAATCAAAATGTGTCGAAAATAACGTTTTTTCGAACATTTCCGTAAATTTCAGGGTAACTTCTTCACCAGATGTGTTAAATTCTACTGGAGTGACTTATAGTCACCCATAGCCACATTTCGTTTTCTATAATTATTTCTGTATATATATGTTGAACGGAGATATAAACCAAGTTAACTCAGAAAAGGAGATTTGTCGAATATTAATTTATCGGTATTCCAATTTTCTCAAAAACGGCTCTAACGATTTCGATCAAACTTATGGAGTACTCTCAGCTAACTAGTCCCTACATTTTGTTCTCCATAAATGTTCCTGTAAAAATGCGTTGAACGAAGATATAGCGCCCGCCTATGTAGGTGGCGTTCGAACTTAAAGGGGTGGCGGAAAGTTGTGTGTTGCTACGCACCAGATATTTCCTTATAAACTCAATTTTTGTAGAATGTTAAAAAAAATTGGTATTGTAGTCCAATCCAATACCTAAAGGGTGAGTGTTTAAAAACGCTCATAAGATACATGGGGGTCACTCCAGAAATTCCGGAATTTCAACTACTGCCGTTTCGCTTACTACCAGTTCTAGAAGTGACTACCCAACAACTCTGCAAAAGTAATTACTATCCTTCTTCAAAAAATGTGAGTTTACAGTCTCATTAATTATCTGGGTACCACCTGCTCAATAATGGTCCTGCAATGAGTAAGAGCAGCACAATAAAATCTCAAAGTGTAAGCGCTACCGCTTTCTGCTGCCGTAAAGCGTTGTTTGACCAAGTTCAAATTAACTGAGTGATAAATGAATTAAATCGCTCTAAAATCGGTTTTCATCGAAATGATTAGTAATATATATTCTGCTCTTGTCATTTCCTATTGATGGGAATTTTATGGTAATGTTGTGTCATTTGTCGCTGTATACACAAAATCGTTAAAGCCGTCTTTCAAAAAAAGTTAGTGTTTTGACTACTATAATGATAACTATAATTATTTTTCAGCGGATTTTGCTCACACCCTAATTTTGCCGATCCATTGTGACCAGTGGGCTTGATATCAAGTTTGAGCTGATTTGGTGCACACATACACAAAACGCAGACACTGTTCCGAAATAGTGTTTTTCGATCTCGGTAGGCTCAGAAACGAACTCAAACGATCAGAAGAGAACTCAATTTTTTTTTCAGCCGATTACATAACTTTCCTTTCTACTTCGCAGAGCCAAGGAATGTAAAAAGCCGAGAGAAAAGAAATAAACTAGTGCTCGTAGCCGGGCACGTTAGTGTTGAGCACAGCACGCTTCCAGTACTTCACGAAAGTTGTTTTGGCCATGAATCTACAACCATTTAGTCCGACTGACTTGTGATTCACGCTCCGTCAACGGATCTGCATGCATTAAGAATTTGGACGTACTGCGGGTCGCTGCAAATATATTATTACTTCTGAAATTTACGTTAATTTGGTGGCGTGCTTCTTCCTCAATTAATTAAGACGGGAGATTACAGAAACGTATCATTTAATAGCTGGTCATTCACCGTTGGGCTTGAACCCTGCATCGTTCTGTAGGACGCTGCCGTAGGGGGAATGCTACGTTACAAATGAAAGAGAAGAAAACGGGGAAGTTCAGAATTGCAACTCGTTCACCTCGACGAGGGACCTGCCCGACGATGGACAGATGGAGTCCGTAACCGCGGAAACCAAACACACTAAATTATCTTCAAGGGCGTACCACTACAGATACGAGGCAATCACAAATTTATGTCATTCTTCCACAGATATACGTAAATAATACGATTAAGAAACTCGACTCTGCCACGATACCGCTAGGTAAACATCAACCAAAGGCCGTTTTTTCTAATACAAAGCCAGAAAACAAGAATAATCCCGCAAGTTCCATCAAAGGTAGCGAGATTCCGATGTAATTCAAAGACGAGTTCGAGATGCAATTGACAGTGATGCATCCTATCATCTCATAATATATTTCATAGAATAAACACAGATGGTTTAAAAAAAACCATATTTTTTAGAGGATCGACACACAGTGTACAAGAAAAAAAAGTTTGGTGCAAAGCATCACACAACCTTCTTTACGCTGCCCTCAACAAATTGGTCGGTGTAGCAATTTGTGGAGGCATCTTGATGGTTTGAGAGAGTAAGGCGCAACCGTTCAAATGCTAACATTCTTCATTAATCTTCTCAGTTCATTCGGGTATTACTCTAAACAGCATAGATAGTAATACTTTTTGCGAACATTAAAACAAAATGCAGCAACGTATCAAAAATTATAGAACATCTTTTCACCTTTCCACCAAAATTCGTTTGGAGCATTCCCTAACAAATCCTATATTTTAACATTTTTACATTCCTTAGTCCTGCGAAGTAGGATGGAATGTAATGTAATCAGTCCAAAAAAATCAGCTTTCGCAATCTCCCGAGTCCGGACATAATTTGACAAATGGTCAGTGCGTGGTCGAGATTGAGAGAAAACTGCTATAATCGGGTTTAATTTGACATTCAATCTGCAGCTCAACGTGGGTCGCCAAAACAAGTCTCAAACAATCTCGACGAAAATCGATTTTCGTTCCGTTTCCTCCTTAAAAATAGGGGCAACCCATTAATTTAACGTATTGCCATCTTCTATATAAAACATTGAGTTAAGTTCTAGCAAAAGATTAAAAAATCGGTAAATGCACATGAGGAATGAGGAACGTTATGTGATAGGTCGCACCAAATATTTGAATGAACATTTGGAGCTGAATATTATGAATTTCCTGCTCTAGCACCTCAAGTCTAAACTTCGAAGAGCAGGAGCAATTAGTTTTTAATTGATTTGGCATACCGTTCCAACAAAAAAATTTACGTAAACCAATTTGGCTCAGAAATAACTAGTAGTGCCTTTTACCTACTGCATTTTTTCAAGTCTAATGAAATCAGTACGCTGGGTTGAGAAATTCATTTGGAAGTTCAAAAAAGTAAAATAGAAATCCTTTGGAAGTTTACTTAATGAATAGGAAATATACCTTAAATTTTGAAGGCAATGTTCATGAGCCATTAATTTTTCAACATCAAATCAGCCCCCTTGCAGTTACCACAGAGTTATAAATTGTAAATTGTATCGATTTTCAGAGAAAGCCGAATAGACCTTTTGGGGAACCGACTAAAAGCTGGGAAAGTGTGTACTTTGTCGGAAATTGTGATAACAGCTGGAAAATCGGGGAAAAGTTGCTGAGGAGTTTGTTTGAAGAGTTGCAAAATGGAACAGTGAATATACCTTTGGTAATAACGTTGGGAAACGAATATTGATGAGAAATGGGATAAATTTCAATTGGAAGTGCTGATAAATTCAATAGAAAAAGGGAAGCCAGACAAAATTAGAGGAACTAGACCAAAACATATTGAGAAACAATACCTTGTAAATGCAGTAAAAATCAGGAAATTGTGTAGAAGTGGACGAAAACTGGGAAAACTCGATGAGAGGTGTAAAAAATCATTGGATACTAAAAGAACTTGGGGAGATTAAAACAGAATTGTTTAAAACCGTAGAAATCGTTAGAAAATGAAACGAAAATGTTTACAATATACAATAAAAAGAGGAGATACATCTGTTAAGGAATCCAGTTAAAATCATTGGGGAAATTAGCCAATATCCTCGGAAAATAAAACCGTAACTGCCGTGGAAATTGCCAAGAAACTGAATTTCAAAAAAGTTCAGGTACTCCGAAAAAACGTTTGCAGAATCTTTGAAATTGTTTAAGTAGTAAAATTTACCAAACAAATATCTAAGTCATAGTTCTTCAAAATGTAACAACGAAAGGTACACTATTTTGCGAACTTTCCAAACAAAGCTTCAATTTCTTTTTTTAGTGGGCGAAAGGTGTAAAACTTGTTGGTGAGCTCTTTCACTCTACCCTGCTATTAACCACAGCAGCAGCCGGTAATATTTTCTTGTGCGACAACAATTTTTGTCAAACGATATTGATGTATTCAAAATAGTTTTAAAACTTTAGCCATTTACAGAGCGTCAAACATACAAATGAAATACAGAGGGGAGATTGGTGGCATAGAACACTAAATACTTGTTAGGCGTATATTGAATATATCGCAAAAACGCTGAATAAGCTCGAAGACGACCTAACGACGTCACTGTCAACAGTATATAAAAGCCGTGGTACAATTTGCTCTCGTTCAGCTACTCAAAGTTTCCTTCAATCTATCAATTGTTTTGTGTACATAAATCATTAATCTGTAGACATATGTTACGCTAACTTCCACTACGTCGCAATTAGTAGTCATTCGTTGCATTGTAAGAGGACTACATTCAGACGTTTTATATATGTAATGCAAGCCCCATTGCGATGTACCACGAACTAGTACGCACAGCTAACAATTTTCAAGTTTCCTTGAAACATCCATTTCTGCTCAGGACCATAAAACGCAATGGCTCTCTCACCTTCATGAGATTAGTATATCAAGTTCACTTTCGAATTTAAAGACTACAACAATCTAACTACCCAAAGAAAATGTGCTTAAATTGTCAAAGTCTTCGAGAACGCCTGAATATGTCAACTCGGCTAAGGTGGAGTTTTAAAACAACCTGCTCATTCACTCACAACAACAATTAGAACAAAAACTACTTTTAGACCACACACAATTTTCGCAAAACGTTTGGGAGGGAATAAAATCACTTACTTGCCAAGTTTCCCACGGAACTCGCCGGAGCCGACAGGAACACAAACAAAACACACAGCGCGGCACCTGCCATTCGTTCGGAATCAAATCATTTTCGACGGAATCTTCGATTTAAATTTCATTCGAAAAATGTCGTGAATGAAACTGAATGCTTTGTTTTGACGGCTGCGCGCAAATTTCGGTGCAGTTAGTACTCTAAACCGCTGGTCAGGTTTTTGACGTTTCGTACGGTCACTTCTTCAGAAAGGGTATGAAACGATTGGCTAAACTTGAGGAATTAATTCGATCAGAAAGAGCAGTGAACGCGGGGTTTTGGTTCCATTGGCGTCGTCTGGTAATAAAACAAAACAAAGTCAACTAGACGAAGAAAGCACTTGAAAGGACGGGCGGAATAAAACTAAATTAAACTTCGAAAAATAGACAACTATTTATTTATTTTTTCTTTTGAATGAAGCACAGTGTTGCTCCTGAAGCTGAGCTCAATGCTGCCACCCAACGCTGCTTGAAAACATTAGTTTCACTAGCCACTCAAGAAAACCATCGCTAAACCTGCTCAATGTAGTCGGTTCACTGTTCGCTCCCATCGTGTTGCTAAAAATAGCTGCCCAACTCCACCTTTAAATTTCAGATGGTTAGTTGGCTCAATATCGAAGGAAATCGTCAATCCATAACAAATAGCAACCCTTGCGTGAGGCAATTCCACCTTTAATCGAGATGAATATTGAAGTGAAAACCATAGTAGCTGTCATAGGAAACGTTCAAGTTAAAATGCGAATTCCAAAAAAACGTACGTGCCAATTAACACTACGGAAGGGTTGGTGGCACAGCTACTTCCGTAGCTGAGAACGGAATATATAAGCTGGTCAGCTGAACAGTAAGAACAATGTCCTTCCCCATTAGAACATTTTCTAAATGTTGAACTTGTGAATGTGCCCATAGGCAGTAGCAAACTTACTGTCATCAGATATCTGGCAAATGAATCCCTTCTAACTCGTGTTTTTATGTAAGTGGGCAACCTGCATCAGTACATTGGGTTGTCCCACTGCATATGTGATGAATGTACCGTACATGATGAGAATAAAACGAATCTATGCAAATATCGTATTAATCCTAACATGTACGTTAAGATATGTTTGGTTAGTGAGGTTACCATAACATCAAGTTGCTGAGAAGCCACAGGCCAAGATATCAGCTTTCTCAACAATCTAATTCAAGAAGCAAAGCCTGATAAAAGGGCGAATGGGTTGATGCAACCTTGTAATAAACGAGGTTTCAGGTTTGATTCTAATTAGTTAATAGTTTTAACAGAGTGAACTGCGGACTCAGGCTGGGAGTAACACAAGACTATCACAACGACTTCTTCGTAGCTAAGTACTATAGCCCTACAGCTGTAGAAAACATAAGGTGTTATAACTATTTCGTAAAGGTAGGAATTATACTTTATTTGTAAACCGTAATCTGTACAAAAAAAAAGTAGAAGGTACTCAGACTAACTTCACAGTCGACTGAAAGTCAAACTGTGAGGAAACAGGAGGACTAACATGATAAATATTCTTCTCTATTCGATAACGATTTCAGCTCCAACTTTCCCTAGAGCTTCCTTCAATTTTTCCGCTTCGTCTTTGGCAATGTCCGCCTTAACGACGACAGGAGCACTCTCCACGAATTTTTTTGCCTGAAAAGATAACCCAGATTTGATAGAACAATAATGAATATTTCGTTAGTGTTACAACAGCCAACATCATTATTTCCCATCAGACGATTGCAATAACTTGTTCAATTGGGTGAAATATTTTGCCCAATTTCGTTGATTTTGTTTCTAAGTGACTTGAATAGGAAGTGACTAGTGAACTTACTTGAACTAGATTCATTCCTTCTAAGAGGCTTTTACACTCTTTGATGAGTGCCACCTTTTGTTTTTCGTCGAATTTCATTAATTTAACAGTAAAACTCGTCTGCACCGCTTTCGGTTGGACTTCTTCTTCATCCTCCTGTTAAACAGGTTAAGTTTCAGTTATCGAACACAACTTACTTGTTACACTAGTAGCAAAACTTGAGTAGGAAGCATTGAAATTTAACGAACAAGGCATTTCAGTTCAATAGGGATGGGCAAATAAACCGATTTGTGCACTTGCAGCGAAATGTCTTCAGTTTTAGTTTTTCACACTGCCACTAGGATTGTGAAACAATCAGCCAAAAACTGACATTCCTATTAAACTATTGCAGCTAAATGCGTTTCCCATCAACTGCCAGTTCCATGTAGCCGTTTATTCTTTGAAACTGTATCAAACAGTTTATTTTCCTTCAGAACTTGTTCTGTCTTGGACCCTTCTTATCCATTAAAGGTTTGGTTCTTCTTTGTGTATTTAATTATGTAATGGAAGTTGTCTTATCCTGCAGAACAACCCATAGACGGAAGATGGATGAAAAGGGAAACTTGGCTGCAGCTCAATGATGGTCCACATTACCTTTACTGCACAGTAGATTCAGGACTGACATTCCCTAATACACAGTTATTCACAAAACGAACATATCCAGAGATAGCGGCATCAAGCAACTCAACTAACAAAAGAGCACGATTATGCACCTGCCATTTATTTAAGGCATCTGATAGCCATGGTGTCGTGAATTAGCACAAAGAATTGTATCAAACGATAATAACAGAAAAGCTTCTAAGTCTACGAGGAGTTACGAAGGCTCTCCAACAACTCCCTTCCTAAGAAACAGAGTTCTTCACTAGTGAATGACAATAATGTACAGTATTTTGAGATACGAGTTGAAGAACTGATTGGAGGGGCGAGCAGAGCAAATGATGACTCTTGGAGGAGAATCTGAGAACTTGGTCTGGGGGAGGAATAAGAATGGAACTGAGTGGGAGAAGCAGACGAGACTCAATTGGGGCATCTTCTAATGGGAGCAGATTAGTAGTGAGTACTGACAAATATAGTTGCTTTATAGATTGCTAGCAGTGGGATGCCAAAGCTAAGATATTCCTATTTTCAGGCTTCTTTCTTATCTTGGTTGTGCCTGTGTAGAATCTTCAAAATGATAACAAACGGAAGTGAGGCTTTCGCCACACAATTGTGCACAATGAGGTTCATTGCAAACGAGGTATGCTCACATACACATCTGGAACCAAATCAGGCTCCATTCAGAGCATGACTTCATCTCAATTTGTGTTCCTTATCTTCCTCAAGGTGTCACCTCTTCCAACCAAAAACTAACTTAGGGCTCCATTTTCATCGACCGTTTCAACAGATCTTCAGAGGGCCTTGTCAGGGAGCTTCTGATCTGCAGGAGATGAACATATCATCCCCAACGGCCACCCTACAAGGGGCCCAAGTGACCTAGGCCCTCTCGCAAGCCTCAATGAACCAAATAACTAAAAGTACATTCAGCTCCGCAGAAGTTTACAATGAATGTGGTTAACAATTAAATGAATATAGTAAACAAGACGAAGACGAATAATGTGTTAATACAACGCAAACTCGACGACTCACCTCTACTTTAGCAGCTGGCGCAAAGCCTCCCATCATGACAGGTGCATCAGGAAGGTTCAGCCTTTTCTTCAAGGCCGTCGATAGTTCTGACACTTCGAGGAGAGTCATCTGAGATATTTCGTCGACCTGCGAATTTGTAATGCAGAAATTGAAAATACACATACAAGAAAATTGGCGGACTATAACTGAAAATTATATACGGTGAGACGCACAGATAATACATAGTTCATTCAGTAAGTTTTCAATTGGATTGGCACACTATCTTACATGAATACAAGGGTAGCCCTGATTCAGCTGAGTGAAAGAATGAATGAAGGCTTGCCAAATCATCATTCATTTGCCCATACTTAAATAGGTCAACTACATTTTTCTTCCCCTGAACCTTCACATAAGGGAGCAGATAGGTGGTTATTGAATACTCTGGTCCACTGCCTCGAGTACCAGTTACCTCAGTTAGAATTCCTGATTCTTGGCATCAATATCTTAACTGGATCCATTCGGTTTGCGTTTTTTTCATACTGAGTGATTTCATTCATATTTTCCCAGTCGTTTCGTTGTTCTCTGACTTGAGAGAGTAGCAGGAAGGCAGTTGAATCTTCGACGTTTGCGTAGCAGACGTGACGTCTGCCATGCACCATTTAGCCCTTCACCCTTCCAGGTCACCCAAACTTTTTGTTTTTGATTCTACTGGGCCCGAGTGATGTGTGCCCCTTCTTTCTTGCTTGACACACCTTTGTACTATCCTTGATTCTACGAAGTAGAAAAGAAAGTTATGTAATCTGCTGTAAAAACTTTTTTGAGTCCTCATTGGATTAATCTCCACCTTTCAAGGCCCTCTATATGCGTGTCGTATGAGCCGACTAAAAGGGACAGCCGGGTGGGCCCAGCTTGAAAGACAACCTCACCTCTATGAGGTCCCCGCAGGATTACATCCAACGAGGCTTAACTGTGGCTGGGCGTCACAGTGTACTCTGTCGCCACACTGTGCTCACCCTGCAGTAGGGGGTCCAGAATTCCACTGCCGTACTCCCTGCGTGTTCGTATAAGCCGGACTAAAAGGGACACAACTTACACTTCATTCACATACATGACACACTGGGAACCCCCTACCTTTAGCTGGGATCGCAGGAACACACCCGCAGGAAGGGGTACAGAATTCTCTGCCGTATCCTCTGCGTGGTCGTTAAAACCGGCCTTAGGGGCTTAAAGCTCACGACACTGACATACACAACATATTCCAGATACTAAATACACTGCAACGGCTTGCGTGGCAGAACACACTCACTTGAAACACTCATAATGAGCGAAAGACAGTCCTGAAGTAGCTCACTAACACCTTTGAGCGATTCCCTATATAGGTGCGGCCTTCGAATGAGGAGGGGAAAACCAGGTTTGAGCGTTCCTGGGGCGGCTGATAGCGTGTGTCCCGCTTCACCACATCACTAGTGGCCGAGGGCTGACTCTGAGCAGCAGCCGAAAATCCTCATGCGTCTTAGTCTCCGGTGGGTGGCGGACTGGCAGCTGCGGCGCATGTGGGGGCCTCCTGACCCTCAACGGACCAGCGAAAGGGGCTAGAATCAATTATGCCTGAGGGGGAGCTTCAGGACACTGCCTCGAGCACCTCTCGCCATACCACGAACACACACAACAAATGAACTCACAGGATACACTACACCAGTCCGCTTCTTTAATCACCCCCAAATAAGTAAAAACATGACAAAGTCAACTAAAACCCCAGCAGGTAATAAAAACGCCACCTGCGCTCTTCCTCGGCTCGCCAAGCTCGACCCTCCCTCTTCGGACGATGAGCAACCTACTCGTCGTCCAGAACAAACAAGGGCGAAAGAACCGGCAAACCGCTGCTCATCTCCCCTTTCTCCCCTAGTAGCCCGGGCAACCCTACATTACAAGCACGACACAGCGGGACCCTAAACTGTCGGACATGGAGCAAATTTGATACGTCCAAATCATCCACGCCAGCTGGCACGGATGAGGGCCAACGCGACAGGACCTATGCGGGACCTCGTAACTAGTTGCTCTTCGAAATTTCGAAGCTGGCTATAAAGCCAATGCCCCCAACGACATCGCCCCTGCCACTCCCTCTCTGGGCGGGAAACTGTGGCGGCTGTCGTGAGGGAAGAGCTGCGAGGGCAATTGCCCAGCAGCCAGTGCCACCAGCCCCCAAACTCGAGGAGCAACAACGAGCCAGGTAGTACCCAGGCCTCATATGCGGCAGTAGCCGCTACTGCGCCTTCTCCCCTCATGGAGCTGAGGCGAATGGGCAGCTGCCAGGGCCAGGAAGCGCAGAGGAAGCAGAAACAGGCCCCAACTACAGGAAGTGCAGGCCGAGGGCAGCGCCTCGCCTATGCCTCCGCCAAAAACAAGGGCAAAAATAAAAATAAAAACCAAAATAAAAAGCCTCCACCGCTTGCCAACTCCCTAAAAACCCACGACAAAACGTGGTAGTGGTTAGGCGGACATGTGAGAAGGGAGAGGCTGGTCCTCCAACCCTGACGCAATGGAAGCGCTATGCGGGTGTCCCTGCTACGGACCTCCAAGCTCTGAGTGTCCAGTGCTAGACATCCGCACCGCAGTAGAGGTGGCGCCCATTGTGACGGGAAACGCCAGAAATGGCCAAGGCGCTCACGAGCCACATTTCCACAAAAAGGAGTTGAAGCTCCAAGCGTCAGCCCCCTGTCGTTTCACGCCTGCTGCTGTGCGACGCGCGGACCGACCTTCAAAGAGGACTTGGCCCAACAAGTTGTTGAGCACAACCCTGCGTTAGGCTTGCAGCCGCAGGATGTCAGGCCTCTCTTCACCAAAAAGCGTGGCAGACAGAAGGATTGGGTGATTGAGGTATCACCCAGCCTGTACAAAAACTAGAGGGGCAAGGCACCTCCAAATAGCCTGGCAGCGGTGCGCATACGAAAGTACCAAGCCCCCACTCAGTGCTACAAATGCCAGCGCTATGGCCACCTGGCAGTGGCCTGTACAAGACCTGTTGTGCGCGCCTGCGCGCCTTGCCACATCTGAGTAAGGGAATGCAAGCGTGATGCTCCCCTCTGGCGTGCCAATTAAGCGTAACGCAAAATCCAACAGGTCGCACACTCTACACGAGACGACGCTGTACCATTCTGTCAGCGAGCGATTGCCCTCCAGGAGTCACGAGTGGATTATGAATAGGTCAAAAACAGTTCAATCCTTCAGCACAACACAAATAAGAGTTGCCCAGTTATGGCTGAGTTGCTGCAAATGCACTCAAGAAACGCTGCAGTGTCCTCGCCATACAGGAACCGCATAGGATCCAAAACTCTTGGTCTCGGATCGCAGGCACGAGTGGTGGCTGGAGCAAGAACGAGCCAAGGCAGCAGTAGCCTGCATCGACCCGTCCATTGACATGCTCGCACTCACTCACCTGAACAGCCAGCACTTGGCCGCTGTGCTCATCCGAGCCGGGTGGCTTTGAGCTGGTTGTAATATCATTTACAGGCAATTTGGCGCACCAGTTGCCAACAGCCTTGAACCACCGAGCGGGCTCTAGCAGGCCTATCAGGACGACCCCGCGAGTCTGTGCTGATGCAAACGCCAGATCACCATTGTGGGGATCCCCAACCCTGGATGGGGCGGGCGAGGCGTATATAGAGCTGCTCACCAGGTACAACTTGGTTGTTGCCAACGACCCCATGACTGAGGCGACCTATGATGGCCCGGGAGGAAGGTCGTGTATAGACGTCACAGCCGTGTCCCACACCCTGCTACTCAAATTGAAGGGTTGGCGAGTCGTACCAGGTGCAACGCAGAGCGATCACATGGTTATTGACTTTGCCATTACGGATGATAACATCCTCTGCAAAGACACGCGTGAGGGGCGATTCCGCACAGAAAATGCTGACTGGCCGCAATTCTTTAGGGTACTGGAAGGTGAACTGCGTGCTGCAGACACCGACCTAATAGTGAAAGCATCCACACCTGAAGAGGTGGACAGCAAAGTGGACACATTTACCACAGCACTGCACTCTGCTGGGCTCTCTGTACTTGGCCAACAGAAGCACAGGGCGATCAAAGTCCCATGGTGGACTGAGGAACTTAATCCCCTCAAGCAAAGTGCAAATAGAGCCAGAAGGATGTACCAAAACACTCGTGACCCTGATGCCAGAGCAACACTCCAAACTGCCTTCATCCAAGAGAAGAAGGCCTTTCCACCACGCCATCAAACGAGCCAAACGGCAAGGCTGGCGAAATTTTGTGGAAGCGGAGAGCTCTGAGAACCCCTGGGGCAGACACTACAAGTCCTCCATAGGAAAAGCAAATGTAGAGCAGGTCTTAGCTGCGATGCAAAATGAGTCAGGCGTGGCCTGCAGTATCGAACGTTCACTGGAAACCCTCCTTGAGAAGGCGTTCCCAGATGACCAACTAGCTCGAGACACTGAAGCCCAGAGGGCAGCAAGGGAGCTGATCATGGACCTCCGGAACGAGCCCGACATCCCATTGTGGACAACAGGCGACCTCGGCAGGGCTCTTGCGACCTTAAAGCCCAACAAATCTCCTGGGCCAGATAAAATAGAAAGCAATATGCTAAGGGAAGGCTGAGCGGACAATCTCCAGCAGTCTCTTAATTTATTTAATGACTGTCTGCAGGTCGGACAGTTCCCCACTCAGTGGAAGTCTGCGCGCGTTGTCACTCTTCAAAAGGGAGGCGACCGCAATCAGTCGGACCCGCGATCATGGAGACCACTCAGCCTTCTTTCCATATTAGGCGAAACACTAGAAATCTTGATGTTGCAGTCCCTCGAAGGAGTCTTTGGCCGCAACCTCACAGGCAGGCAATACGGGTGTACCAAAGGAAGGTCCACGAGGATGTCATTGTCGAGATTCGGCGTGTTTCCTGCTGGCACCGGCTAAGTACGTCGTAGCAGTTCTGATTGACATCAGAGGAGCGTTTGACAACCTTTGGTGGCCAGCGCTCCTTAATGAACTCAAAGGTAGGGGAATCCCCGCAACCTGTACTCGCTCGTCAGAAGTTACCTGACAGACAGAACTGCTACGATCGAAAGTAGGCATGTCCCGGTCCGGAGAAAGATTGAGAAGGGGTGCCCACAGGGCTCGGTCCTAGGACCAGCACTCTGGAATGCCTTCTTCGAAGGTCTTCTCAGGAAACTCATGGAGACTGACTGCGAGCCGATGCCTATGTGGATGACTTGACTGTGCTGGATCTTTGCAGAGTCAGTCCGCCAAATTGAAGAAAACCCACCACTGTGCCCGCACTGTCAACCAATGGTGCGAGCACGTCAAGATGCAGGTGGCTGAGGAAAAACCCAGCTAATCCTCTTGAAGGGGAAAGTGAATAATCCACCCACAATACGCTTTACGGCCACAGGCTCCTTCTTGAAAAGCACGTCAAGTATTTAGGAGTGAATATAGGTGAGAGGTGGGGTTTCAACCAACACCTCCAGTCCCTTAAAGGCACTACCATTGCAAGGTTTGCCTCACTGCGTGCCATTACTAAGGCTACTTGGGGGTGTGTGTTACCTGACACCATCCTCATGTATAAGGCCATCTATTTAGGTGTGATTGGCTACTGCCCTGTTGTCTGGGGTAGCAAACTAACAGTCAATCAAAGAGAGTATTGGCCCAATCCCAGAGAGCCGCGCTCCTGTGGATCACCAAGGCCTACAAGATCTGAGTCAACGGAAGCACTCCAGGTGATCACTGGTCAGTTACCAGTTGATTTGGCTGTTGAGTGCATGATTGACAAGTGGAGAGTGAAACGGAGCTTCCCCGCTTTGGGCTGAACTGCGCGGATCTCACCACAGAACAGAAACTTGCCGCCATCGATGAATGGGCTCTAGAGAAATGGCAAGCGAGATGGGAATCTCGTCAAAGGGACGTGATACGTATGAGTTCTTCCCCAACATCCGTGAACGTCTTTCTCAGAAAATGGGTTGAGCCAGACCACTGGACGGTTTCAGTTCCTCACGGGACATGGTGACTTCAATGCGCGGCTCCACTTCTTTTCTCTGAAAGACTCTCCATTATGCACGTCTTGTGCCTCCAGTGCGGAGGAAACAAGAAACCATGTGCTGCTCCACTGTAGTTTCTACAACAGTGAGCGACGGTTGTTGAGAGGGCAAACGAACTTAGCAGCTTTGACTGCTACAAAGGAAGCCTATAACCATTTTGCAAAGTTCGCAAAGAAGGTAATGGCTAAGAAACGTGGTTATAGTTGATCAGTCCTTTTGAAACTTGCCACCCAACTAAACAGTAAGATCAGGAAGGGAACCAGATTAAGAACTACTCCCAGATTGGCACGGGATTCCTCAGGTGGTCACTCCGCTGCGGTAACACACGGGCAACAGCCGTCTACGGTGAGCCTGCCTAACGACCACATACCTGCCGTACCTCCACAGGTCTGAGTTCGGTGGATGCTGCAGGGGCCGGCCTCTTGCATATTAGCGAAACCGCAACTTCTATGACTGATATAACCCTCGTCGAGGGTTTAGGTACAGTCATGAAATAAAGAAACAGATCTGTAGTGGAGCAAATCGCCACTCAAATGTTACTAGAATCTTCTGATAAATTCAGATGACAGTCCAATCAAGTACCTATAGAATGAGTCTTTTATAATGCTAATAAGGTATACAAGGTCTACTCCAGAAACTCCATCATTTCAACCACCGAGGTTTTTACCCGATACCTCTGGAATGATGATCATTATACATCTCGAAAAAATCGGGTCTACCACCTCATCAATTCTGTGTACCAATTGTTCAATAATGGTCAGGGCCTCAGTACGAGCAGTACAATTAATTTTCCGGAACTGTAAGGGATAAGCGATGATGTTTTACCAAGTTTAAATGAACTGGGTGAATAATAAATTAAATTAGTAGCAAAGTCATGAACAGCAACAAATTTATGGAGAGCTAAGGAATTTTGTGATTTTTTCACATTCTTTACGTTAAAATGTCTTGTAGGAGTACATTGTAGGTATCTTGGAATACAAACGAGTCGCAAGAGCAAAAACCTCAAATAAGTGGGGACAGAGTGTCTCATGTGGTGTGAACCAGGCTGGTATATCTCTGGCGTCAAAGGGTTTAAGAAGAAATTGCCAATTTCCGCGAATCGACTAAGTAGCATTCTAGGCACTATCCTACAGCAACTATCCTGAACGTATCTATTTGGCAAAGGACGAGATGTACGCACACCGATCGCGGTTCCACTTTAGTTGTTACCAGTGCTAGCCCGGAGGGACGATCTACAAATGTCGCGTCAATAAGCGGCCAACTGCAATTTTCGACCGTAAAAAATAACCTCATGTGCATTGTGCATCGTCCAAAACTAAACGCAACAGTTGAAATATTCATGGTCAGCCAAATTATTTCGCCGACATACCTAACGTTAAAAAACATACCAATCGTTCCACTTTCACTGAAAATGTAGGAGCAGCCCCGTCAGGAGTGGGCACTGTTAACGGCTCGCTTCGCTTCATTTGAGCGCTGCAAAAACACATTTAATTATACGACATTCAATAATCAAGCTCTACGACTTGATACATCAAAAATTTCAGTACAACCTGAAGGAAAAATGGCGGGCGCCTCGAACAACGAGCCGTGAAATAGAGCGGGACATCATTTTACTATTGGGTCCTACGAATATTCAAGTAAACTTAACAAAATTTCTAATAATATTGACTGAAGTTCGAGCACCGCACGTTTCTGTCGGCAGAAAAATTGTTATCAATTCGAATCTCTTATCTACTATACCCAGAGCATAGAGGAGGAATGCATTAAACTGTTATCTTAAGTTAATTGTATGCGAAGTGTGCAGATTCAATTAGTAATATGAAAATATATTACTAATTAATATAAAATAAAACTAATAGTAAAGTTGCTCTAAATGGGAGTTCCTTTATGGCATAGGTTGCCTTTGATTATCCCCTCCTATTTATGTAATCACAGCAATTTTACGAGTATACTGCACTTCAGAACGTTCTGATACAACTATTTGAGGAGGAATTGAGTTGTTCTGAGGAAACTGCCGGTAATGCCAAAATTAACATTGATCCTAGATGTTTAATACTTCATTCTTTTGAACACGAATCTCCTTACTAATCAGATGCGCTGCAACCAAGAAATCGTCCATGTCGTATTCACTTGTTTCTCTTCGTATTTATTAGTTTCAGCACCTTTGCAGCCTATTCCCCCCTCCCACGTAGAAACTTGGTCCGCTGATGATCTAAACATTGTGATATGTACAGGGAACTACACAATTTGCTCTGCATTCCAAAAAAATTGTTACTGTGAGATATTTGTTAGAGAGCAACGTTTCCAGTGCATTTTGTCAAATTCGGTAGGTTAGTGCTTGAGGGTTCACAGTGGGGTGGATGGCACGCAGATTCACACAGATCGATAGGCAGTATGCATAGCCATCATGAAAAAATTGTTACGGAAGCAAAATAAGAATTACTGAGATCTTTTCAGAAACAAGTGGTTTAGTAATATTTCTCTCCCTAATAAAACTTTCACACCTTACTCTCAATCTCGGCTCTAGTCGAAAGAGACTGTTAGAGGGTTTCGATTGTTGGAACAGCCAGTATTGGCAAAAATCAACTGTTGAAGTACCTTAGATGAGCGAAAAAAGTGGCAACATACATCGAGGCACTGAGAAATGATGCACGGTGCTTTACCATATAACAGAAGGCAACAGTAAATGGTAGAGGCTTCAATAGCTTTCTTAGTTGGATTCAGCTACTGGATTGCAACAGCCACAATAACTTTAAAAAACCCTGCAAATTATTACACAATGGTTTATTATTCTCATGAACAGCTTGACCTAGTATTACTGCTCCCCCATCCCATTCGATTCAGCATCGAATACTAGTAAACCATACGAAACATGACCTGACTTCAATGGAACTACGGAAATTAAAAATATTCCCACGGCGCCAGGCGCCCGTAAACGTCTGATCGGATGGAGGAGGGCTTCCAGTGAACCCTTGCACGGCAATTGGCAGGACGTTGCAAGTCCAAAGGGCGTTGCCAGTCGAGCTGGCCTTGAAAAAGATACAAAACACGGCTTATTTGTGATTATACTGCGTGTTCGCGCTGGCCGAATCGTTCCTCTAATTTAGTTTAAAGGAATTAAAAACCGGGCGCTGCATTTCAATGTTAAAATTAAAAAATAATAAAATAAATGACAACAGGAAAGGAAAAACATAAACCAACTGATTTTATATTAAGATGTTGGCAAATTAATAAAAAAGTGCACTCACGGTTCTTCGAAGCTGTAGACGATCTTCCCGGCCGGGAGACGAAGGGGAGTGACAACGGAGAAGACAGATTAATTTGCCAACGTAAAATAAAATAAACACTTTTAAGAACAAACTAAATTCCACTGGATTCAAATTGAATCAATGAATGAAAGAATAATGAAAAAATAAAATAATAATCAAAAGCGGGGTTACAAGCGGGGAGACGAAAACGGGCGGACGAGCGCTAACGACGAAGTGAAGTCGCATCCGCAGCTGAGACAGAAGCCGATTCTCAACGACAGACTGCGCCACCTTCCAACGCATTTCCTATTATTATTTCGCCGAAACACTGCGTTTCACTAATTTTTTAAACCATTTTTTGCCCTAACAACCATGGGCTTCGTCCGATCGGATTGCCGAGATGGTAGGCACAACTAGACACTACCAAATGGGATTTTTGTGCGAAAGAACGACTTTTTTAGACCACGTTAAAGGCACAAAACGGCGCGGACGGGGGCCAGTGGACGCAGGACAGGGGACGGACATTGCAGATTTGGAATCCCCATGTCTTGAAACGTAAAGTATCAAATTTTGAGGGGGGGGGGGGGTTGTAAAAAATGTTTCGTGACAGAAAACATAGGGTTATTATTCAGAATGAATAATAAACCAAAATAGAACTGACTACTCATAGGCGGCAAACACTGTCATTGATGTGATATCAAGCACCCAGTGAGCTGCTATTTTCTCTTTTTTTGTTCAGTTAGTTAGTTGATGTTAGGATTCGTACTTAAGTAGAAGTCGTTTTATTTGATTCCTACTCAAACATCATGTTCTTGATTTGTTTCTTACAGGTTAGCATGCATAATAGTACGCATCTTACATGTACATATATATTTAAAAATATTTCAACTCTGAGCAGTTGTTTCTTGAGCTGAAGAGCTTGGCACAGGTTTGAACACACGTTGAAAATAATATTTGAGTTCTTCAATGCTTTCTTTGATGTCATCCAGCGCTCGATGTTTAAAGTCCTTTTTTGGAGGACAAACATTGTACCAATTCCTGCAGCAAACAATCAAGTAACTCATAAGTCTTACGCACGAGAGGCAATAAGAAATTATAGGTGAATAGCAGCTGTCACAAGGTGATATAAACGTCAAAAATGTTCCGTTCTTCTCCAGATTCTCCTTCTAAAGTCAGTGATTGAGCATGGCAATTTTCAATGCACCAACGTCATTTCTGCCCTTTTTACTTTGCTCTACCCAAAGTATTTTGATTGGCCAAAAAAGTGTTCTCCAAATCTTCACACTTTGAAGCTCATGCTCAAGAGTGACCCCAAAAACCCCAATTTAGGTGAATAGTACGTCATAAGACAAATCTTACGAACAGCTTAACTGATTAAACTCGTTCTCTTTTTCGCTTTGTTTTGAAAGTGCGAAAGTAGTGTTATGAGCACTATCAATTAATGAAAAAGTGGGAATGTACAAAAACATCTACGAGTTGATAAATGTTAAATGTTTCAATAAATTGAGACTGCTCACCCAGCAACGATTTTAATCGATGAGACGTCAAGTATTCGGTAGTGAAGGTGTTGACAGAACCTTGGCATGTGCTTCAGGAGAAAGTATTTGTCCATATAAACAGTGTTTCCCGCCAACGGACACACCCCTGAACGCATAGTAATATAAAAATATAAGAAAGTATCCAAGTGGTCGCTGCCCAAAACACAACTAAGAATACAGTGCTCGTATATCCTACCTGGAGGCGTGTGCTTTTGTACAAATGTGAGCAACTCCTCTTCAGCCTTTCCTAGAGTCAAATCGCTTTCTAACGAAGCTTTAAAGAGACCACTCTGAAACAAAACAACCACCGATAGTATTTTTTAAGTGTGCTGATGAATGGGGA
This sequence comes from Pachypeltis micranthus, assembly GCA_020466155.1. Lineage (NCBI taxonomy): Eukaryota > Metazoa > Arthropoda > Insecta > Hemiptera > Miridae > Pachypeltis > Pachypeltis micranthus. The sequence continues at coordinate 39,895,921 of CM035772.1, forward strand.
GAGGTACAGCCAATGGCTAGGAGATTGAGGCGCAGGAGTATCAGTAGTTTGATTTGCGACAATTGGTCCCATCACGAACAGAGAACGAATTGTCTACTCAGAACTAGAGCCAGGAAAACTCGTACTGACATAAGTTTCAGAGATTCACTGGAACCACCAGTACAAACTTATTATTTCCCCTGGGAATTCAATCATTAATCGATCCTGGAGCTTCAATTTAGTTTTAACAAACATGCTTAATCAGCCCTCTAGTAAAAGAACCATTATGCAGCCATATCAGGTCTCAAAACGAGCCCCAGCAATTACCTTAACCTTCTCAGCTAATTTACTTCCTTCACGTCTCTGAAAATCCAAAGCTCATCCCCACCCGCAACTTCATTACAGCAGACGAACTTACCTTAGTGTGGTTCTCTAAACACCACTCGTTCATAGACTGTAGAACATTGAGTGGTTGATGAATGATTAAATTAGGGGTTTCAGCGATTATATTAGCATGATGGTCTGTTATGATACATGCTGCCTCAATTATGTGATGTACGTCTGGATCGAGGCCAGTCATCTGAAATAAGATAACAATAAGTAACGTTCATTTGTTCCTTACTTCTCAACCACACACATCTACACTCAAACATAATCAGAAAGACACAAAGGAAGAAACAGTTAAAAGGCGAAAGAATGAACAATGTAGGAACAACTTGAAACAGAACTACCAAAACTCATTCAACGTGTCTCAATTTTTTGAAGTCCTTCCCTTGCCTAGTAGGAAAAAAACCTGCAACCTTTTTGTTGCCCTCACCAAAACTTCTTCCTGTTGTTATTGATGATTAGGAAACATTATGTCACATATTATGGTGAAAAGGAGGAATGTTTCTTCCACCCAACAATGTCTCTTACAGCCCTGTAACACGTAATTGGTGAGGGCGATGAGAAACAGGAGGGAGCCCGGACGCTTGAAGCGCACTGAACGGGTGGGTTACAAAACGGAAATACCGTTTAATAAGTGTTACATGTACGCTAAGACAGCTTCCGCCAAAAGCTCGGGATACCTCAGTGGACTGGAGGCCTATACTCTGGAGCAAGATTTCCTAAGGAGATATGGCGTTACAAGCAACTCGTATGTAGTTTATCTACCTTACGACTCCTTCCCAAGGATCTTTAGGTCTCCAGAAATTGGGTTCGTTCAACCTACCATTCTCCCCTAAGCTCATCAAGCTTATGCCTAGAAAAGGCTGGCAGCACTCTCTTAATCATTTACGTCGGGAATAAAGCAACAACTGTGATAAGTAGATCACAAATAGATGTATATTTCAAGCCCACGAAAATTTTAGCGTAGATTTTCCCTTGTATGATACATACATTAGTGTGGTAGTCCAATAAAGGAACTATACAATTATAGTTTAATCATGTTCATAAGATTATTAGAAGCAACCACAAAATTCACGAATTCAAACCATTTTTCACTGTTTTTACACGATAATTCCAACACATTAAGCAAAAAAAATCATATTGACAGACTCACAAATATAAGTATAAGTAGGAGCAACTCAATACATTCTAGAGCTTTTAGCGCTTCCAGTTCCTGTGTAGAATATTCACATAGAAACTGAATGAATTAGTAGCTATAGCTTTAAAAATCAATTAATGCACTTGTCGCAAAGCAATGTTGCGTGATGCGTTGCGTCAGATTTTTGTAGTTCAGTTTTCTCCTACATTCAGGTCAGCCATTTAGAAGTAGCATTTCAGTTTTAATCTCGCTATAAACAATGTTATCCATACTAAGCAGCTCTAGTCTCTCAATGCATTCATTACCTCCCAACAATCGTATTTATCGTCACTCAACATGTGACCAACTGTGCCAGCACATTCTACACCCGAAATTCAACACCAAATTCCTCATAGAGTAATGTATGACTTTCCTTGATTATGAAGATTGTGCACAATTTCTGTTGTATTTTTAATAAAGTGGGTTGAATTTTCTTAAATATTCAATATTGTAAAAATTTGAGCACATAGATTAAAAGCTTGTTAAGTTTCTGATAAAGAGCATCATTGGTTCATCGTTTATTTGTACAACGGATAGCAAACAACTTAAGACTTTTAGAAGTTAAATGTAAGAAGAGAAAGAAGAAATTAAGTGATTTTATCGCGCCTCGAAAATTGGCAAATGTCAGCAGAAAATTATTCATTTAATAAGGTTGCAAATGGGATAGCCACTTTTTTCACTTACTCGTTACTTAACCTGAAAAATAAACTTTTAAGGGAAATAAAAATCGTTACCAGACACACACAGACCATTTTCCGAAATAGTGTTTTTCTGACTCAGTAGAGTCTGAAATGTAAAGATCTAAAGAGAACTCAAAAAAAATTTTCTTTCTCATCCGATTACATAACATTCCTTTCTACTTTGTAGAGCCAAGGAAAGTAAAAAGTGGGTTGTTATGAAGAATTTAGGTTGACTTTGGCTGCCTAATTCAACTCCACAGATTACTTCGTTACGTGGGGAAAGTTGGTAGCAGAAATGGCCACAAAAGACCAGGCATGCCAATAACGATCTGTAGAAGGAGACATCCCAAGAGAAATTCCTTTTGTATATCATAAATATTATCAGCAGTAACTGTACCACACTGGAGTGGTTGACGTCACAGTTTGTCGCTTGGGCAGCTGGGTGGATATGAACCTGAGCACACAGCAAATACTTGTACTGACTAACAACTAAGCTAACATTGACAATCGGAATCTGAACCATAACAACAAGCAATTGTTCGACAGTTTAGAAGCGATAAAAAATCTACATGGCGAACAGCATTGCAAAATACACTAATATAACTACTTCATGAAGCCAACTTACCTCCAAATCTATCCATATTAGAGGCCGGCCTAATTCACTCGAGCCCATTGTACTTGCCTTACGAACCAATCTCGATGCACCAAGTTTCCCGCCACTTCCTAAAATGTGACCCGTGAAATGGATATTCAGTATTTAAAATCCAAACTTGAAAAGCTGCAACACTGTGTATCAATTGTTAGGTAAAGACATCCTAGAACAACTGTTGTAAACAAAATACCTGGTGGACGACGAGCAAATGGACTGTTTGAGAAAGCTATGATATGAGCAAGATTTATGAGGAAAAAACCGCTGTGAAACATTTTGATGATTTATTCTGTTGCTTTCGCCATTTTTCCATAATTTTGTTGAACTGTCCAGTTATTTTATAACGAGTTAGTTGAAGGAATTGACGAAGTTTGCACACCAGAATTTCGGGTTACTCCTAGTTCGACATACCATTATTAAACTTCTATCCTGTACATAGCTCATTGGACTGTCAACAATATTTTTGTGATAACGCTGTCGTTCAAGTGAGATGGAAAAACGGAAACAAGCGCATTAAAATAGATTTTTGGAGAAATGTTTAATAAGTTATCGTGAAGCGTTCGCCATTTTTTCAAAGATGAGTGTATTAGTAGTATTAAGCTACTTGGAATTGTTTTCATAAAAAATCTAGTTGAATTTTGTACTAATTTCGCCAATTAGCTTGCTTTCGCTCCATTGATTAACTTGTGTGCCTATTTTGGTTTAACTTGGCTAAGCCGGTCTCTCACAGTCGCGTCATACTTTGCTCAGCATTTATCGGCAACTTATAATCATTGACAGCGGGAGGGGGGGGGTTGGCTCCTTGTGGGATATCGTCCAATCACCACAAATGGGATCGATAAACGTTGCCCACCTACTATTTAGACGGTTGCTTCAAGAATAGCAACCCTCCTGCGTGGCAATTCAACCTCTAATTGTTGCCCACCAATTATTTACCCAATTGCGTTTGTTCACCACAGTCAATTTGGACTATTGTGTTGTGTGGTAGGCCAATGGGTCCTGAGCGTGAGACAGCCTTACATCTAGGTCAGACAAAACCTTACTGTTTGAGAGTACACGAGGTGAAACGACAATGAATAACTGAAAAGTCATTGGCCCACGGACTATCAATAGTATAGTGAGCTAACAGAATGTTGATTTAAGATAAGGTTTGAGCAACATTTTCTCGGATGCGCGAAAAATTACATCGCAGAGCAATAATTTCTCACAACTCTCACTTCGAACGATTCGATTTAACGCTAATGTCAAGTATAGTATAGTTCTCATTACCAGCCGAAACCAAAACTTCATTGAACAGTAGCCGGCTTGGAAAACAACTAATCACTAATGTCGAAACGCGGGAGAACATATCACAGCTAACAGCTTACGTCCGTTGAAAGCAATCCGTTCCTTTTTCGTCACGGCTACCCACTTTCACAGAAACAAAACATGGAAAATACCATTAGTATTTGTTCCTATAATTCCAGTCAATCTATCTTAACAAACAGTCGTAGACGAACATTATCTAATTTATCAATATCATAGAGAGAGACTAGACAGCATCAGCCAAAGCCAAGGGAACAGTTACCTGAGTCGTGGCCACAAATGGGCCTATTTCTCATCACTCGACTAAAAAAAAGAGATCCGGGTTTGGGTCCTAGAATGGGTACCGGAATCCATCGGTTCCATCCACAAATTTGAGTTGTCCATTCGTTGAGTCGTATGTTATCCCTATTTATTGTAAGTCCCCCAAGTCTTTCTAGTCTTGTTTTAAACCATATTGGTCATCCACATATGAAATGCTCAACTGTTTCCATTTCCCCGCAGGAGCATTCAGCATTGTATCTGTATTGTGTGTTCCTAACTGCGCTATTTAATTTAAGCGCCCATTCCACCGTTTGTTTGTAGTACCTTGTGGTCTCTGAACGCTTAGAGAACTCAAGGTCTCTACTGTAGCCTCTGTCCTTTCTCTTTTACAATGGTGTCCTCAACTATAGGCTGTTCAATATCAGCACCCGCCGCAGAACGTTATCATAACCCTCATGGGAATGAAAACCTCGAAGTTCCAAAAACTCGATGTTTTCGTCGACCTTAATTTTTTTTTGGCTAACATTTGGCAGCTTCCGCCAGTACTTTTGAATGGAATTTCAAAGGCATACTGCACGTAAAGCAACGATGTACTAAAAATCTATTTATCCTTCCAGATCTTGAGGAAATTATCAACATTGAAGCCGAATATCTAGACAAAAGGCAGCCAGCACTGTTCAACAAACTATCAGTTTCAGATTTTGTCTTGTGCACATGCACAACGTCAAAATTTGATCCAACCTAAGTTTATCAGATTTTCATCCTAAAATTCCAATTTTTCGGCAAATCTATTTAGTTAGAGCTGTTGCTTTTCGTTGATGAACAGGTTTAATGTAACCTACTTATTTGGTGAAATCTTGAGTCAATATAACAACTGAACTGTTGTGAAATATCTTTATCATTTGTCTCTCATAAACTAGTCTCTGAATGATTCAATGAAAAGATCATTGATACCATCTTCGATTAGTGGTTTCGATCTGTCTGTTACATCTGAGTTTACCTGTCTTAGAATTCGTGTAGATTCTGATTCCAGTGGATATATGTCCAAACGAATCGACGTCGTCACAGTCTAATCCTTCCTTTTATCGAGTCGCAGGGCAGCATTCACAACTGTCGTCACAGAGAAGTAATGAAATTTCCCGATTCCAGCCAAGCACCGTAACAGCTCCCCTCTTCTTGCTTGTCTTCACAGCTACCTGTGTAGTCGAACCTACTGGAAAGACGCGTGTTTTGGTTGATGTGTCTGCCGATGCTGTTGTTTAGTTCTACAATTGTTTAAAATTCTTTTGAGGTTTAAATAAATTGATAACGAATATATATACGTTTATTTGTTTCGGATTTGTGACGTCAAGAGTGATGAGTTGACACAATTTAGATCGCGTGGTTTCTCAAGTCTAGAATAATTATGAGTGACTCTATTGACATCAGCTCTTCAGCTAATCGGTGAGATTCAGCTCAATTAGTATAACGAGAGTTATAGAACTACATTGTAATGAAATCGGGCTCAAGCTATGAGGATGAAGTTAGCCAAAAGAGTTAGATGGTGTGTCGGATTTTGGGAGGAAGAGGGTGATTATTGCTCGATTCGCCGCTTGTTTCCATTGCCGAAGGAAGCTAAATATCCAATCCGTTCAAGCTAGGTTGGGGATCAGTTACAACAGGCCCTAGTAGCAGCAGCACGAGTGCCTAGAACCTCTAAGCAAGAACGTTTCACCACTGCTAGTGAGAACACTGGAAAATCCAAGGATTCCATCGGCAACACTTTAGGAGACGGAGACTGATTTCAATTTGATCATTCCCCTCTCCTTCTTCTTTCATTTCTCAAGCTTGTCCTTCGAAATTTAAAGCTTTCCAGTTGCCTTCCTGTGGTGACATGGGAAGCAAGTACTTTCCTCCTCTGCACTTGGATGTGGTATATATGTTTTGTTCGATGGGGTTGAGTTTAGCTTTTTTAAAAAGACTTGAAACTTTTTATTAATACAAAAAGCAACAGGACAGGGCTGATGAAAGGTGAACTCAGGGGCTCAGTTGACTACTTTTAAGGTTTTAGCTGCTGAGTTGATATTTACCGCCTGAAGGGTGCTTACGCACTATTTTAGTTGATAGTTAGTGGGTACAAAATATATATATACTAATACTCACTGGAAGGGTTCTGGATGCCTCTAGCATGTATGTCTAATGGGTTCTCTTGAGTTTCGTAACTATGAGTTTCGGGACATTCGTTGTCGGTAACTTAACTCATGGTGAGGGAGTCCTAAATAAATTTTATCTACAACATGTAAGCACTGCTCACATAAATATTATATTTGGTGAGATAAATAATCGTTGTACCGATTTTGTGAAAAACGGCGTGGATGATTCCTACCACACACACAGGATATTCTCAACCAATACTCTCATTTTGTAATTCATAGCCGTTTTCGTAGTGAAGCGTCGAATGCAGCATTCGGAAATGTAGCAGATCTTTGAAACTTTACGGGGGTTGTGGAAAGTTGTGCGTTGCTACGAAGCAGATATATTGTTGAGTTCTTGTACGATTTACCTTCAGTAGGGAAGAAGCTAACTGTGCGTTGCATTCTAGATGTGACTTGACAGATTTTCCGTACATCACAATCTGCCAACTAAAAGTATTAAGAGTTTAGGTTCACGTCCTTCACAATAAATGGCTTTTCTTTATTTGTTAATGGTTCGGTGAGCAGCTGTAAATATTTACTGCTGACTGCTTACATAATCTCTAAACTGTCCAACTGCTCAATGTCTAAAATTGAATTACATTTTGGCAGTCTCGGCCTCTGCGAAGTGTGCGCTAGAACGTCAGCCAAATACACTTGTCCTGAGTGCGAAGTAAAAACGTGCTCCCTTCCTTGTGTCAAGGTACACAAAATGGAGCTCGATTGCAGCGGAATTCGAAGCAGAGTGAAGTTCAAAAGACTCAACCGGTTCAGTAATTTAGATATTTTAAATGGTAAGCAATTATTAATTTACCTAAATTAATTTATTTTTGTGGAACTAGTGCTGCGTTTGTGGGTCTTCGTATTTATGGACCAATATAAAATATACATATCCCACACCTCTGTTTCTGGAGCTATCAGTTTGTAACTTGCACCTAAACTGGTTTTTATTTCTTCATTCGTAGATGGTTGGGCCTAGGGAATAGCTCCCCGTTTGGAGAAACAATTTTCTCATTACTGTAACAAGTTTAAAACATTTTTACAGATTATCGTTTATTAGAAGAAACGGGACGTGTCGTTGATGCAGCGAAACGAATGAACTTCAAATTATTCAATGGCCAAAGAAGCTTCGTCGCTGAACGAGTGAGTTGTGGAACAGATTAGCTTTCCTGGTTCGATTCAAATACTACAACTGTATTAATTGCATTTTGCTGTTGTCATTAGAACAAGGCTCAAAATCTGATATTTGGCGCTCGAAGGAAAGAAGTTGGTTTGAAGTTGTTGCCTCCCACATTCGCAGAGCATGTCAAAAATACGACGAGGTATAACAGAAGGGCTAATGAGTTTCTTTGGAAAGTCAAGTGGATTTTTCGCCAGGCAGATGACTGCGAATTCATCGAACAGGGGTGAGTTGTAGATCTTATTGAAGATGAAATCACTTTTGCGAAAACTATGGCCAGCCCTTGTGTTTGAAAGTGTGACTCAGGAAACTTCTCAAATCAAGGTTACAAAAGTGCATGGCGTCAAGAACTACTTTGCTAGAGGGTTACATCTTGAAGAGGCCTGATCCACACAATTCCTAACAATTTTATCAAAGTCGAGCGAAATCGTGGAAGAAAAATTCAGTATTTATGTACGCTGAACAGACTAGTTGACGTCTGAAAGAACCATCAATGGTCTCATCATAAGGTGCAGGGTGTTCGCTGAATTTGAACCTCCCGCCTACTTCTGTCGATGCCACAGACCCTCTCTCTTGGTTACCGTGTCCCCAGTCTAGAATATATTTATTTTCCTTAGCTCGGAAGTAGAAAGGGGAATGTAATATGTAATCCTGCCCGTAACATTTACTCAAAACTGGAGAAATGGAGAAAAAGTGGTTGGAAAGTCGATTAAAAACGGTACTGGAAATTTCAGTCAAAATCAATTGGAAACTGACCAGAAGTGACGGAGGAATCGAAGGTTATGATATTGAAGAAATGCGCATCCGATAAATTTGATTGAAAGTGGTATCAAAATGGAGTAAAAATAGAAATTTGCGTAAAATTGTTGGAAAAAGTAAGTTCGTGGGGAAACAAAAACAATTTTCGGGAGGCAGTGAAATTTCTTACCAAATGTGGTTAGTTGTGGGTTAATCGAATATAATATGAAAAGTTGTGCAAAAATAGCTTGGAAATTGAGGTAAACGAATTTGGGAAATAGTTTAAAATATTTATGCGAAATTCTCTTTTTTTTTTTAATTACAACGGTGGATGCAGGCGATACCCTCACTGTAGCCACAAATGGGCCTATTGTAAGGGCGTCCATGATCCTCAGATCATGGCCCCCTGCACCACCTCCAGGCCCCATGGCACTGGTCTCACTTGGTGAGACATCACCTATACGCCCCCACCACCCCCGCACAAAGCAGAGGATATCTGCAAGTTCTGCATTTGCCACCTCTTCGGGCTGAAGAAAGGGCCTCCCAAATACACAACGGCGCGATGCCACCACATACACACAGCACATGCTCTGCCGTCTCTAGCCCTAGCTCGCAGAACCTGCATACCTGTACCTCGCACTTGCCAATATTTGCTAGGTGGTACCTCAGCGGACAGTGACCTGTGAACAGGCCACATATGATCCTCATATCCTTCCTCCCCAGTGCAAGCACCTCCTTGGACCTCTCTCTGGAGAGCCGGATGAAGAGTCTTGACTGTCTAAGGCCGGGCAGCCCCTGCCAATGAGCAGCCCTGCACCGGTCCTCCCATTTGCCAACCTCTCTACGTAGGTGGCTCCTGGTAGTCCCAACAAAGGTCCAGTCAGTCAGACACTCCCACACCTGCCGCAATGTAAGACAGTATAAGGCTGAGGCCTTGAGAGTGGCCTGACTGTCTACCATGATGCAGATTCTCTGCCGCTTCAGTACCCTCTGCAGCAGCCGCTGCACACAGACTGTCACCGCAGCCACCATGAATTTCTCTTAGAATTGAGCAAAATCGTGGATAATAAGTGGAAGGTTTGGCAAAAGTCTGTCGCCTTATTTGATTCATTGCACTAAAATGTATTTTGATGAAGAACGATCTCCAAACATAGTTGAAATCGATTCTATAATAAAAACCCTGCAAATTATTACACAATGGTTTATTATTCTCATGAACAGCTTGACCTAGTATTAGTGCTCCCCCATCCCATTCAATTCAGCATCGAATACTAGTAAACCATACGAAACAAGTCCTGGCTACAATGGAACTACGGAAACAAAACGTCTGATGATTTTGCCCCGTCGGGCGCTTCGAGCGAACCCGTTGCGAGGCGAAAGGGGAGTTGAGCCGCCCGCCCTGCAGCGTTGCCGCCGTTTTTTATTGGGACGGGCTGGAGTTCATACGACGAAACGTATGAACTCCAGCCGAAACGTATGAAACGTAGCTCCCGCGTTGTACTGCGTTTCGTTAATTTTTTTAACCGTTTTTTGCCCATTACAACCACGGGCTTCGTCCGATCGGATTGCCGAGATGGCGGGCACAACTAGATACCAAATCAGATTTTTGTGCGAAAGAACGAATTTTTTAGACCATGTTAAAGGCACAAAACGGCCCGGACGGCGGACGGACATTGCAAATTTGGAATCTCCAAGTCTTGAAACGTAAAGTATCAAATTTTGAGGGGGGGGGGGGTTGTAAAAAATTTTTCGTGACTGAAAACATAGGGTTATTATTCAGAATGAATAATAAACCAAAAGGAGAAAGAAATTCCGTTTCCACAGAATTGCTTCTTCCAGTCTTAATTCCAATTTCTGCTCTATAATTGGTGTACCAAGTTTTCTTTAAATATCGTTCTGATCTTTCTGACATTGGTTCAATTTTCTTAAAGAAATTCGCATGAATACAATTCGGGCTTCTCTGCGGCATTTCTAACCAATTACATTAGCTCCTGGCTGTGTAACCAGCTCCTTGGGTGACACAATTTCAGCCAGTGTTCCTGTCTCTATGTTAGTAAATTTGCTCATCTGCCGCCATTAAACGCGTTAAAACTTTTTTCTTCGTGATTAAGCAGCACACACGGTTTTTTCGTCCTCCTTTGTCTTTCTCATCATCGAGCCCTTGTCGTGATGTGCGCCTCAGTTTAAAGAAACCAAAATAGCTTCCCTTAATTTTTTTGTATGATCTTCCTATGTCACTTCCTGAACATGTTACAAAATCTCAGGATTTCACCAAAACGCTACATTAGTTTTGTATGTTTTTCAGAATATCGGACTCAACACTACTCAAAGATGGTTTGATGAAATATCTGGACTCTAGTAACTGCAGCGATTCACGAATGAGAGAAAAAATGTCGCCATACTTCAACAGGGAAGTTCATACCCTCGAAGTAATCCTTTCTGCCCAGGGGCTGCCTGGCAATAAATTCTTCCTTTTGAATGCAAACGAGACGATTTCGGAAAATTTGAAGTATAAAAATATTATTGAGCACCCCGTGTTTCACGTCATTCTTGAGGAAAAGCTCTCAGACTACAGCATCGTCCATATTGGTAAATAATGCACAACTTTCTAACGTGTTATCAAAACTACTCCATTACTGGATTTAAACATTTCAGGAAACTCGGGAGTGGAACATAGCTTTCATATTTATTACACTAATGTGTACGTAATTGAAATGCAGTTTGATAAAAGTTGGAAGGATGTCACAAGAAAAGTAACCTTTATCTGAATATGCAATTATCGTTGACACCTAAGTAGCTCTTACAACACAATCGACAGTGAGTTGCACCTAACATTTTTCCAGCGTATTGCCAAATATGTGATGCCCCTTTGATAAGGTTCTCGGCAGAAGAGAAAGTTCAAACTATTTTTACACGTTTTACTATATGCGCCAGTGTTAGAAAAACAATTTAAATCGGGTATATTTCATATTGCTTTAACCCTCAGTTGTGCATTTGAAGAAGCAGGCTGGCCATGATGGGCCTATTACATCTTAAAACGTGTATTTGATGAATCAATAAAAATCCTCTGATTTATATTTTGGGATGAAAACCACTGTGCCGTAGATACCGACTTTTCAGGAGGCTATAGAAAATATGAGATTTTGAGTTGAATATTGCTCAACTTGTTTTGCCCTCCACTCGACGACCACTAACAATGTAACTTTGCACCATCGTAAATATTTACAGGTTTGCATTCTTAATTTCAGTTGTGAAAAACCAAAATCTTTTGGAGTGTACAGATGAAGATGCTGACGAAACCAACAAACCTTCTATCGTTCAACCGTAGTAAAGTTTTGAAAATGTGTCATCCTTGTGGGTGTTATGGAAGCCTTCACATTTCTACCAAAATAAATATATTGTTGATGTTTTTTTCTGCCTTATAATTTATGAATATGTATCAGGTTGGAAACCATACGGGTCCATTAATTTCGTAGTTGCTGGCGTGTGAGAGAATATTCTCATCACCTCATGTTTTAATGAAAAAATGTAAAATGAGAATTCACAATTCCTTAGTCGTGTGGTCAGACTTGGTCAACAGGGCAGCTAGTGGGGACAACGACAGCCAGTAGAATGTTGCCACGCAAAGAGTGCGTATGTGGTTTCATATCAGGCAATAACGTTGAGAAATCTAGTGAAAAGTGAGGATATTGACATAAATATCGTAGGAACACCGTAAAAAAAATGTTGGTAATTCCAGCGGAAATCAAGATAATTGCGGAAAAAATTTCAGGGACATTGTCAAACAATTGAAGGGAAGTCGTTTTAAACCGGTGGCCAATTATTATTATTATGGGGAAAATTATGGTGACTTGACTAAAAATACAATACTGTTGGAAGTCTGATCCCCTCACAACTAAAACACACAGTTTGGACAGTTTCAAAGTTGTGTGAACATTTTAGGGAAATAATTATTGACAATGACCATAGACACAAGCCCTTAGTGTTTTTCCCCCTCAACAACTAGGAAAAGAGAACAGAACTCTGAACGCCTTTTGAAAAGATTTTCTTTATATTTGGCAACATTTCGACGAAATTCACCAAACAATCGGCATTTAACACTTTCCCGTGCCAACTCTATTAGATAATGTAACAATCAATAATTTAGCAAACATTTAATTTAAATAAAAATATAGTTGAATTGAAATTTTCGAAGCGCAAGTTCAGTCCTCATCAACACCAACCCCATTCCTGAAATACAACTAGTTATTGCCAAGAAAATACCATTTCCTTTCGTGTACAAGTACAAATGTGGCGTTCAACTTACAAACACACAAAACCAGTATTTGTGTTTTACAAATGTAGAGAGTATCCTACTTGCGTGTTTAATAAAGTAGACAAAAGAATGGAAATTGAGTGTTTTACAAAACCCAAAAGTACAACATGATGACAAAAAATACTAGAAAACCTGCGGCTGCCTTGACGTACATCGATTTCATGTTCAAATAAGTCGCGTCCTTCTTGAACTTTTGAGACAACATGGACAAGTTTTGTGCCTTCGAGTCCAGTTCTGAATAAAAAAGAAGCTAATTTAATAAAGTTAAATTATCGGTTTTATTTTTCTTAGCACCAAGGAGTAGAAAGTGAAGTTATGTAATTGCCAATAAACGGCGTTCTCTCCAGATCATGGCGTTTCAGTAAAACAGCATTTGAGAAAATGCTCTGTGAGTGTCTGTGGCTGCGATTGGGGAAAACAGTTGAACCAAATCGGCTTAGATTTGATATCCGACCTTCAATTGGATGTAGGATGTCAAAATAGGGGCACGACCAAAATCGGTCTAAAACTAACTATAGTTATCACAGCGATCAAAACACCAAATCACGACTTTCTAAAAAAAACAGTTCTTATAATTTGGATTTTTGTGTAGACAACCAAATGGCATTAAGGTACAAAGTATCATTCGTTTGAAAATTACGGGAGCATTAAAACAAAATACCAAAACTTAGAAAGCTAAGTTTTTAGAGCACTTGTTCCTCATAAATACCGCTCATGTGAATATCACAAAAATCGTGCAGGCAGTTCATCGAGTTACCTATACCGCTAGCGTTTAATACTGACTGTAAGATAATTATGAGAAACCAGGTGAATTCCGAAATTCAAACTACCGTCGTTTGATAATATTTTTCCAGTATTTACCCTATAACCCCACAACAGTTAACACAATCATATACTTATACGTTGATAAGTGAGTGGGAACAACTCAATACGTTCCTAAAAGTTAAGCACTGAGAACATTGAACGTAAAGTTCCACCAAGTTTGTATAAATTGAGCAACAAACAGAGGGCCAAAAATCGTGGCTTAATAAGAGCACGATGTTAGTCCCCTTTCCATGATTTGCAAGAGTAATTAAGGGATATACAGATACCCAGGAGAACAGACTGTTCATCAACCCATATTGGTCGCGAGAGAACATTGAAATCCCCTTTCATACGATCAGTATGTGTCTGCAACTGCCAATAGTTGCTAGCAGTAGCAAAATAATTCCCCTGGGAGAAACTCGAATGCTAAAAAATGGTCGAGGTTTCAGAAACACGCTGCCCTTTTAATTCAAATTCCTATTACTGTTAAGATTATTGATATCGTGTTTGTTAAGACAAACTTACCAGATAATACGACGCCTCTTTGAAGGACGTCGTCTATGTTCTGAACCATAATCCTCTGGACGTCTTGCAGTTCCGAATTGAGCGTACTCAAATTCCTCCTCACCCTCGAGTCTGTGAAGACCTTACGTGCTTTCTGAATGTAAGTATCTGCAAAAATGTTGAATAATCGAAATGAAGCTCATTGAATGTTGAAAATACAGAATAATTATTTTCAGTCAATCTAAATCTTCACTACTACAAAATACAAGGATGTGCCTCAAGCATTTTACTATTAGAAGCAATAGGGATGCTTTCTTTTTGTAGAGGAGCTTTCGTGGTAAGAGTTATTGAAAGTCACAAGAGCAGTGGGTCATTGACTTTCACGTTCAACATGCTTTCACTATACAAGATTGCATAAAATATTACTACTGATTAATTAACTGATAGTGCTAAAGAAGCACGAACGTTTAGACGAAGACGTAGTATCCATTAGCCTCAATCAGAAAATATTTGTACGCATTTTGGTGGTCTGCATTGCTAGTGATGATCATATTTATTTGTGAAACAAATCTTAGTTTTGGGCAGTTTTGGGGCTATCAGGATTAGTATGGGCGAAGGCCTTTCCAAATGGGGCATTTTCCCAAGAACCTATCATTATTGAGGAGCTGACCCTGTACTTGGTATCTCTGCATGTAATGTGGAAAGGCTATTCCACTTTCCATGTGAAGGACGAGTTTAGATTAGTTCATAAATTTGGGCGATTCAAGATTATACTATAATCTTGAATCGCAATAATAATTAAATTAGCTAGGAAACAAGTTTAATATTCAGGCCTGATATTCATGTAAACGGAGATAATGAACAAAATATTTATAATTAGAATGGTACACTTTAAGTGGACTTTGTCGCGTGCTTTATCTTCCAGATTCACAGGGAAGAAGCAAATAGGTTATCTGTTCCTATGGCGACATAAGGGCAAGGAGTGTGTGAGCGTACTATAAATATTTCACTAAAGGTTTATTCGAGTAATTTAGCGAACCTGAAAACCAGCTTCACAAATACAGCTTCGATTTCATTGGAGGAAACATTCTTCAATACAATTTTATTAGAATAACTGTCTTCAGGTCGACAGTAGAAACGTCAATTAACGCGTTTCTCTACAAGTTGATTGGACACTTTGGGCAAAGCGCGGTTCACTACCTTCAACCAATCCCATTTATTGCTTACTAATAGTTGATGACACAGTCGTTAGCGGAACAGAGGTACAGTAGAAACAACGTTTAACTCGTACATGGCGAACAAAGTCATGAAACAATGAAATACGTATTTCATTCAACTCAACCACAAAATAAAATTTTTTTAACTTTCAAAAATGTTACGCTCAAAATCATCTGTAGTGTTGTTACATTAGTGGCACCAATGGCTAGAAAGAGGTTAGTTAATGACTGAGGGATAATTATAGGATGATTGCCACAGCCAAACTAGTAACCCCCTAGTTTTGTTTACCACATCCCCATGAGGCTGCTGACGTTTCAATGATACATGACGGTTTCTGGCAGTTAGGTGAAGGAATGCACGACAGATGTTGAAGCTTCTCGTCTGCCAGCATTTAGCTCTTATCTACATACACGAGGTCAATGATTTTCTAGCATAGAAGTAGCGTATTATGAACCCTTCTCAGCACCACTCTAGCATCTTAAGTCCAAACCTTCCTCATTAGTATACTCACATGAAAATGGTCCCAGAAAAACTAATAAAAAAACAAGTCTGGGGAAATTACGCGGTTTCGAAGAGTTCTTGTCATGACAGCACTCGACTGTCAGATCCACATGCCTGCCCTATCTGTGAAAGACATCACGAAGTAATAAAGCGCCCTGGAAATGTACAATCAATCTATGTACATATTGCCTGGCAGCTTCACATATTTTCGAAAACTGCCACTTAACTAACGCCTGTGAATATTGTCAACACAGGCATCACACACTTCTCCATCAAAAGATCCAGAATGCCCCAGTTGTTTTCAAGTGTGCAACGGTACTCACAGCATCTTCACAAACAACTACAGGTGAGCACAGGGGTCATCAAGTGTCCTCTGAGGAGGAGGGAAGCTCCGATGAAGAAAGTCTTCTTTCGCCAAGAGATGAACAGATTCTCGGATCCCTGGAGGTCGCAGAAGTATAGGACAAAGACGTAAAATCCACAGAAGATGTGTACACCAGAGATAATATCGTGAATGGCGTTTTATTTTTTAATTAATTCAGTACTTCCAGCACAAACATGCTCATCTTTTGGGAACTTCAATCAAAATTCTCCATTCTCTTCTCTCTCTGCTCAAAATTAGGTTATGTTGGTTCTGATTGCAGTAACGGCAGGGAACAGCAGTGTCCGTGAGGCACTTCATGAAGGGTAGAACGATGTACCGGGATGAACCGTTCTCTTCGATTTAGCGAAGGCTCGTCCAGGACGTTAGTGCTGACCAGGCACCTCGAACTTCCCTATTTACTCAAAACTTCGGTGCGTCAGCCTGAATGGAACTGTTATCTCATTGAGGTATCGTACTATTGCCAGCACTCACGCTCACTCCCATCCAGTTCCCTGTTTGTGGTCGTAAATCTCCAAACTAATTGTGAATAACATTCCATGTTCTAATTAGCTTCGGTCGTTATCTTACATACTCCCCTCCCACATTCCATACGATATCGTAACTGCAAGTCGATTCTTTTTGTAGACACACCCATGTAGCTAGGACTACGGTCAATAAAGTACAGAACTAATAAAATGTTTTACGAATGACAAAGTTGTTGATAAAAAACGAAGGCAAGTGCTCAATACAAATTTTGAATACTTCAAAACCAACTCACCAAATTCAATAAAGCTGTAAGGCCTCGTAACTGTATTCACCTTTTTCCCATATTGTGACGCAAATTCTTGGGCTATGTCTTCCAAATAGGAGAATGCTAGTCTTTTAGAATAATTCCTCTCACAGAGAACCAAATAGCAGACATCTTTTTCAATTAGATAACTGCAAATTAAGACAATTACTTGACAAGAAGGCCGACGTATTTGACAGTAAAATTCATTCTAAGAATACAAAGTTGACGTAAGGACTTTTTTCTTCAAAACGTGGAGTCTCCACAACGTCCGTTGCTCTGGACTGACACGTGCCTATGGTGATTGAGCGCAGTTGCCCACTATGCGAGCTAATAGAAAGACCCTGTTATTTTATCCTAGTGGGGAAGACCCTTAGAAGCCCGTATTTTCTGAAGAAAATGACAATCTTCTTTTAACAAGGAAGAGACTATAGCTACATAGCTTTAAAAGTCAACAGAGAACAGCAACACAGAAAATAGAAAATGTTCATGTTAGTACAGTGAGCTGCGTGGAAATCTGTGTTATTTTAGCTGCTCACAAATCAGGTCGTCACGGTTTTGTACGGTAATTCCAGCGATACTTACTGTTTAGTCTGCTTACGTTTCCAAAGGAACTTGAGCATTGTTTGGGGGGGGTCTCATCAGAGAAATTCGAAAATTGCACACGAAATTCTGAGCCTGATTTTAGGATGGCCCACGAAAAACGCTCATCTGGGAGGATACGCATCTGTTTTTAAATTATTGGGACTTCAAAAAAGATAAATGTTCCTCAACCAAAGAAGAATCAATAATCTTACTGGAATAAGTAAGGTCCAGATTCAAGAGTGCATTGGGGAGGGCTGTGCGGCGACAACTTCCGAAACAGCATTTTCGCTTGATTCTGATACTCCAAAGTGCTTCTTCCTGACTGAAAATAATAGCATTTCGTTAGCTAGGTTATTGGAAACGCATTGAAATGTATCTTCCTTCAGTTATTCTCAATTTAAGAAGAAAGTGGATGGAATCATTAACCGGAGCATATTACAAAAGAAGTTTGGGTTTTCACCATATGTGGATATGAAATACAATAATATCTGGTGCGTAGCAACACAACTTTCTGCAACCCCCGTAAATTAGACGGCCTGCTCTATGTACAGGCGCTGTGTGTTCTTTCTACAAGAACATTTTTCGAGAACAATATGTAGGTACTAGCTACTTGAGAGTACTCCATAAGTTTGATAGAAATATATACAGAACAGATCACAGAGAACGAGATGAGGGTATAGGATGTTAGAAAACACTCTGATTTTATTGATTAACTCCTGCAAAGCAGTTACTCGGGAAAATATAGAAATGTTCAAAAAACATTATTTTCGACATATTTTGGTTTTTGTTTCTGTTCAATGCACTTTTAGAGGAAATTTTGAAAAACATCCTGTCAATTTGTGAAAATCGTTGAAGCGTAGAAAAAAAAACAACCTATTTTGGCTTCACAGGCCAATATCTCCGTTCATAGAATTATCGTCGAGATATCTATGGTGAAGAACAGTTGGATGCAAACTGATATAAATTAGGGTTTTCGGATTCGTATGCTTCAAAACGTGAAGATCAGAAGAAAACCCAACTTTTGACAACATTGCGTCACTTTCATCGCCCTTTGGGTGGCGTGGAGTAGTTCTTGAACTGTTTTATCAAAATCGCGAATAATATTGTAGGATTGTGGGAACGAAGGAGACATGGGGTATGTGATGCGAACTTTAATTTTAACCTTTTTGTCTTTGACAAGTTCCCACTTGCTGCAACGCTTTATATGAGGCTCAGTATGGGTAAAAATCTTTTCACTTACTGAGTAGCTGATGCGAACTAGAGCACTCATGAGAAAACTGTGAAACCCCATTTCAAGTACCACAATCGAATTAATACAATGTACGTTTCACCTACTTCGCGTTACAATGCCATATGACACGATGGCTTAGAAAAGAAGCCACCAGCCACTAGCTAGAAGGACTAAGTTACGCCGCTTGGTGTGGCCCCCAGAAATCTTACAGCACATGACCCAGCGACTCAACCTGATTACTAAATTCACGAAAATGAGAAGTCACTCTTCTTACAATCCCACCCCCCACCGATCGCCGTAGGCAGTGACAAATAATAAACATATGAAAGTGCAAGCAATCTCTTCCATATATGCTCTCTGAAACCCTTAAGTCGGCTCATTACAACTGCAACTCGTCCCATACAAACCAAAGACCAGCTAGAGCATGAATGTAATTGTGGTTGTTTATGTGTGAAAGCCTTCAGGAGTTAAAACACTGGGGGGGAAAGATGTGCCCGAAATTGTGTAACACAGAATACTCTAACAAGGGAAACACACACTGCAGTAGTGTCACTACATTAAAAGAAAAGTAAACAATAAGCTAAGCTCCCGGGTTAACATTAGGAAATCAATGAAAGAAAACTAATTTACTACACTACGCTGAAAATCATAAATTGTCGCATTGTCGCCCCACAAGCAAATGCTCGTCCACAAAGATATCAGGAACAGCCAAAAGGATGTCAGTGACAATAAAACAATTTATCAAAATATAAATACTTATACCTGTTCGTCATCCTGCATAGTAGCTGCCAGAGGGAGACCGTCTGTCACCCTCGCAATCATCGTCATCATAACCATTTTGATGTTAGAGAAGTCTTCGCCAGTCTCAAAGCGATATTCGTGCTGCCGGAGAATTTTAAGATATCCAACTTAGAAAACTGACGGTCCACCAGACATCACTTCACTTCAGGTTTCCCCCCTACCAGCAATTTCTCCATTAATCGCCAATCAGCAAGCAGCTGTAATTTTGACAACAGTTATCACAGTTTGAACACGTTGACTAAGCTGACGTTCGCCTTTCGCTTCAAAGAGCGCGTTAAATACGCCAACAAGACGCTGCAAAGCAAACAATCAACCCTCAATTTTATTGCATATAATATTTTATTAAAATATAAAATTCTCTAAATAAGTTTAACAATGAAAGTCTCAGCAAGCCGAAATGTACTATACACAACATTTATTCGATATAAATTACGAATCGATAGTCACCAGTATTGATCCAATATCATGAAAGATACAGCTTGAGAACTGGGATGAGAAGCTCCGTAAACGCCTACATAGATCTACCGTCCACGAAGCTTCGTACAGAACTGTACTGTAAACTAAGAACTTCCTCCATGAAACTGTTCCAAAAAGTACGGTGAAGAAGCTCAATCCGGAATCTACCATTAGTCCCCGTGTAACATGGAAAATGGTTGATATTGTAATTTAGAATCTAAGAACAAGCGTTGTGGAACATGCTTTGTGTGATGATGATAATCAATTTGGAAAATGATAGCTCAGCATTTTAAAACGAATTCAAAGTTACTTAAGGAACGCTAAATGACGATCACTAGTAACTAAGAAGAAATTTGCCCAGAACTTTTCTTGTGCTACACGAAATGATGACTAGAGACCAGTTTTTAAATTATTAGGGATAAACTATGAATTTAATGAACTGAAATTTTTAGACAAAAAATGTCTGGTGAAATACGCAACTTTACGCTACCCCCCTTGAGTTACACAATCCGCTTATATGAGGCCTATCTTGTTCCTCCTCATTACTGTGGAAGCACTAATGGAAAACAATGTAGGTACTAGTTAGTTGAGTACTCTCCATTGTAACGTGAACTTGACCGAAATTGTTAAAGCCGTTTTAAGAAAATCCGAAAAATAGTAACTAAAATCTCCTTTTCCGAGCTATCTTGGCTCATACCTCCGTTAACGGATAGTGTCAGAAATAAATGTGTAGCATAAAATGCAGGTATAGGTTGCTAGAAACACTCTGTCGGATTGATTAACGTTGTGCAGTTACTATAAAAATTTCGAACAGTTAAAAAAGAAGATTTCTTGCTCAGTTTATTTGTAATCTTTGTTCAACGGACTCTCCGAGCCAGTTTAGACTTTGGCGTGGCATTTACAAGCCTATTTGAAAATACATTGTAAGAGTAAGAATTACTGGCTTTGCCATTTTCTTCGATATTACACAAGTTTTTTTGACAAGTTACAGCCTAGTGAGCTAGAGCACGAACTTGGCAAAATACTGCTAGCAGACCAAACTGTTTCTGGTGTTAAATATATACGTGTCCCCAACAGGATTTCCTAAGGCAGTAAACTTGTCCAACTTCCACACATCTTATACATCACCAATCTTCCTCGACGAGAGTATTCCATAGCCAAGTTTGATTATAACATCGCGATTCTGGCTGCTGACGGTAACCATGAATGTATTATCAGCTTCAAAACTAGACAGCCAAGTGAAGAATCTGAATAGCTAGCACATGCACAATTAAATCACACGTCGTGGACGACTATTGTGGAATGTAAACGGATGAAGTCACGTTCTGTGAGAAACACTTTGTGTTTTCTTAAAAATCATTATGCTACTAAACTTCAGACTTATGGTAAACTGTAAGAAATATGGTCTCGTGTTCAAATCTCCTCGAATCGTGTTAGTGCGGGCACAAACGGGTTGATAAAACCTTTACCAAAAAGTTCTCCCGTTTGCTTCAACTACAAAGTATGTTCCACTAATATAAGCCCTCAAATCATTGCTTCTCATAATCCTTTCTAATAAATTAATGAAAGGACGATAAGTTCAGCGATAATCACCATGAATTCACGCGGAGATGAGAAAGTTTCGTTTTGTATTAAGATTTCACCGATCGACTTCGGAAAAACAATCAAACTACATCGACACAAAGAATCGATTTTCTATCGATCGCCTATGACCCATATACAGTTGGCCGTGGTATCCCTGCGAAAGGGGATTTTTTGGTGTCCCGGATTTTGAGTGACGTGAGATAGGATTTTGCTGGGTTGAGATTTACCTTGACGCGTTAACGATTTCATCGCGGTCCTCGGGATTTTTATAGTAGTTGATCGTACGGTATTACAAGTATTTCGAAATAATGTACACATTTCGAGTTTTAATCAGTCTTTGATAGCTTAGCGAAAATGTTATCAAAAAGTCAATTATCTTCGGCTTCGGACCGACCTCTTCTGTAACATCTGTGAGTTTTCCCTGTTCAAATAGTCAATATTTCAGTTCTGGTTTACATACTTAACGATAGTTTCTTGCGGAATTTTACTTTATTTGTGTTGATTGGTTTTTATTGGTTCAGTTTTCGGGTGGCTTCTCGTATTTAGTTATGTAAGTGTGAAGGTTGTTACTCTCCAATAGAAAGGAGGTACCACTTTCTTCGACACATATATGGCATTTATAAGGAGCGAGGCTTTAATTTCTTCTTTTGGTTTTGATTGACCATGTTTTCTACAGTTTTTTCTCTTAACTGGATGTCCCTTGCCGAATAGTTTTCCACTTCGTGCTATCTGCTTGAATGAGTTTAATATTTGCTCGTTGGTTTGATTATATTGATCGCAAAACAATGTCCGCGTTGCGTTTACTTAATTTGTGTTTTTTGAACATTTCGTTTATTGTTTTACTACTATTATCATTCTGACCGTGGCAAAGTGGTTCCTTTGAAAATTGGTGTTGTAGAAGACTATATGTGATAAATTCTTATCGCGGAGTTTGGAACTAGAATTTTCTTATTGATAGTTACGTTCTTGAAACTGTTACTTGGAAGCAGATTGAATTTCTTGATAACGAAAGTATTGAAACGTCACGGCCTCTGACGTAGTCGTATTTCCGGGGGAATGTGACGAGCTGTCGCATTGCATCTCTTATTCATTTGGTGTACGATGTAGGGTACATTCCACGATATCGATTCAACGTGCTTCGAGGAAAATTAGGGTTGGCAATTCTTTGACTAACTAGCGCATCTGGCATCTCAATGTTGGGAACGTAGATGCCACACGACTACAGGAAATTGGTTCTCGCCCGTTTTGGTGTCGTTATTGTGATAATTAAGTTAATATGAATGAAATGACGATTTGTACAGTTGGTGTTACGGGCCAGTTTGAGCTTCAACAGCTGCAAGCGTCTATCAGGAGAAGAACCCGTAAAAACAAACTCAGATGTAGATATAAAGGGATGCTGTTACGGATGTTCTTTTTCCGCTCTGAGCGGCTTTTATCGTGTAGCTCCTCCACTTAAACTAAGGTGTTGCAATGATGGAGACTTGAGTAAAAGGCCAGGCCAGTCGTCAGCGAAGTGTCAGCAAAAGGCCACCAGTCGCCTTTTCAAAGTATTTGATTAAAGCAGAAGTGGAAGGGAAAATGATGGAAAATTTACGTAACTCATTTTATTGGAAGTGCAAAGTGAAGTTTGGGTTTTTTTTCGAATGTAATAAAATTAAATTGTCTGAGCTCCTAAGTTAAAAAATGAACATCGAAAAGTGGGAAACGGCAGTGGCTGACAAATAATTACAGCTTGTAAAGAGTACTAACGAACCACTTACTCTTTCCCCTCATAACCAAAATAATTGTTACCACAAATGTTTTCTATTAATGTAGTTGAGTAAGACGGACAGTGTACAGCTCTTTTCCTTCCAGGGCAGGAAATTAGCCCTTGTTTTCTTTCCTCTACTCCTATGAATACTTTTGCATCCTGAAACCCCATTCTTTAAAAAGCACTCAAATTTTTAGAAGTCATGGAAGATATTACCTTCATGTTGGTGTGTTATTGTCCTTCACCAGAGATTTGGTTCAATCAAATACTACACTAGGTGATGTAAAGGTCCCCCTTCCCTCTGCCAGGTTTGTAATACTATTGTCGACTATTACATTGCAGTAGAGTATTGTAACAATTACACCACCAGCGAGGCCCTTTTACACTCTTTCTTTTCCTAGATATTTGTCCACTCAAGTTGTATTCTAATGTTTATCCCACTTTTAATTTTCAGTTTTTGTGTTGTCCAACACAATGCCACTCCTACATCTCACCTAAACCAAGTTAAAAAGTCTCTATGCTCCCCATCATTATGAACCACTCAACCTGACTCAATCTCCATGTCTTGGCACGAGACAGCTAAGCTCAATTCTCTTTCTGTGTCAAATTGCACTACTTTACTTATTAGTTTGAACTGAATACGTCTCTGTAAATGGTTGATAATGATCGTTGTGTAATCTAATCGCCAGACGCTTGTAGCTTGAGGAATGCAATGACGACGTGCATGAAATGATTTAAACGATGATACGCAAAAGAAGTAAAGAGTCTTTTCTTGTTCAAATTAGGTGTGAGGTACGTCAAGATCCCATTACTGGGGCCGTTACTTTGGTGCCTTAATCCTTTGATGATGTCTAACTTGAGGAGTTTTGGAATTCCACTTGAATTTTCCTTGAGTTTTATCCATTTGGCCATTTGTAAACTCGTTGGGTTAGGGCAGATAAAATCAGCACTGACCCTACCCTGCTGCCATCAACTGCAACCATACTTGCCCAATCTCTCTATTTCCGAACGTCTATGATACATAGATTTTCGGTCCAATAACTTGAAGGGCATTCAATTTACCCTTGTGCTTGTGTGTGCAAATGAATAGATTCTAATACATTAAAATAACTATTTATTAATTACTATATTTCAGAGAGCTCTATAAAATGAATTATGGATCTCAGCCGTCAGTCGATCCCTGGAGCTGGGATCTTGGGGATGACCACGCAATTAATGATGGTAATAAGGTGCAATTCAGTGGAGGATGGTCTGAAATAACTCACACCCAAAATGTCCTACCTCCACCTCCAGTTCCTCAGGTATAAAATTTTATCTTCTCACTTTAGTGCCCCTTTTAGTATGCTCTTATCGCTGTTAAATCGGTAACCACTGTAGGGATGACAGTAACATTGAAGTAATTTGATAGTAAGAATTTGTGCTTAAAATTAATTCAAATATAATTCATTGCATAATGTTCGTATATTGATTAGTTTTTCAACTAATAATTTACTGAGTGTACATTAATTCTTGTTCCAGGCGCCTGGACATCACCATCAGCAACACCAAGAGTATTACAATGACCCGAGCACGTTTTCAACGGGTCAAAAAAGAAATGGTGCCGATTTTTTTGAAGGTTTCGTCGGAAATAATTCGAATCTAACCAACAACTGGGAGGCTCAAAACTACTCTTGGAACTCGCAGCCGCAATTTCAACGCCCACCACAGCTGATATCGAATAACGTGCCTTTGAGGCGGCCACATGAAGCAGAAAACAACGAAATAGCTCCCCCCGACAAGGAGTACAATCAGTGAGTTCGAGTTTTTATATTGCAAGAGGCTTGTTTTGTGTAATTCAAATGTAACAAGGTTTCATTGGGGTACTCCTCTGGCTGTCGTCTAACTATCTTGTACATAGGGGGATGTGACACAGTATAAATATATCAGGATCCTTGAGCTTTGAAACACGAGTAACATTGGAATACAATGAAGGACGTTTTCTCGCTAAACCATCAGGGTTTGGGTATAATTGCTCTGCATTAATAGTTGTAAAGTGAAAGAGGAAGGTTACTGACGCGGCTGGTTGTCTCTTCTCTCTTTAGTCTGTAAGACTCACCAACGGGAATGCCGTGACGACTTCTCAACACTTCGCGAAAAAATACCGTCCACCAAACCGATCAAAGATTTTAGAGCTAGTCCTGACTGACGAAAGCCGGAAGCGATACTGCTCTGCCAACTCACGCTTCGATCCCGCCGTGAGAGTGCAACGTCTTGCGTGCACAAAGTTGTTGCTGCAGTCGTTTGGGTTCATGCCCGAGACGACAATAGACGAGCGTGGCATCTGCTCCTCCCAAAAAGAAAAATTGAGTTTTTGGGTAAAATGAAAATTTTTAGAATTCATGATCATAAGCGATCAGGAGAGGCCCGAAAAGAAAACCGATGAACTTAAGTATGGTGAGCAGTTTAGGAGAGAGGCCACCCCCCAGCACAAGCAGCCAGCGCCACTACCATCATGTCACGCTGTGTGCACGCAGCATTGTGCCACTGCCATGGCGAGACTTCCCTGTACGGAAACAGATGAAAGCTAATGAATGAATACATTTTGCCTAAGAGAAAATAACATGAGAAAAATTAATGGCAAATTAATTGTCTTCTTGTTAAGTCATAAGGGGGTTGGGGTCACATCACTTGCGAGCATAAATTCACACACGCCCAGGTCACTGTGTCGTTATTGGAAAGAGGAACGCTGAAGAGAGGTGCAGTATGGTGGATCACGTCAAAGTAATTCACGTGGCGGAGGACGTTCGTTGTGGTCGGAACAACTTCAGTTGTGAGATATGTGCAGATTTGATGAGATGCGGGTTTTGTAAGTCGTGGAGTTGGTAAGTAACAGCCGACAGTACTTTAGAAACGATGAACGGACCACTAAAGCGCGAACTAAGCGTAGCAGTAACGCCTTTTGCTTTATCAGAGAGCGTGTGGGTTTTGAGGTAGACGCGGTCTCCTTCAGAAAACGTTGTCGCTTTGTGGCGGCGGTTATATTGTTTGGCGTACTGTTGATGAGCCCGTTGAATGTTGGCCACTGCTGCTGTCCAAACGTCTGGTAGGCTCAGCTGATGCTCTGGTATGTCCCATAAGAAATTAATTGGAGTTTGGAGGTGCCTCCCAAAGAATAGTTGTGTGGGGCTGAACTTGGTAGTTTCATTGTATGCTGAATTAAGGGCTAACTGAGTGAGGTAAAGATTGTGTGCCCATTTCGAATGAGATCCAGCACATTGACAACGTAGTGCTGCCTTCAAATTCTGTATTTGCCGTTCGGCAAGGTTCGGGTTGGTGTAGTGGGGTGGGTTGAAACTGTGTGTCATTCCACATGAAAAAATGAAGTCGTGAAATTTTTTGGAGGTGAAATAACTTGCATTGTCTGAGACTATTCTTTCCCAATAGCCGTAATGTTTGAAGACGTGGTTCTGTAAGGCGTTCATAATTGTGTCGGTGGAGGCGGTGTGTCATCCGCAGGGGATGAGTCTTGTGTTTCGGCAGTCACCATGGAGTGTCTACTCAGATAGTCACAAATGGTGTTGAATTTGCCCTTGATATGGTGTGCCTTATAACGAAATGGCATAAACTCGGTCACCCACCTAGCTAGTTTTCCCCCGTTTTTAGCCAAATTGGTGACAGTCGTGAGCGCTTTGTGGTCGGTGAAAAGGTCAAATTCGTCATGCTCTAGGTGTAGACGCGGAATTTCTTGAGGCCGTAGCTGATGGCCTCGGCTTCAAGAAAGTAGGCTACGTAATTTTGTTGATGTTTGGTCAGACGTTTACTAGCGAAGGCAATAGGGTGTACCACGCCGTCATCGCTCATTTGAGCAAGAATCGCCGCTACCCCATCCTTAGAACCGTCAGTGTAAAGTCGGAAACGTTTGGTGAAATCGGGAGTAGCTAGTACCGGAGGTTCCGTGACGAGTTTTCGAAGGGCTTGCCACGACTGTTCGGCGGCTGCATCCCACATCATAGGAGAGGCTTTCCGGCGTAGATTGTTTAAGGGTTTGGCCAAAAGTTGAAAGTTAGGAAGAAATTTCGCAAAAAATTGACGCTTCCTAAAAACGAGGCTACTTGTTTGGGAGTTGTAGGACGGGGAATACGAAGAAGAGCGTCAATCCGGTCGGGATTTATCGATATCCTGCCAGCTGAAATAGTATGACCAAGATATTCGCATTTAGTTCGAGCAAGTTTCAATTTATCTGGGTTGACTGTTAAGTGCGCATGGTGGAGCCTTTGTAAAACCTCTTCAACGTGAGCGATGTGTTCGTCAAAGGTGTTGCTATAAATTATTGCATCATCAAAATAACTGTAACAGAATTCGTAGCGAATGTCATTGAACAAGCGGTCCATCAATTTATTGAGGACCTGTCCGCCACAGCTCACACCGAATGGGACCCTTCTAAATGCGAATGTGCCAAATTCACATTGGAAAGCAGTGAGACGTTTTGAAGTTGGCGTCAGCAGGATTTGGTTGTAGGCTGAATTTAAATCGATAACCGTGAACCATTTAGCTTGTCTGAGGTGCATAAATGCTGATTCGGCAGATGGTACTGGATACTGCACGTATTCAAGGTTTCGATTAAGCTCACGATAATCGACAACAAGCCTCCAAGGGGTCTCGGCGTCTGTGCCCTTTTTCGGGACTAGAAAACATGGAGATGCTACGTCCGTGTCGATATGCTCAATAACTCCATCAACGAGCATCCGCTCAATGATCTCCCTCATGGCTTTTTGACGAATCGGTCCCTGGGTATAGATTACTCTTGAAGCCTTCAACCGTGCACCTGGTTTGAGGGTTAGATTGCACTGAATTTGATCAGTGGTTCCCAACTCCTTGGTTAGTACGTCTGGAAATTTGTTGAGCAAACCTGATTTAAGTTTACCTATGTTCACATCCTGGTGTAAGTGTAAAACTCCAGGTGGCTGTAGGTGAGCACTCACTAAATCGTAATGAGTCTCTGGCCGAAATTTGAACGAAAAGGGGTCATCGGACGGATCCATGAGTAGTGTGGATTTCTTAATGAAATCGATTCCAAGAATACCGTTATGAGGCAATGTCGGAACGATGCAGAATGGGTGAACCCACGTATTGCCACCAATCCTAATTTTTAAAATGGCTCGCATACGAATTGAAATTTGCGATGAATCGCCTAAGGTTGCAAGCAGATTCGTATCTTGCAATTCAATACTGCTTTGATATTGAAGGAGCTGCAGGAAACTATGGCTGAGGCAAGAAAACGATGCGCCCGAATCGATCATCACAGTAGTCCTGATGCCGTTGATGTCGACCAAAGCCAAATTTTTGGTGTTGACAACACTGGAATTCATTTTTTTAATTGCTGTCAAGTTGTCGAATTGATTACCCCGATGACCGCTCCGAACTCCCATAATTAGTTTTTTGAGTGATTAGAGTACTGACTGTTGGCTGATGGTTGTTGTTGGTTGCAAGGTTTTTTGTTTTGTTGTTTTTTCGAAATGGGAGGGGAAGGAGATCTTGAAGCGTCGTTGTCGGGTAATGGAGTGGGTTCACTGTGTGGGAAAGCCCCATAGAAGCGTGGATCCGGTAAAGGAAAATTGTAAGGGTGGTAATATGGGTTAAATGGTTGACTCAAAAAAGGATGTAAATAGGGTTGTTGACATTTCTTATTGTAATTGTGGGCCTTGTTGCCACCTTTTTGGGGTGGCGAATTAGGACGTGACCGTGGGTTCGCTGTTGAATCGTTCTGGTTCCGCTTGGAAGATTGTCGATGCTGTTGGTTGTGCGATTTAGAGTGACTATAGGGAGATTGATGTTGATTGGGACGTGGTGAGGTAGCCGCGTTCCAACTATGGGGGTGCCGGTCAGTCCTGTTAGTGGATTGCAAAGAATCTTTGTAACTGGCGCCATGAGACGATGAGTTGTTGTAAGGTTGCTTCGAGTTTCCATTAGGTTTTGATGAACGTTTTTGGAGAAGGGCTCGGTGGCGATTCTCAACAAAATGGAATTGTTTTGGTATGTTGCAACGCGCAAGAAAATGTGTTTGAATAGTTTTTCATTCATACCATTCAAAAAATGAAGTTTTTCAAGAAACTTAATTAAGCTCCACGGATTATCAGTGAACAGTTTTGGCACTTTAGCTATTTCAAGTTCGACGTACTTAGGGATTTTGTCCTCGTCATATGAGTTGAGTGCGTCAGCATACCCATTGAGGTTGGTTCGTGGGAACCCGATGCGCGTTGAAATGAATGTTTTAATTGGTCTTCCAGCTCGTTGACTTTTTTCTGTAGGGTTTCATTTTCTTGTTTTATTTCTAAAAGGACAATCGATTGTAATCTAGTGATTTCAGTTTTTAGGGACTTATTTTCGCTTTTTAATTTGCCCATGTCTGCCTTTAGTAATTGTATATCGCTCATAAGACCAGTGTACCAAAGAGGGGGCTGTGTATCTACAGCTTTATCCCCAGCCTCTTTACAGAGGTCGCATTTCCACACGCTGCGCCGATCGTACGAAAGTTTCGTCCATGCCGCTAATTCTCCCAAACGCGTACAGGACGCATGAAATGATTGGCCACAGTTCGTACATTTAACTGGGTCAACGGGAGGTTCCGATAACTCGCATTTGGCGCACTGCATTTTGTGGAACCAAAAGCGCCTCGGAATAAAAACAGAGGTGAGCGGATCGAATATTCTGCTACCAGTTGTAAGACTCACCAACGGGAATGCCGTGACGACTTCTCAACACTTCGCGAAAAAATACCGTCCACCAAACCGATCAAAGATTTTAGAGCTAGTCCTGACTGACGAAAGCCGGAAGC
This sequence comes from Pachypeltis micranthus, assembly GCA_020466155.1. Taxonomy (NCBI): domain Eukaryota; kingdom Metazoa; phylum Arthropoda; class Insecta; order Hemiptera; family Miridae; genus Pachypeltis; species Pachypeltis micranthus. The sequence continues at coordinate 39,926,162 of CM035772.1, forward strand.
GATACTGCTCTGCCAACTCACGCTTCGATCCCGCCGTGAGAGTGCAACGTCTTGCGTGCACAAAGTTGTTGCTGCAGTCGTTTGGGTTCATGCCCGAGACGACAATAGACGAGCGTGACAAGTCCAAGCACAATCGAGCTGCTTGGAACAGCGCTTGTTTGAAGAAAGTCAAGGTTTTCAGAGAAACAAAAAGGTTAGGCATACCCTGGCTGTTTTTTTTCTTCTGACACGTTTCCGTTTTCCCATTCCACCATATCTCCGACTCTCTTCCCTCAGGAATACTGGTTCCCTTAGAATGCTGCCATGACACTTACAACTGTAAATAACATGCACCCTGCTGCAGATTGGGTCTTCACTTCGTACCAATATAGTGTAATGGATATAATATAGTTCAGGCATCAATCAACAACAATTCCTTCCTGTATAAACGTATAATCCAGGTCCGTTCCCAATTGAGTAATTCAAGGCCCACAGTAGACAGATAGAGTCGGAAAAGTGAAGTAGTACGGAAGGCGTCCAGAGGAGAATAGACCGAATAATTTGCTGCAATCGCGGATCTGTTGCCTCTTTAATCGCGGCTTCGCAGCTCCCCCCCCCCTACCTGTCCTTCAGCTGACTTCGTTGTCTTCTGACCCCTTGGCGGAATGGTTCTGCCCCAAAGGAATGGCTCCGTACTCCTGATCACTGCTTAATCCAATCGTGCCTGTACCAATAGCAACAAGCTGTGCACCATCAACCTCTGATTCGTGATGAAGCGTGAAACCCAAGCGTGGTTTTCCTTCGTATTTTCAGAGTCAGTGAATCAAGGACTAAGAGAATCGTTGGCTTACAAACTTTGTAAAATAAGTAATAATTCTGACAAGTTGTATCTTATTTTGTTGCAGGGTCCTAGTATCTGGTGATGTTCCAAACGTTGTATCAGAGAAGAATGATAACGTCAGCAGTAAGGATTCTGTCAGTACCAACCCAACTCACCATTTTCTGCCCTCACAAACCGACAATTCTATCGAACCACCTGGCGCTCCTCCTCTGACATGGAGAGAAATAACAAGGAACGACCGGATTCAACCACCTATTATTGCTGCTTCACATAATGTCCAAAGTGACTACGTACGGCCTGCGAGTTATGACAACGCCAGAGTTCCGAATTCTCAAACGACCCAAAGTTTTCCCCCTCCGCCAATCAATAACTCCGACGTGTACTTCAAAAATCATCATAACCAGCCAGCTACAGCTGACTCGCTGGTTAACAACGTGCCTCCACGTCCTACAAATGAAAATCACGTTAAGCCTCAACCAATCCGAACTGATGTTTTGTCTGACAATAATGAGCAACTGTCCAAGGCATTCTCTACAGATTCGTGGGCAATTAAAAATATCAACCAAAGTGTGGGTTTGTTACAACATCCACAATCACAACCTGATGCCTTTTCTACTGCTAAATTTCCACCCCCACCCTCCATGAATGCAGTTCCCAGCGACTTTGAAAATCAAGCTGTGCCTTCTATTTTGGAAAGTTCGAAACCCCGAAATCAACATTTTGAAGAAGACGCCAAAGTGAACGTTGACAGCCTTTTTCTGCACACTCCTGATGCTAAAAACAACAACCCATTTGTGACGTCAAGCATTATGGAAAAGATAAGCGCGCCTCCTTTAGGCTCAAGTACTCCAACTGGGTTGCCTTACAAGCCAGAGAACGAGGAAGTTCCTTCTAAGTCTGACAATCTGCATGAGCAGATGCTGAATTTAACTGTAGAAGACGTAAGTGCTCTCTTGGTTCACTATTGCTAATAATTACATGAATTACCCCTACATTTTATTCAATCCAAACATTATTTCTTTTTTGTTTCCAGAACGTCCCGCTTTTGCCACAATTCTCTGCTAATCCAGTACCAGCGAGTAGAGATGTCGCCTTGGAAAAGGAAGTTCCTGTTCTGGTCTCAGATCGTAATCAGTATCTCGAAACTGGGCATCTTTCAGCTCCAAAAGAAAATGAGGAATCTAGCAATCAAGACCTCGTTGATGAGAGTACGTAGTTATGTATTTCTTGTACTTAGATATTCCGAAACTATTTCTTTACTTACATTTTATAAGACGCAAATACGTCTTCAGGAATTACTTGTGCCACGTGGGTGAGGCTTGTTACCTTTTGTCCATCTAAATTATGCCATTAATTTGTCATTCTCCTAGATCTAAAAGTGATCTGAAAATTTTAAATAGTGAAAGGCAAGAAATTACTGATTATGTCCACCTTTAATAATTCGGATAAATACTGGACAAGCTGGGAAAGCTCTGTTGATTATCACTAAGCGTCTTCCTAGCATTCAAGCGTAGTCCGAGACCAGATCTACCCAAATCTAACGGTGCTTGAGGAATTTTCAAGAATCATCTCGGAAACAGCCCCCCGAACTTACAAAATGCACAAATAACTCTTACTACGTCTTTTGAACATGATTAGGAATATTTTTTAACAAAGTGGAACACGATATCTCCAGAATTGCAGCTAAAGGTATGAAGGCGATTCATTTTGTTCATATCTAGTGCATATTACACCACTTTCCTTAGCCCAACATACATTCAGTGACTTTCAGGCTACTAATCTCATCTATTTTCCATTCAGTTCGTCTGAACTTAGTACAACATAACTGCACCTTATACGTGGAAAGTTGTAACGTTTAAACTTCCAAAAGTTTTGTGATGTTCCTACGTATGCTCCGAGCATTACTGATTAATCAGTGACTCATGAGAGCCTTATTTTTTTAGAGGTATTGAGCTTATTATTTTGTAGTTACCGTGTAAAAACTGTGAGAAATGGCAATGAAACCGCAGTGGTTTGAATTCCAGAATTTCTGGATTTGCTTCTAACACCACCATTTGTTCCTATACACGCGTTATTAAATTTTCTTCGTATATCCAAGTTGTTGGACTACTACCCTGATTTTTTGAGAATGCTAGTTTCATGTATATAAGTGAGATATGTGGGGAAAACCCTATGGCAAAATAGATTATTATTGATAGTTTATTGTGCTGTTCTTGTCATTTTCCTACAGGAGAATTTATTTTTAAGGTACTACCGCTTCCTTCAGCACTGTCTTCTGAAAAGATTTAACCGAAATCGTTAGAGATGTTTTTGAGAGAAAAAAAAGTGGTTATCTCGATGACGGCGGTAGTCAATTTTGAGCCGATTATGTTGTTTTTGCGTCTTACGGTGATCTGCGTGCTATATCTCAAGTCGTTTTATTTGAATCGCAATCACAGACATACGCACGTACACATACTCTTTTCCCAAACGGTGTCTGTCCTGTATGCTAGTTTTTGTCATCTAGTAATGAACATATATTTTTGCTGGAAAAATACATTTGCATTTTTAGTAGCGAATCATCTGATTGTTTAAACTTGCGCAGTTAACGTTGAACCTTAAACAAAGTAAGAACGTTTCAGTGTAGTGTATCTATTACGCGAAAAATAAAGAATGAAAACTATTCCTTAAACTAAAAGAATGTATTTCCGGATTGTTAGCAGAAAAGCTTTCAGAAATACATTCACAGAATACTTGGCTGTATGAAAACCGACCTTCTTAGTGGTACTCATATCAAACCCAAAACCATGAAAGCTTAGTACAACTTCTTCAAGCCATTCAAAAATTAGCTCGACTCATCCTGGTAACAGGCAGATGAAGATAATCTGGATAACAGATTACGCCAACATATTTATGCTTGACTATTGATGGTATTCCCAAAATCAATGGGAAAATGCATGACGCTGGGTCACCATTGCATTGCAAACACAAAGCACTTCCATTTTTCCATGTGTTACATTTTCTGCATCTCACTGAAATCTGTGAGAGGTATTCAAAAGCAGGCAAAGTTATATAGAGCTAGAGTGATAGTTTTATTATTGTGACCAAATTCGTGGCAAAACACGTCTCTCGCAAACTCAATGAACTGTTTTTCGGAGTTCTCAAATGTTAGATGTGAGCAACTATCTACAAGAGGAAAAGTGTGCTTTGGCGATTGGACATAAACTACATGGTTGGCCAATCGTACAGTTGGTTGTACGGTGTGCAAGAAACATGGGCCGGAGGCAGCAATATCAAGTCAATGACAGGAGTGTCTTTGTAAAAGGAAGAATTACTCATGCGGGTAGCGGACATATGGTTGAGACACGTTTTTGTTTAAGCTCACATTTACTGATAACGTAACAAGTGCGTTGATGGGAAATCGTAGTGAAGTGATAGTGTTTTTTGAAACTTTGTAGTGCATGTTGTGGAATGGCCATTCTGCACCACTAAGCTATGACTTGATTCGTTCTTTAATTGGCGTAGGCTTCTTTAATTCTGCTTACTCGTAGCTACTATGTCTGCCTCGAACTTTTTAGCACAGCGTTTTCTTTTATTTTTATTTTTTGGCTGGTTAGGTGATGCACCACCTCCAGGTCTGGATCGAATGGTAACTGGCCAATTGAGAGAGCCGATCACGACGCCTTTGGATTTGGAAATCCAGTCGATGACTAGCAACGCTCCCACTATTGGGTCGTGTCGTCTCGGTGAAAGCTCTAATTCTTCAATTCTTTCTGGTAAGTGAGACGGTTGAGCCCTGAATCCTATCAAAGGAAGGCTCTCACCTTGAGGGAAGTTAAGTGTAACTTCTTAGCTGCTTTTGTTTCAACATTATTTTGTATTGAAATTCCCTCTGAAGCTATTGCACAGCATGCTGTCAAGCTTCAGAAATATGTCAATGTGTTGAGAAAAACTCGAAGAAAATAGCGGTATGGAGAGCGTGAGACCCCTCCCATGTTGGGGAGTTGTGTAATTAATTATCTTGCCATGTTTCCCACTTGAGGTGTGGTTAGGGCGTTGGTGGAGTGTCGTACCTAGGTGGAGGGTGCTCTAGTTTTTTCCTTTTCTTTCAAATTGAGTCAACAGCAGCTGTTACGATTTCAATTAAACTCGTTGCGTAGTTTCAATTGATACTGTTTTAATTGACAGGAAGTGGATCGATTGGGAAAAAAGTAGTCTCTGCTTCAAACCTTAAATGGGTCTAGACAGAGGGTGACATAGGTGTTGTGGCCGAGAAAGCTTGATTGCTAAGCTAAGGACAAGGAAAAGTATGTCTATAATCTCCCTCTGCCTATAATCACCTTCACACACATGCCCTAAGGATTGTGACATGAGCTAGGCCAGGGCCATGTGAACTAAATGGCCAAGTGGGAAGCAATAGTAGTGAATCTCTAGTGTGACATGGAAGGGAAACAGAATATAATATACTCTGTATGTGACAGTGTTGGGTCTAATGAATGGGTCTGTGGGGCACGCAGGTCCTGGATTGCAAGGAGGTTGACTAGCCCGATGCTGAGGTTACGCTAAGCTTCCTATGAGAAGCAGGCATTTACATAATTATGCAGGGGCATAGTCACAATAGACCTGACTGATCGTTACGAAGAGAGGTGCATCGTGTACCCCTCCTAGTGGATTCCAAATCTGCTGCAAGCATGTCAGCTGCTTGGCTCCTCTTCTTACCATTCCCGTCAAACCCTAAAAATACTTGTATTTAAATCTTGAGGGGGTGTTCACAGATCTATCTCACAGTGTAAGAATCAGGGCTGCTGTCATAGTATGCCTGACTGTCCTCAAGAGATGGATTTGTTGGAGTGTAGTAAATTTCTACCTGTAGAAGTGTGTCTAGCAACCACCAGAAGATTATTTAAGCTTCATTTTCTGTAGTGTTCCACATATTACTTTCCGTCCTTCATATGATAGTGTCGGTCGTTTGCCCAGTTATTCTAGTTTGAAGTGTTAACTTTCTCATTGCCATCAATTTCAGAGGGCGATGGACCAAAAAATGGAGTTGCTGAAGGGCTCGAGGACGAGCCAGAGTCCCAAAGGCTTGTTCAAGGTGAAAGCACAGCCGAAGATCAGTACCTTCCTGGTCCTGCAGGGCATCGAGAGATCCCAGGAGAAGCTGAACCAATGAGGGGACGTGTTGTATTAGGGCAAATGGGACGTGGAACAACCCCTCCCTTGATGCAAGATCAACCGAGCCCTCGGAGTAAGATTTTAATCATGATCATTATCACATTATCTTTGTTTCACTTCAATATTTCCGGGCACAATTTCTTTTCGTATTGTGTCCCATAAATATCCAGTACTAGGTTTTTATAGTCTCTTGGTTTTTATAGTAGTGAGAGTATGTATAGAGTATGTATAGACCACAGCTTGGTGAATCTTTCACACATCTTCACTTCGGATAGACAAATACTTTTATAGGAGAGTTACAGATAATGTAGTTATTGGTTTCTTGACTATTAAGTTATTGCTTTCTGCTGTTTCGTAAATTTGTGAATATAAAATATCAGGTGCGCCACGTCACACGACTTTCTGTAGCTCTTCATAAATTCACAGTTTTCATGCCTTTATCTTTAGAGTGGTAGAAAGAGGTAGTGCTTACAGTTCCGGAATTAATTGTGGAGCTCGTACTCATGCCATGACCGTTATTCAGCAATCGGTACACAGATAATTAATGAGGTTGTAGACACTATCTTTTCGAGAAGGTTATCACTTTTCCAAAATTATCAGGCAAAAACGTTAAGAAACGGTAGTAAATGATACTGCAGTGGTTGAAATTCAGGGATTTCTGGAGCAGCCCTCTTATATCTTATGAGCGTTATTAAAGACTCATTGTATATGTACATTATTGAACTACAACCTAAATTTTTCTGAACATTCTAATAACATTTGAGCGGAGTTAATAAGGGAAAAACCGCGCACAAAATTTTCGTCGAAGTGTTTGGTAATTTGTTGTGCTGCTCTCGCCATTTTCCCACGGATGAGAATTTTATGGTATTGTTGTATCATTTGAAACTGTGAATACAAGAAATTTAATCGTAATCGTTACAGCCATTTTTGAGAAAAAAAGTTGGGTGTTTTAATCACTACAGTTAGTTTTGGGCGGATTTCCCTTCACTCATACCCTTATTTCGGCATCCCACGATGACACGTGGGCTAAATATCAAGTTTGACCTAATGCAAATAAAAACTGATTTAGGTATTGTGTCTAAATATCTGGAATGATAGAATGCTAGGGCATTGGTGACGTGTGTGTGACATCGAAATTATATTTAAGAATAGGGGCAGACTATGACGGCTAGCACTGAAAAGACCACCGTCACGCTTTTTTTTACGAACAAGCTGTCAACTTGAAATGTCTCTATTTTAAGATAAATGTTCTGAAGATGGTTTGTGCTAACAATAATTCGTCTAGCTCTTGATATTTATCCCTTTCTTGGCTTCACAGGTGAAAGGGATCGAGGGGAGAGAGAAATTGTAGGGAGGATGGTTGTTGGGGAGAGGACAGAACCCCCTCAATCCAACCCTCAAGATGAATATAGGCAACAACATCGACCTCGGCATAGACATCCCAGAGGAGAGTAGGTTGACAGTGTATTCTTCACTTTCCGTTATGTCATATTTTATATTATTAATCGTTTCGAACGACTAATTTAAAAAACATTGAAATCAGAAGCAGTTTTGAAGAAGAAGAGAGGGACTACTCGAGTGACAGAGACAGGAGGGACAGGGATAGAGGAGAATACAAAAGGGATGACCGTACACGAAGAAGACGGGATGACCGCCACAGGTACTTACTCAAATTTATGTATAAAGTGAAGGTAATATAGTCTCCTAAAAATATCTGGTTTTAAAATTAACTTCGTGAGAATCTTTATTTATTTCTATTAAGGTGCCATACTCATGTCCCCCTTGGCATTTAAATAACCAATCTGACTACTCCTCTCTATTGGTGGGTGGGGGGGGGGGGGGAAGAAGCTGCAAGTATTGAAGTGACCTAATTGAGGTTTCTACGTTTCTACCCTTACACGATTGCTATTGCTCATAGTTGCAGGACGAGACTAACGGTAATTTGGGCACATCTAGTTAACAATGATTGATGGCCATCAGTTTTGTGACTTCTGTAGAAGCTCACTTCCTCTGTAATGGGAGCGCTAAGTAATTGAGTCAAAAGTATTTGTTTCTAGCTCGAGATGAACAACAATAATAGTAGCCTGAGAGAAAAACTTCACCAACTGAAGTTTCAGGAGAGCGATTGATTTTCGCTAGCATTTTTGAAAGCCACGATTCAGTTTTCCACTGGCGAAATGAGTGGTTTATTGATTAGTTCTTACCTTGGAATTCATTATGCGTATGATTCATGTTCTGAGAGGCTAGGGGGGGGAAGAGATATTTTAATGTTGTGGTGTGAGGATAAGTTCCCATATTAAATGTTGATTATTAAAATATTGTACTTCGTAACTTACATTATCCTTAGGAATGCAATGACATATTAGTGGCTTCTTGTTTTGTTTGCCTCACCATGTTCCTACTAAAATGTGCATTTTTGGATGCAGAGATTAATGGTTTCATTTTACAGGTCTCCCGACTATCGCAGTGATGAAGAATATGAGGATAAAAGGCCTTATCCTCGAGGGACCAGGGAGAGAGATAGGTAAGTCGATTGTGTGATTTATCTTCTCCTCTTGTTGTTTGATCAATATCTTAGTTTCCTGAAGCACAGGCATCAGGGTAGGACAGACTTGGAACCTTGATGGAAACTTATTCTGGCACATTACATTTTATTAACAGGTTATTTAGTGCTGAGAAGTGCACTTACTTACTTATGGGAGATTTCAGTAGCCTCTCTGCGCGCTAACAGCGAAATTGATGAAAGTTTAAAGTTACAAGCAAAGCAAAGTTTGTCGGAAATTGAGGATAACTGCTGAGTTACTCTATAAAACTAGTGGGAAATCGAGTTAAACAAGTTCACACAGACTACTCTCGAACGGTGTTTTTTGCACTCGGAAGTCTTTAAACCACGAAGGTTTGAAGAAAATGAATTTTCGGGCTCACTCACGTTACTTTTCTTTCTGTTTCGTAGCATTAAGGAAAGTAAATATGAAAAACTGCCAAGAAATCGTTGTTAAATTGAATGAATCGAAAATTGTATTAAAATGTTGATCAACTTCAAAAAAAACCTTTAGGTGTTCCCCTCCTTCCTTGACTGGTAAACTGGGAGCTTTATATTAGTGACGCCTCTGATCTTACATTTCATTTCTTATTTACAGGAGAGATCGCCGAGACCGTGAAAGGGAAAGAGACTACAGTCCAGGACGAGATTACTATTACAGGGATTATTATCACGATCCTCGGGACCGGTAAGAGAAACTGCGCATTTATTCATAATTTAATCATTATAGGGGGGGGGGGAGGATATGGCTATGAGGATTGGACGGGTGGAAGATCAAGGGGGCAGGAGTTTATTGTGGAGAGTATTGTACGCAAACATTCCAGAAATGTAAGGAACGAATCAAGGAGCACGAGAGAAGGGCGAGGGATAGCAAGGGTGGTTTTGCTTTTCCAAATCACCTAAATCGTGACTCTCGTCATTCCTTTAATTATTATCTGACCAATAGGCAGTACATATAATTTCTCCATTTTTGCCCCAAGAGACATATGTTGGATGTGCTTGAAAAATTTGAAATACTTATAAGTAACGGTTTTGATAAATGTTTGAATCGGGCGATTCCTCAAAGTGTTCCTCCAGGGGTGGTTTCATTTCTGTAGTAACTTCTCCCTAGTAACTCCTGTGTCGTAATAACCCTCCTCCTCCCTCTTGTCTCAGGTTACAGCTCATGTCGACCCGTCACTTATTGGTGTATAAGATGTTCTCTCTCTCTGGTCTATTCTGTCATGTTCGAATTACTGATGTCGAACTGACTTAAACGTCGAAATCTATATAACATTGTAACTCAAATTTTGTGGAAATAGATTATCGCCCTAACTCCATTTTAGTAAGCCCTAGGATGTTACTCAAATAGCAGGATAACATTAAATAGCGTAGGGCCTTGGGGAGAGGGAGTGATAGAGTACTTGAGGAGTTCGACCTGACTGGATAATTTAACCTACATGTGCCACTTGGTAGCTACGTCTGGAAATAAACTCACTCATCTCAGCCCCACAAACTAGATCCTAATGCTGTGGGGTTTACGTTGACGTAGTAGTCACCTGTTCGACTATTCCATTTCGCAACTGACTCATGGGTGACGGTGGGTTAGGGGGTGGGGTGTTTGCTATTCATATTATTTAAAAGCGCGTTTCACCTGAAAAAACTTGAGACATTTCTCTTCCTAACCAAGACGAAGGCCAAGGAACCTGAACGAAATTTGATTTACCAAAAAGTATATAAATCTCAAATAGATTTGAAACGTTTACAAGTCCTATTTGCTAATAAAGACAGGAATGCCATGTTATATTGGCGACTACCTGTCTGCAAAACATTTTGCAGTTTGCGATTGGAGTATTTCCGTTTGTTATTTATAAACGGATGACATCTGAAGATGCACAGGGGCTGATATTGGGCTTTGATTGGTAGAAACGTTGTACAGCTAACTGATCTGAATGATACGCCTTTCCCATACATATCATTTTGCACAGTGGAAATGTAGGGTGATGAGAGGAGTCAGTGGGATGATGGAAGAATTTGGGTTGAGCCTAGGAGGACATGAGTTAGGAAACACGAAAAAGTCCTCCCATTGCAGTTCAGGCTAAGCTATTTACTTGTTTATCGATTTTGCCTGTCGGATGTTAATAGACATCAACAAAAACAGAATATCCGTCAAACTTCACCGTGCAGGTTATGCTCTGAGGGACTGCTAGCTTTTTGAGCACAACACAAGAAAGCAGGCATGTGTACCATATCATCCTTCATCCCTGTGTTGTGCGGTAAGGAGAGTCTAGGTAAAAAGGTAATGTGGTGGATTGTAGTGGTAGAAGGATTAGGCACAAACACCAGCAGAACCAAGATCCCTTTTAGAATATGTATTTTTACCAAAAACGTGTATTCTTCTGAAGTTTTGTCCTGGAAATGTTCAAATTTAGTTACGAATTTATTTCAGGAGACCGAGGCGTTATGACAGGGATAGAGATTATCATCACAGGGAGAGGGAGTATGACGACGATTATTACTACAGGGACCACAGATCTAGGCCATCAAGCCGCACTGGGAGCGACTACCGGCGGCTAAACATGAGCAATGATTTTCAAAATCGATCTCGTCATTACTATCCAGACTCCAGTAAGTTACCTCAATCCAGTCACTTCTGCTAAACATAGTTTGTGTGTGGCCTCAGCGTCAGCTCCCAAAGCTTGTTTACATTCACTGGCTTGGGGAGGGAAGAGCCTTGATAGCACTTACGACGATTCATTCAGCAGAGCTCAATTTGGTATCTCCTGTCAGATTGGAACTGGATTCCTCGCGTCTAATCGTGTGTGAACCATTCTACTTGTTGCATTTATGAAATTGTTTTTTCAGCGTTACTCTATTATTCTGTTGTCGTTTATATCTTACTCATTTAAATCGCAATAACCAACCAGATTGTACCACCCCATTTCCAGGTGCTCTCATGAATAGCTCAATGAATAGCAGTGGTTTTCCTGACTTCTCTAAAGTGGATCCACGAGCTTATGGTGAATATTTGGAAACAATGAGGCGCGTCGATCCTGCAGGTTACGCTCTTTGGTACAATAATTACATGGCAGCACGTTACGGGATGCATCAAAGTGGGTCTTTCAACAATGACAGGGCCAGTGTCCATTCTGGTCAGAGCTCGTCCAATCAACGTCAGGCAGCTCAATCGTAAGCGTTCTTCCTTTTGCGTTTCGTTATCGTAAATTAAAGTCTCTGTCCGTTCAAATTGAATCATTCGACATTTCAGACCTCCAGCTGTTCCTGATGATGATAAGGAAGAAGACTACACTCCAAGATTGTACACCACTGCTCACATAAGAGGTATTGCCTCGAGGCATCTTGTTCATTTACTTTATATTTATGTATAGTAGGAACGCTTTGCTCTAACATCGTCCTTTGTCCCAATATAATATTCCGTGCTCTATTCCAAAGGAATGTAATAGTAGCTATACTTTTGTTTGACCTCCAATTACCAAAGTTGCTTCAACCAAGTACTTGGGGGAGCTTGAAAGTTACGCGTTGATACAATCTCTTTTTGGAGGTCATACGACTACTTCGAATCTGGAATCCCCGAACGAAGAAGTGCCCTATTTCAGATACTCCAATGCAAAAAACCCTGCAAATTATTACACAACGGTTTATTATTCGGATAATCAGCTTGACCTAGCATTAATGCTCCGAGATCCATCCTGTTCGATTCAGCATCGAAAAATATCATAATGAAACCCAAAAAAAGGTCGAAAAGAACTGAATCGTAATATTAAAATAAACAAAAAAAACGAAAGTATCTAGAAAAAACTGAATTTTAATATGAAAACATGCACGCTAAATATTAATATCAAAATGTAACCCAAATTCTATGAAAAAAAACAAAATGAGAATGAAACGAAAGAATCTAAAAAAATTGAATCGTATTAAAACCAGAACGTCGGGGAAATTGGAACGGGGGCGCTCGAAGCGAACCCGGGGGGAGTCGAGCGGGAGGCGCGAGGCGCGCTGCTCGCTCGCCTCGAGAGCGGTTGGTTTTTTAAAGAGACGGGCGGGGCGGAGGGAATACAAACGACGAAACGCTTGTAGCTCCCGCGTTGTACTGCGTTTCGTTAATTTTTTTAACCGTTTTTTGCCCATTACAACCACGGGCTTCGTCCGATCGGATTGCCGAGATGGCGGGCACAACTAGATACCAAATCGGATTTTTGGGCGAAAGAACGAATTTTTTAGACCACGTTAAAGGCACAAAACGGCCTGGACGGCGGACGGGGGACGGCGGATGGCGGACGGACATTGCAAATTTGGAATCTCCATGTCTTGAAACGTAAAGTATCAAATTTTGAGGGGGGGTTGTAAAAAATTTTTCGTGACCGAAAACATAGGGTTATTATTCAGAATGAATAATAAACCAAAATAAAGTTATCCGAACACGGACTTATTTCGTGATTTTCAGATACTTAGCCTGGGAAAAAATTATGGACAAGATGTCGTTAATTTACATCTTGTGGGAGGAAAGATGAGCAATGTAACCCACACATCAGGGAAACATTTTAAAACTGCATTAATAAAATACTGTCAAATTGCTCTACAAAAGGGTTGGACATAAAGGGTAACAACAAACTCTCAACCAATTAAGAATGGGAATTTTGTTGTCGAGGGAAACATTTCTAGTTGTCATCATATTCCAAGTTCTTCACAATACTATGTGTCGACGATATATCGTTTATGTAATGGAGTAGTCTTCTTTCTGAAACGAAAATACATTCTGCGTTTCTAATGAACTTGTGGCGAAAATTAGTTTACTAAACACCCGTGGAACCAAAAATGATCACACTGTACACACATACTCTTCTTTACTACTCCTTTGCTTCTTACGTTGCACTAATAGGGTTATTGTATTCACGGACTGGTACTGGGCAGGTCGACTACTTAGATGCCTAGATAAACAGTCTTCTAAGGCACTATGATTGTAATCCTGTTCTGATATAGATGAGTGTTGTGTTGTGATTGTTGTTGATTGTAAATTTGATTTGATTTCGTTGTACCACAATTAAGTTATGATACAGTGAGAGCAATGTGTGTGAGCTTCCAAGCAGCCCTTCCCATAGCGTGAGGTATTACCTCAAAAAAGAAAGTAGCGTTTCTGTATATATAACGTAGAATGTAACAACAAACGATTACATAACTTACCTTTCTACTTCGTAGAGCAAGGAAAGTAAAAATACTACAGAGTTCAATATTTTCTTACTGTACATTTTTGCTGTTTTAGGAACCATTGACAATTATGGAAGGCTCGTCATCGTTGACCCCAATTATCCAATGGATGGGCAGAGAGCCAGTGTGTCGTTATACTCGCTGAGTGCTGTACCCCTTCCAGATGCTGACATGGAAGAGTTCCTTGAAACCCCCGGCCCTTTTATTCCGTAAGTAGAAGCGTTGTAAGAATGTTTTCAAATTCAGTTAAACATTCCAATTCGATTTATACTGCTCCACCAAATTGAATAATAGGTAGAATATGGAGTGACGTAGGCCAGAGGCTGTTCCTTTTATAAGCTAGTAAAAGCATTTGACGTATTAAATAAAATTATATTACAATAATTTCTGGAAAAGTTTTATTACTCGCAGCAGTGCAGACACCCATAGAGTTTAGAGTTAGTTATAAAAGCACAACTGAATACTGCGCATTTTGTTCGCTTGGTACGTGTTATAACTATTTTTCAAAGTTTTGGACAGCACTGTGTGTGTGTGTGTGAGAGAGAGACAGTAAGGGCAAATTATATGTATAATAGATTAGGAGTAAGAGTTTGTGTTAGGGTTCGGGCACAGTCAAGTGTAACTGCTTAAGTTGTTATAATAACGAGGTAGGGAGCAAGAAATAGCCGAAGGCGGCTGCTTTGAAACTGAGATTGAGAACAGAATCGTCCGACAGCTATCAGCTTCATATTCCATTTAGAGTTGACGCCAGCAATAAATTGATATTATTTTTGTTCGTTTTCCAAAACACAGCGAAAATGTGTATAGTGTAGTATGAGTTTTATTCAATAATTAAGCCCTGACAATGACTAATGAAGGGAACGAAGATAATGTAACAGCCTGCAGCAAGCATGATGCCAGTAGGCAGGCTTCTACTTTACAGAATCAACCCATAACAGTTATGGAGCTAGTCTTTAGAGTCTGTGGCCACTAATTTAATGCTTTTGTTTTGCAGTGGAATCACCCATCGCTCGACTGTCCTGCATTACCTCAAACGAATGTCTCAGTCCTCACAGAAAAACTCTGAAAAACTCCTTTACGATTTGGTTCATTTAATAGTAAAAGGGAATGGGGTGAGTAGAAATCTTTATTTCCTTTAAAATGGTTTTGAATTTAATTGAGTTGTGTATTCAATTAGATTAATTTTTCTTCATTTGTTCTTTAGGAAATAAATGGTTGTGATATTTCGGAATTGCTTATGAATAGTTTCAAAAAGTGCACTTACGACGATGAGAGATTGGAACTGACTGGGAGTGACGCTGTCAGCCAAAGTGAAGTGATTGCTCGATACCGCGATTTATTGATTCAGGGAAACAAACTCGAAGCTTTGGGTGAGTATTTGGTGATTTATTGAGCCTTTTACTAGTACAGCAGTACAATTTAGAAGGGCTGGTTTCCGTGTACTAGGGGTTGAATTTTCGGACGATTGTGCGCATGGTGGGAAAGGAGCTGTTTCTACTGTCCCCGCAGTCAAGTGCAGAAAAAGAGGTGTCATTTTCTCGCCCTCGCCATCATATAATTGCAACTTGCAAGGTGTGACCCGAAATCGTTAGCACATATGAAAATTTGATGAGGGGAACGTGTTCACCACCAGCCTCGTTTGTTACTTCTTCCTCTAGATATAAGGGAGAGCTACGATTTTGTTGAGACTAAGGCTCCTAGGGTTGCGTCGACTCTCTAAATCTGCTGTTGCCGCCCAGAGAGAGATCGGCTTTCATGTTTCATGTATCCTCCTTCGAGCTGCACACAGCTGACGATTCTCTCGTTTATCATTATTACGTTAACTGGGATAGTGAGCTGCTCAGTCTTTATTTGTCCTATAATACCGCCTTCTGTTTTTCGTTTCAATCAATTCAAGCAATTAAGTATTTATATTTACCAATTAGGAGTAATTTATTTTCTTCAATTCAATAAATTCATGCGGGTCGATATTTCCCCATATCAGTCACCCTCCTTTCCAAGTTACAATAGTTATCTGATTTTCTTCCGTAGTAAGTTTGGGTTTGTTTATTTAATTCTCTTTCCATTCGTGCTAGCCGGAAAAAGAATTTCAGATTCCAAAATTAGCAGAATTAGAAACATTTACGAAACATTGGCCACTTAAAGTAAAATGTTGGTCTGACAAGGAACATTTCGTTCTGTTAATAGTCTTTCACGCAATAAGAAAAAGTGGTTCGTTCCAAATACCGCCAGTCTGGTTTGTGTTACTCAATTTGAAACGTCTTCCCTGAACGCTAATTGTGTTATTTGTGTATTGTGTTAGAGATGTGAACTGATGGTGTAGTTTGAAAATATAACGCCTTCTTTTTTATCGTGATGTTGATAATTGTTACTTTACTCTTCAGAGTGGGCAATGGAAAAAGGTGCTTGGGGTCACGCTCTATTCTTATCGTCGAAAATGGACGCAAAAACTCACAAAGACGTCATGTTTAGGTTCGTTGACAGCATTTCGCAAAACGATCCAATCAGGACGTTGTATCAGATGATGTCCGGTCACATTCCACACGCCTCAGAAGTAAGTGGCTACTTAATTTAATCTTCCAATTCCTTTTATTAGAAAAAATGTTTCTTTTGAAACCTCAGTAGAGTCCTCCATTGAGATATAAGAAATTGAAAAAATATGGTTCAAACTCTGTTGCTCCCACCTTCAAATCAACAGATACCCATCTATGGCTTGCTCTTTGTGGTATGGTAGAAGGTTATGAGAAATGTTTGTGGTATAAATCCAAATAGTAGAAAGCTGCTGTTTGTTGTTGACAGTGTTAGTCCAAGGGCGAGAGGAGTGGGCAGATACACAGTGGTCCCAAAAACTGTAGAGAGGGGCTTGCTTGCTAATTTACTGAGTTACCGTGGAAACAAATAATTTTAACTCTGGGTTAAACAAACCAAACATTTAATTAACAGTTAATCAAAAGAGAGTATTGGCCCAATCGCAGAAACCTGCCCTTGTGTGGAGCAACAAGGCCTATTAGACTGTGTCGACAGAAGCACTCCAGGTGATCACTGGTCAGTTACCAGTTGACTAGGCTGTTGAGTGCATGGTTGACAAGTGGAAAGTGACGCGGGAGCTTCCCCCATTCTAGGCTGAACTCCCTGCAGTTCTCTCCACTGAACGAAAACTTGCCGAGAAATGGCAAGCGAGATGGGAATCCTTGTCAAAGGGAGGTGACATGTACGAGTGCGAGTTTTTCCCCAACATCCGTGAACATCTTGGGGGAAAGTGGGGTGAGCCAGAAAACTAAACGAGCCAGTTCCTTAGTGGACATATGTGCGACTTATTTTCTCTCAAAGGTTCTCTATTCTGCACGTCTTGCGCCGCGGAAACAAGAAACCACAGTGAGCGACGGTTGTTGGAAAAGCAGATAAACCTACCAGCATTGCCTATTACATTCAAGCCTATAACTGTTTCGCCCAGTTTGTGGAGAAGGTCATGGCATAAAAACGTTGTCATAGTTGTTGTGTCCCTTTGAAACCAGGTTATGAACTCCTCTAAGATGGTAAGGGATTCCCTGTGGTAACACACAGGCTACAACTCTCCACTGGGAGACTGGCAAAATGACCAAACCTGCCATATAATACCTCCGCAGGTCTGGGTTCAGCGGATGCCGAGTGAGTGGTCGGCCTCTTGCGTGCAAAACTGCAACCTCCATGACAGTCGACTGATATAACCCTCATCAAGGATTCAGGAACAGTTATTTTATAAAGAAACAGATCTGTGCTTGTGTGTGTCAGAGCAGGGAAACACCTGGCGATTTTTCATATTCATGTTTTGGACTCCATCCATGACTACAGGGCAAACGGTCAAACTTTCGGTTATGAATATGTAGCTAACTTCAGCCGAGTGTCTCTTGAGCATCATCCCAGTATGTAATGTACCAAAGACTACATTCATGCTTGAATCCAGGTCACAGCAACGTCTTAGGCACGATTTGGATTCCATTGTACACCAAATATAAGATACCCAGTAGAAATTGATCAAAACACGTTCTCATAGCAAGTAACCATCAAGTTTGAAACCAATACGTTTGCTGCGCTCAGCTCTTGCTGCTGCGACTTGTGTGTTTGTATTGTTAACTTCATTCCTACCTATTCCATCCCTTTCAATCGTTCCATTTGTTTCAGTCTGCCATTTTTGCCAACATTAATAATTAGCATGTCGTTCAACTGGTTAGGCTTTCTTTTCTACTGTGGATCATTTGCGATGTTACGCGATTATCTAAACTATTTGTTTGCAGTGCTGCGGTGATAAACAGTGGTCAGATTGGAGGCCCCACCTCGCTATGATACTCGGGAACCCGACTGAGAACAGCAAAATTGATCGAAAGTCAATTATCCGACTTGGAGATTCCCTCTGTTAGTTCCTCTAATAAGTTATTAACAGTTAGTTATAAGTGCATGGAAATAGTTCGCTACAATGTAAAGATCTTTGATCGTTGAATAGATGTTGGTATTGAGCCTTTATGTAACATTTTGGTATCAAATGTGCGAAGTGTTGAACTTGACCTGAGTTCAATGAAAGCGATGGAATTTGAATAGTACAGTTTCGTAAAATGAAATCTACTTTTGTAGTTTGACAAATTCGCGTATTGTTTGGAGGGATGAAAAAGAAAGTGAGCTAAGTAACCTGTTTGTACGAAGAAACCTTAATTAAAATACTTGCTAATTAATAAAAACTGCTACAGACCAACACAAGGGAGTGATCACTTGTCTGTTGGGGTTAATCCTTCTCTTGAATGTGAGGCAAATAGGACTAACAGATCCCTAAAGTTAACGTACCTTTTAGGTGAGTCCGTCTCCTCTGGCTGGTGAGATACTGTGGGCGAGGGCTTTCAATGTAAAGACATCATCATCTGGCTGTTAAGTCAGTACTTGAGTCAGTCAGTTAGGTCTTTATATACGAAGAGAAAGGTAAACGGGATGGCGTAGCGTCGGGGAAGGGGGGGGGGCTTTGACAAAAGCAGACAAAGGAAACGTCATTGTTATACCAGATAAACAGAACTACATAAATAAGACGACTGACTTCATCAACCAAACTCAATGCACGGCACTGAAAAAAGACCCTACGGACTCATATCAAACACAAATACGAAATGCAGTTAGAAACCGTACTAACATACCAAAAGAGCAACATTATAAATACATAAACATGAACCCAAAACCACCACTACTCAACGGACAACCAAAAATACCCTTGCATACAAATTCTCAAAATATTTGACTACAATTCTAAAAAGTACCATTACGTTACCAAACAGATATACGATACGTAACTCAGAAGAACTTGCCACTAGATTAAAAGACGTGACTCCAAACGCTAGACTCGTATCATTTGATATTAACAATTTAACAAACCAAACTAACACAAATAGATACGACGACTACTGTAAATGTTATCAACCTTACCAAATCGACACTCGCACAAAACTACTTTCAATTTAACAATAGCATACACTAGCCAAAAGATGGATTAGGTATGGGAAACCCTACCTCGTCCATATTGACTGAAATAATTGTATTGCATTACGGAGAAACTCACATCCAGACTTAAAAGGTCAAAACACGATATCGAACATTACGCCAGATATGTAGATGATATCATCTGCATATTAAGCCGTGATAACACTGACTAAATATTAAAGGACTTAAACAATATCCACCATAACATCCAATAATATGACATGGACGAAGAATGGAATAAAACTATTAATTACTTGGATCTAAAACAGTACGACATTTGTAGAAAACCTACTGCTAACAGGTACGTTAACTTTAGTAATTTGCCTACTGGCGGATCTAATACAATTACTTAAATAACTGACAGATCCCCTTCATGAAGCTCAACACTAACATTAACTGTTGTGTACGCCAACTTCCATCAAGCCGCTTTGTGTATTAGCATCTTTACACTCTTGTGTACTTGACTGAAAGATTTCAGCTTTTCATCGTGAACATTAAGATTTGCTATTAAATGTCCCTCTGCCCGTCCTAACACACAGTCAAACTTACAATTACAGTGATGTGCTTAATTTGTCCTGTACAAATAGTTCAATCGCTGTCACTGGTTAATTTGAGGCGACTCCTCCCCACCACCATGATTGATTGGCCTACTCAAACGTCAATGATTCAACATGCCGGTCATTGGCGCATATTAACCCATTCAGTGCGGATGGCATCATATGATGTCATGGTGGTTTTCGTCTCGTACGGGTGGCATCATATGATGCCATGCCCCTCGCCAATTTTTCCGACCGTGAGGTTGTCCAACTTTTTTTTCCCGCATCGAATGGGTTAAGCTACTTACTGATGAAATCGAAATTCTAAATATCTCATTAATAACAATGAAAGATGTAGGCGCCGCAGTTAGTCATCTAACAACACACAAAAGCTCTCCATTTGATTAGATAAACTGCTGTTAATGTACAGAAACAGACTAGACACCCTCACATAAAATTGCCTAAATTAACTCAGTGGACTGTCCACCTAAAGGTTCAGCTCAAACGCATAATACAGAATTGAGTTATTTAATGATTTGCTTGCTGATCTGGTAGAGTAGAACTCAGTGATCAACCAAACTTTTAATGAAGAAATATAGGTGTTTCACGAAATGTTCAAATTCACCGACGATTCAATGGTCGGTGAGAAGCAGCTTCTAGCACAACTTGTGTTTTATTGTTTGATTTAATCGAACAGAATGACCTTTCTCCCAGACGCCAGGTTTATATTGCTCTGTACGATACTGGTCATGGTAAGGTATACGTCATCTTAAAAATGAAGTTATTTTTTCTTTTACAGTCGCTAAAGGCAGAGTATTTGCTGCACATTTCTGCTACATCATGGCCCAAGTAGAAGTCAACGCTTGCAAACCTTCTGCAAAACTAGGTCTGCTCGGGTCAAGCACAAAGCTGGATAATCCTCATCTTGCCTCTTGTAGATCTATAATGTTAACGCTGTGCTATGAGTATGGTCTTAAACTCAAACAACCTGATTTTTCGATTCCATCGCTGCAGGTAAGGTTATTAAATGACCGCTACCCGTTATTTTCTACTTTCGTTTTCTTGTTGATAGTTGTAGTGAATTTTATTTAAAACTGTCCTGTAGTCAGGAAGCCGACAAACTCTATTCAGTGCAGTACCCTAATTTCACCTACAGCAATACAATAATAGACGGCACTAGACCATTGTGTTTTTCCTGTAACTACTGGCTAAATGAGAGGCAAATGCAGAAGACAGACATGCGTCGTTGTGTATAAAGAAAGCAAAGAATGAGCTTCAACTCTGAACACTCTTGAATCTTCTCTTCGCTGTACCATAGTGCAGTAAGAGAGATTCCGCAAAAATCGTATACAGGATCTGTATAAAAAGTATCAAGACTAGTTGTGGAAAAATATTTTTTTATCAGATATTGAAACAAAGCCTTCAAATTCTTCAAAGTGCATGTGTGCATTTTATTGATTCCAGTTTGCTATAGAAACTGCGATCATGTGCACACCGACTATCTGAATTTAGCACATCACACACACGATGAACATGAGTCTTGTACTCAAAACTTTCTCAGCCATGTTTAAAGAAAGAGCTTGTGCCACTTAAAAACTGCAGTTCGTGACATGCTCTGATCCTTGAAGCTTGGCGAATAATGTCCAAGGTCACTGCACCCAATTTCCCTTCACAAAAATTTAATTGCGTATCTGTTAGATGGTTCCCTGCATTTTGGGCTTGCACAGAGTCACTCGATAGAGGCCCACAATGACGTACGGGGCGTTAGGTTTTTATATACAAAGAGAAAGGTAACAATGGGGCAATGACCTCAGTTATTTCCCACTTCTCCAAAGCAATGTGTTTAGTTGTCGTGGGGCGATTCATGGGTAGGTTCTGTGGAGTCACAGTGTAAGATGATGGCAGTTCACCCTTCCCTTCCTCACATTTCCTCAAAAACGGAAAACTGAATTTAGTTGTCAATCAGTCCAGGCGCACATGACGGCGGTACACATATGCTGTCAGTCAATCCTTGGTGGGTAGGTAACAAGTGAATCGCACAGCCTTGTCCTGTTTTGCCCTCTTAACCTTGAACTCAACAAACCAAAGTTGCTTGTACGTTGACTAAGAGACTAAATATCTTATTTTCCCCCCGATTGCCACAGAGTTCAACACCCTCTGTGAGCCTCATGATGCCTTCTATTTACCATTATCTAGATTCTTCTGTACATGCCCTCATTGAAAAGTGTATTTGTTGCAGGTCTACAAAATGATTCTCACTACTCGATTAATAGACATAGGGCGCAACAAATTAGCCCTGCAGTACTGCCAACTGATGGCACTAGAGGCAATGCAATGCAGCAGCTACGATCGGTCAATTATGAGTCACGTAATAGACTTGGCTTCTCGTTTGAAAATGTTGGAACCTTCTCTCGCACTGTCCGGGGATGTCAATGCCGAGCCTGAGTGGTTGGGGAAACTAAAGGCCCATTACGATTCCCTTCCTGTACGTGAAGTTATCATTATTATTGGTTGTTGAATGTTTCCACGATGAATACATTTTAATGGAACTGCCTTTTAGGACGACTATGAGGTAAGAGGAGAGTTGAGACCTTCTGCGTCATCTTCAACAATATCTGAAGTTGGTCAAGATGCTGTTACCGACTCACTTCAGCCTCCTCATCAGGTGAGAAACTTATCCCTTCTTCCAGCTTTCGTAACCCCTTTTTAAAAAGTCTGGGTCGTTCGTCACATTCAATTGTTATGCTTTGCAGGCACGTGGTTTGACACTTTCCCAACCTGCGTATGATCCTTATGTCGCCTATAACCAGGAGCCAACTGTCTCGTCCGACTTACCACCCAATACTTATTTGCCTCCCTCACAAACGCACCTCGTCAATGAGGATCAAGAATATAATTCGGGAATTGTTATGAGCTCTTCTATGCCACCGAGTTGTACGTATTTTCTGTTTGTGTTAACACTATTAATGGATTTTTTCTTTTTGCCACTAACTGAAACCTTTTATTGCACTACACTGGAATCTTTCAATTCACCAAAACTAATCTCTTAATTCACCAAAAATTGATCTGTTGACTCCCGCAGAATGTTTTGCATTGCACTTCAGTCAGCTGACTATATATTCAAAACAATAAATCAGGGAACGCTGTGGAACGGGTGTTGGTGCGAACACATTTCGAATATCCGCCGTCCTAGCTTTTCGACACCATTGCAATAACTTCTGTAAAAATAACGTAGCGTTCAACTTTGTGGCGCACAAATCTTCCGTGTATCGTACACTTTCTGTAACCATGCTATGATATCTAGGGTTCAGGGAATGCGTTCATTTCTTGGTGAAAGGTCCTTACAGAACACTTTTTCTCATATGATCTGGAATGGATATTTGAATTTGGAGCTGTTGAGACTACTACACCTTGGTTGCACCTTCATAGATATCCGAAGTGATATGGCTTCACAACTCCATGTTAATAGTTGCTCTGGTTCATTGAGAGCTCTCAAAGCAGTGAGGAGATGCCGAGCAATTCCAATTTATTTTCACACTGTTCACACTGGATTTAAGAAAACAGTGCACTTTCTCAAATCATGGTGTTTCTCACAGATAGGGCGAGAAGACACCAAGGAACAGTAATAACGTTGATTGAACCCCGTTGCAACTGAGTTTTTCACTAACTTGTTTTTATGTGTCATCGTGAAACATATTCTGCTTGTGAGGGTGGAGAGCTGTTACTTGGTTGTGTCCTTCATGAGTGTCTGAAGGCATTTAAAAAAAATATCTGGTGCGTTGCAACGCACAACTTTCCTTAACTCTACGTCAATTCACTTTGTACACCGCTTTTTCTACTTACTCAATTCATTCTACACTCAGTTCATTCAGGAAGCAGCAGCGCTTATAGTTCCGAAATTTATTGTGTTGCTCGTACTCTTTCCCGTACCATTATTGAACAATCAGCACACAGAGAATTAATGAGGCTGTAAACACGATTTTTTTGAAGAAGGATAATAATTACTTTTGCAGATTTATTGGGTAAAAATCTTTAGAACTGGTAGTAAGCGACACGGTAGTACCTGAAATTCAGGAATTTCTGAAGTGACCCCCATATATGTTATGGGGGTTTTTAAACACTCACCCTATAGGTATTGGATGGGACTACTGCACCAACATTTTTTCAACATTCTAGCAACATTTCCGCGCTAAAACAGATTTTCGTCGAAAATGTTGATAATTCATTGTGCTGCAAAAAAAATTGGTGTTTTGATCACTATAATAACTACAGTCAACTTTCGGCGGATTTTGCTCATACCCTTATTTTGGCGTCCCATGGTAACCTACGGGCTAGATATCAAGTTTGAGCTGATTTGGTACGGTCGTTTACTCTAAAAATCGTTCACAGACACACACACAGACCATCTTCCTAAATAGTGTTTTTCGGATTCAGTAGGGTCTGAAGCGTAAAGATCTGAAGAAAACTCAACGTTTTTTATCAGCCGATTACATAACTTTCCTTTCTACTTTGTAGAGCCAAGAAATGGCATGTCTTTTCAAACTGATTGGGAAAAACGCTGACCTCTTGAATGTGCACTGGAAACTGACAGATGATGAGCATTGTAACTTGAGTAATTTATTTCACATAATAACTGTCTTCGATCGAATTTAACACCCCATCAGCTCACCTGGAACACTATGTACTAGCGTAATGTGCTGACAGATGAGGGAGATAAAAGAAGCTGAAGTTGGGAACATTTGAATGTCAGTGACCAAAACTGCACGTTGCATTTAAAGGACTTTCATGTTACAAGTTGATATTGAACAATTCCGAGCGACGAATGGAACCACTCGATTTCGTGAAGATTTGATCACCTGTGAGACGCCATTGCTGTTGTGAGGAAACGGAGGTATTGATGTAAACTACAACTGTGTGTATAATTGGAATACATAGTTACACGAGATTTACTATCAGAATTAGAGAATTGCACGAAGACATTGAATCTCTCGAGAGTACGGTTCTGTAATGGGTGCTACCAATTTTATTAGGAACACCACAGTAAGGGGTAACATGTCAGTAAAAGCCCTGGATGGCCACCATCAAAATCAGGGTGTTTGGTCCATCACGATACAGTGTGCTTTGCTTGCGTCCATTGTATGTTTTTTGTTTTTTTACCTTCTAGTTTACCCTGAACCATCGAATGTAATGCCCTCCAACGCCAGAACGTATGGCCAAGCTCCTCCATATTGGGAAACGAACTCCAATCCAGGATTAATGGGACTAGACAATAACTTAGCAATGACAAGTAATTATGACCCGCCCAACAATCCTGAAGCACCGTCAACGCCTGTCAAATCAGCATCTAACGATTTTTTCAAGGCGACCGAAGAACAGCTTAAGGTTTGTACAGACTGTTTTATTTGCAACAAAAATAAGTTTTGGTAGGCATTTTCTGCTCCCTTTAAGATCTCAAGTGTTGGAATGACACTTAACCATCCAAAATTGATGTGCTTCTGAATGTTTGGTGTTGATTTGTTGAATCCTTTTCCGTTGCATGTATTTTCGTTGTCACTCACTGATAATAGTTTAGTTCTCCTATCTGTTCTGCATTTACCATTCGTGTTGCAACAGTGTAATTGCACGTTTCGTTTAACGGAATCCATTCCAATTTTCTTGAAACCATTTTATGATTGTATGTCAGGCTGAATCGAGCAACAACTAGTTGCTTCTCATGAATGTGAATAGTTTGTCCATTTGCTGAGGAAATTTGAATTTTTAGGTAATTGTATTTGCTAGTCATGTAGTTTTTCCTGCTGATGGAAAAACGATTTACTGGGTAACAAATTGCTTTTTGTTCATTACGCGAATCTGAATTCTACAGACTACTTGTTGGCTCAATGTTCGTAATTTAGGGTTTTCTTGGTGAAATGCTGCTTCTCAATTGATAACTTCGAAGAAAAAAAATTGTTTGTTGAAACTAACCGAAAGTAGTGACAATGTTTATTACGTGGCTTCTACATTATAGAAATAAACCTTAGACAAGTAGGTTGGGCTGTCGTATCCATAAAACAACTACATGTAACTGAAACGTCTAAAACATAACCATTCTGAAAATGAATCCGCATTATACTGAGCCCCAAAAGGACTGCAGATCACGTTGAAATTTCTCTGGGTCAATTGAAAAACAAAATCGTTTTCGTGGCTCTTTCTTCCGCTGTTAACATTATTGGTGTGTTGGCATTCCCACTAAACACCTCCAGACCTTCATTAGATTAGTTTCCTTGAGGGGTAAGGCCATTAGGAATGAGTTTTTCTCTATTGTATAGCGTAACGAAGTCACTGTTCGCTCAAACAAATAGGTGGCTCAGTCCCAGTTCTGCTAGGTATACAAGGCCATATCCACTGGCGCTGCACAAGTGGTAGTCATGCACCAATGGAACGTATGGTTGTAAGTGATGGGCAAGAAGGGGTCGTAAGAGTATAAAAACGAATTATTATAATAAATATAGGGTAGTGCTGAATAAATGGCAAATTTTGAGGAAAGAGGTAGTTAAATGACGAGCGAAGGACAAGTAGTGAAAGTAGTCAAAGCCGAAGTCAAATCTACTGTATTATTATCAGAGCATAAGTGAACTAATTTATGTGGGAGGTTGGAATTGAAAAAATTTAATGTTCATTTTGTTCCGCAAAGCTTTATTTGAGTACGAAGGAAAAAAGCCAATGAAAGAAGTCTAAGGCCGAGAGAGACGAGTACATATTTGGACAGAAAACAGAACAAGAGTGTCACTAGGTTCAGATAAAGTGTATGAAACATCGAGGAAGCCCCAACTCTACTCTCCCTGAGCTCCTTCGATGTCTCATAAACTTTACCTGAACCATTCGTTCATTTTATCTGTGTTTTTGAAAAAGACATTTGTTCAAGGCTGGGACTTTCCGTATTATCCAAAAAATCTTTCGTCACGAATTATGGGCTGAGCCAAAAGCATTCAAGTTTTGCTGTGAACCAGTAAATAGTAGGAAAGGAGGAAATACAGTAAGGAATCTCTCTGTAGAAAATGGGTGGAGAATTCAAATTCAAAAAGTTAACACGGACTCAATGACCAGTTACTGCATAAGACAAGAGTGGCGAATTGGACACCACGCCACGGGTAGACGCTTCTCAGTGAGGTCAACCCGCCCTCGAATTCCCATCAATGAGTTGCTCCTTTGCCACACTCAATCTTGTCCTGTTTTGTCAATTGTGGTGCAGTGGTCAGTGTGGTCAGTCTAGTGAAACTGTGTTAAAGTCAGCATTGTTCCTTTCTACTAGCTGCTGAGAGATAGATCCTTGTACATAAAAAAAGTATTTATTTATTGGAGTAGGGTCTTATTCTCGGAGCCAAATTAAACGTATACGGACATTGCTAGTGGAGCTAGTTCGCATCAATTCATTTTTCTGCTTCACTACAACTAATTTGGCTGCTCCGTCATCAGTCAATGTGAGGAAGATGGTTTAAAGACTCAGTAGTTGCTCATGCTTCCATTATTCACTTAATTTAGGCTGTCCATGTCGTCTGCAGACCTCTGCGGAGAAAATTAAATGTATCCCCCCCGTCCTGGTCACTATCACATTTACATTAGGTCTAATCTATAAGGCATGGCTTTGATATTTGAGCAGCACTTCCGAATTCAGGAACTACGCGTGGTTTCGATTTTGTATCAATCACAGCTTCTGGAATTTCTTGTCACGCGTCGCCCCTTATGGTTGAGTTAATGCCCACTCCAAATCGACCTTCGTGTCAAACGAGACAAAGTTTCGTGTGCTACACGTTGGAAAGTATCGTAATGCCTTCACTGTCCAAAAATCATCACAAGTTGCGTTTCAACGCTTTAGTACTTGAATGCGCTGACTGGGTCGCTGGGCTGCTTGCAGCTGAGTAGTTTTGCCACGTACCGCCTAATCCTTTGACAAACTCGTAGTTGATGCAGACAACTTCTTTTTTTTTCCTTTATTTGTCCTTCAAACATGCAGCAGACAAAAGGAGCACTTTAAGTAGCGAACAAATATCGACAGTCTGAAGTAAAATGTCATTACTTTTCTTTCATGCTGCCAGGAGGCAGGAGATATTAACTCTTGCATTAAAGCTGTAAGTATCCCAGCCTTCTGCGGTTCACCGTGCTCTTGCTCTTGTGTGAATCGGCGTCCTATTCGTCCAAACTCTTATGCTCAACCGAAAACTACCGACAAATTCCGTCCAAAAACTTACGAATCTAAATACTTTAGCGCCTTAAGCGACAGCTTTTCAAATAAATCAATGTACAAAATGTGTAATCACTTGCAAAAACCGAAGATCGTTTTTGGCGGCACATATCCGATAGATTGCCCAATAGGGTTGTTGGATAGACACCGAACTTCATATAAAACACCACGCTCTCAGGATATTTGGTAGAAGATTTGTATTTGTATTTTGATTAAATAGTTTTGATAAGACGCATTGTGATACATTCGTATTCCTTAATTCTCTGGTAGCTTACTATACTTCAGTACCAAATATTCATGTACACTGGTGGGCCTTGTCTCAAACCTCTTTGCGCCTTCCATCGTTTTATTAGGAGCTCTACTAGAGCGTTGAGTGCTAGAAAAGGCCTTGGAAATGGTGGTTGTGACTATGTTACCACCGAAATTGCCAGGTAGAGTGTATAATAGAAGCGTCAGAGACAGAAAAATGCAGAGGTTGGGTGCTACGGTAGAGACACTCCTAATTGTTAACGTGTCTCAGTGCCCTCGGCAAATTTACTGTCCTCTCTTGAGCCACCCGTATTTTTCACTCTGAAGAACTACTTTTGATGCGTCGAGATTTTTTTTTATTCAGTAATGAAAGACGCAGGTCTGTGAAGGCTATGGAAATATGTAGGAATGGTGAGGAGGTTGAACTGATACTTGTAGATCATCACTTACTTGCAAGTTGAAAGCAAGCTATGGAGATTTATTTAAAAACAGTACGTAAAACTGTAATCCCATGGCAGAAGGATGTTGAAAGCGCAGACATTGGCCACTCTGCATGGTGGAAAGGTTGGCTTGGCTCACGAGAGTTGCACTGGGAGCGCTGTATCATTTATACGCACCTTGGCCGTACAAAGTAGGAAGGAAAGTTACGTTTTCATATTCACGTTTCAAAATTGTCTGTGCACTAAACATACCGTTTGAGAAAATGGTCTGCATGTTCGTCTTTGAACACAGCTAATACAGAATGGCTGAACCAAATCCGCCCAAATTACATACAAATACAATTTTATATTTGCCCACCAGATCGACAGGTGATCCCAACATAAGTAAAATCAATCGCGTTATCATAGTGATCTATACAAAAAATTTTAGTTTCCTTGGCTCTACAAAGTAGAAAGGAAAGTGATGTAATCGGCTGATACTTGAACTTTTGAGTTTTCTTCAGATCTTTACGTTTCAGACCCTACTGAGTCCGAAAAACACTATTTAGGAAGATGGTCTGTGTGTGTGTGTGTGTGTGTGTGTGTGTGTGTGTGTGTGTGTGTGTGTGTGTGTGTGTGTGTGTGTGTGTGTGTGTGTGTGAACGATTTTTAGAGTAAACGACCGTACCAAATCAACTCAAACTTGATTTCTAGCCCGTAGGTTACCATGGGACGCCAAAATAAGGGTATGAGCAAAATCCGCCGAAAGTTGACTGTAGTTATTATAGTGATCAAAACACCAATTTTTTTGCCTCAAAAACAGCTCTAACGATTTTGATTACACTTTTTATACTGATAGCTCTGAATAAGGCAATTATGCCATAAAATTCTCATTCGTGGGAAAGTGATGAGAGCAGCACAATAAATTAACAAAATTTTCGACGAAAATCGGTTTTAGTGTGGTTTTTCCTTATAAACTCCGCTGAATTGTTACTAGAATGTTGGAAAAAAAATTGGTGCCAGTTTAAAATAATGAAGAGCAACGCAACCCACGAACTTGAGGAACTCAAACTAGTACCATCTTTTTGATTATTTTCTTGTACGTAGTGTTTTCAATATAATTAGTCCTGAGTGGTAAATACGGTCATGCACTACCGTTTTTCACATAGAATTTAATGTTCTGATTGATAAACAGATTGGATTAGTTGATAAATAAGAAATCGCCGAGCATATGTGGACCAAAGGAAAGTTGTCACACCAGATATTTAATTTTTCCTTCTAATTCATTCAGCATGAGAAGGTAGTGTGTGTATCACACGAGCGGGGTTAATTAGTAAGGCCCCACTAAAATTTTCGATAATTTGTCTGCTCTCTTCATTTTCTGCATTGTTATGCCATTCAGCACTTTCAGCACACAAAAAAAAAAATGAATTCAAAATAGCTTGAGCCGTTGTTGAGAAAAAATATAGTGATTTGATAACTACAGTTTGTTTTTGGCCGATGATCTGTAGGGTATGTATCGAATCTGGGCTGGCTTGGTTCAATTGTTTTCTTTCAAATCCTCATAGACACGCAGACCATTTTCTCAAACGGTGTTTTAGACTTCGTAGCATTTGAAACGTTAAGATTTGAAAGAAACAGTTTTTTTTCAGCCAATTACGTAACTTCCCATAGTACTTCGTAGGGCCAAGAAAAGTAAAAATAAGAGGGAAAATAACTAATAGATCGTTCCTGAACCCACAGACGACTTGCTATTCATCAACGGAGCTGTATCAGTCGAGGTATGACTTGCTTGAGCCCACTCTGATCTCACAAAAGTTGTAGGAGTGGGTGTGCCTTCCATCGACCAAATCTTGCAGAGTAACTGCAAACTCACAAGCGTTATTGCGCCTTGAGCTTCAGACACAGATCCATCGTGTTTTTCCATCATGGAGTTGACAGACTACCTGGGCTTCTAGGATCGCTGTGAGCGTTTGTCACTCGGGTTCGCCGAGAGCTTGTGCAAAATTTAATTTCCAAGCCTTCCTCTAAACTCTGTCTATGCTGCTCATTCTAATCCTTACTCAAAATACCTCAATAGTGGACTATTTGAACCCATTAGTATCTCTAGATGGTGAAAAGACTGGAGGAAAATCAAGGCAATGTTAGGCCAGCCTCTTCTATACTGAAGAAGAATTTCTGTCAAGCACGTTATTTAAGACCTCAGACCTTACCCAATTAAGTAAAAGCTGGAAAGCTAATACTCACTCCCTATTCTTTATGAGATTGAGGGAAAACGCCCCATTTAATTTCCCAATGACAAGGAATCTCGTCGGCATCATTTTTGAGAGAATTGACTCAGTTGCACTCATCACATTCTTCTTCCCTTTCTCTTGTGACCTCTGCAGTACCAATATGAAACAATGTTTGTTTCTTAAACCCTAAAAACCGTTTTGAAAGCCTTCAACCACCAGTTTCATTCGTATTTATACCTTTAGAGCTCGAGAGTTAGCGTGTTGACAATTAGCTTGATAATACAGAACGCAACTGTTAAGAGCAGCGTTTCTGTAAGGTAATAACCATTTTTATATAACTTACTTAGCTATCGCTTATTTGTTGCTCGCTGTGAATGGAGTGTTCCCTTCCTTTGTACTTTTTCTCTCATTGGCCCCATTTGATTAGTAGTAGGAGGAGTGTGGCACGTTCAGCGATGTCTTGTCCTGTTGAAACTGATTTTTAAGGGCGTTTGGGCTGACGTGAGTTTTGTGAAGTGCTATGCAGTAAGTGTTTCGTACATTTAATATTCCAAGCCGCTGCTCACCACAAGATGTATCAGTGTTTAATAATTTTGTAAAGGAAACTTGCATTATGGCAAAAATGATGCTTTGCTGTTAGGGTTTTGCATACTGCGTAACTCTTAGGTGAGATATATGCCAGACCCTAAGTTTGACAATTGCTTGCCTGAAGTAGCAAAAAAGATGTTCTTAAGACTGACATAATTGACACCCCGTAGAATTTGACAATGGTCTCTTTAGTTGAGAGAAAGAACGAACATTAAGGGGATATTATAGGATAAATCTTAATCTAATGATGCGATTTGTTAAACCAGTTTTGTTAACTCTTAGTTTACCAACGCCTTATGCGGTGCCAAAAAAGTATGGAATTGCAGAGTCATATCACGCGTTTGAGAAATGAAGCAGTGCTGAAACACACGTGTTCTGTTTCCAAAGTCTATTCAGTTTTTCACCAATGATCTGTGGGCAAGTCAACATCAGTGGGTAGCTCACTCAGCCACACATGAACTTGTTGATGCTCAATGGGTTTTGATGATGTGGGCTAATTCCATTCCTGCTCTTTCCATGAGGCTGCCCACCCTTGCAACCCTCATTTCCCAAATTTCAGTGAAGCTGGCTGGTAGTGTCAAAAGTAAAACGAGACCCTTCCTCATAAATAGCAGAAGCAGGCTGTGCAACATTTCCCCCATTGTATATTGACTAACTACTCACCCCCATCGTATATGCACTATCTACTCATGAAGGATTTTGGGACTCTGACCCTAGACTCTGATCTAATGTCTTTACAAAACCTGAGAACCCTCAGTGTGATCACGGTTTTAATCCCTTTCTGGCGTAATACTGGGTTGGTTTCCTAATGATACTGTTTCTGTCAGATTTTCTACACCCATTTGCTTCTTGACACTAGAAACCACTCAGTTCGCGGTTAGAGTGGTTCCCGTTTCAGTTGATATGGCCAACCTATGCATCCACTCGTGTTTTGAGGGATTGACATTCCACTGAACAAGGGACCCTACGAAAGGAATGAGACTCTTTTCTATTGTGTAACAGAGCTGGATCCTGCTCTTCTGTATTAGGCGAGGACGTCTTGAAGAATTGAGGGTTTCTTACACTCCTGAAAGGTCCTGTAGCTATAGGGTTCTGTTTGTCTCTACGAGAGCAAACCGTATTGTGGTTCTCAATGGTCCTACGAGGTTGCCCCTTGCAGGGGTCCCATCTTTGCCTTTTGAGGGCGTCAGGGGTTGAAACGAGGGTGACCTGAAGTGAGTGACAGTTGATGAGTGCATGTTCCTCTACTCAGATGCTCCTTGGATTGGAAGCTGGTGTGTGCTGAAACAAAAAAACGTGGAGGAGTGGGCACTTATCCCATCCTGATTCTCTAGCGTTATCTGTGGTATAATGAAGACTGCTGACTGCTACATGGCTCACAGGTTGATGAGGCTTGGTGCTAGAAGTTGGATGTAAATTGCTGTGTTTGAAGGGCTATGTGAGACGCATATCACCATTTCACATCCTCAATGCTATAGTTAATTATGTTGTTCCCAGAAAAACACCTTTATTTCTTTTGTGCGGTGATGAACAACGGTATCGACTATTTTTCGACGAATTCACAAGTATCATATTATTTGTTAGCAGCATTTCCAACGAGTCTGGAGCTTTCCCGTGGAAGTCTCTTGTTTTGTTGCCCGATTTATGCGCTTCGTTTTAAAATCCCTTTCCTGCATCCACTGCTCGCATATTCCCCCAAGTCTATATGTACCTTTGACACTGGTCATCAAAAATCGTTCTTCAACATTTTGAAAGAAGGAAAGTAGTGTGATGTCTCGCACAAGATGTTTGTTAACATCCAGAAATAACTTGGTATCAGCAAACTGGCGTTGCATATCTTTCCTCTTCAACTTTCCTGCACTCACTTGACTGACCCTCTTCAACCCCTAAACTGTAACCCTATTTTATCGATGGATTGATTGTTTATGAAGTGCGAATTTCTTTTCTGTGGCACTTTGTTGTTGTCATTGATCTGACCTCTTTATTATGTGTCCCCTTCATGTTTCCCTTTTCTTGTGCTTATGTCGTTTTGACTGTTGAAATATGTTAACTTCTTAACCCATTTGCTTGACTCCATTCACAGCTGTTCTAATTGCGTTAAATAATTGTTATAAGTGATGAGGTACTTAAGATTTCCACCCCCCAAAGTGTTGTAAATTACTTTCGTGGTGGTTTTGACTGTTTCAGCTTGGCGAAGTAACAAATGACAGCTCCAAACAGCCTGAGCCGCAGAATTCGCTGCAACAGCAATCGCTGAAAAACGATGAGCAGCGCAGCGGATGGTTTGGTGGGTTCCTTGACAAACTGTCAATGCGCCCAAAGAATCAAATGAAGCTTCCTGATGATAAGAATCCTTCGGTGAGTAAGCTGTGTGTTTCGCGTTCAGATTATTGGATTGACAACTGCGAGACCATTTGATGAATATTGAAGTGAGCTGACTTCCCCCTCTCATGGCCATTGTACCAGGCCCTGGCCCAGGAAGCTGTAGGCAAACAGTTTTTTGTGAGGTCACCTTTCGCTTCTTACGCCTCTCTAAAATGGGGAGGTCTATGAGCAAGAACTGAGATAGAGGAAAGTTTTCTGGCTATTCAGGAGGACCTAATTCAAGGACTAAAACAATATGTAGCAAGGTTGCGACACTTACTAAAAGTTGCTACAATAGCACTACTTACAAAGGCAATCGATTATATTGATAACTGAACTAAAAGGTTGCTGTTCCCTGATGGCTGCCATTTTGTATGTTCAGTTCCATATGACATATCACTACTATAACATTTTCATGCGTGGGGAAATTAGGCGAGCAGCTCAATAAATGATCAAACATTTCATATTTGGATGAGAATCGGGTTAAATGCATTTTTTAAAAGTAGATCCTGTTTTGCTTATAAATTCCGCTCATACGTAACTAACATTTTAAAAGAAATTAAAGGGACTAGTCCAACAAATTACTTATACGAGGGAAACTTAATAACGCTCATAAAATAATTTAGAGCAACCCCTGAAACTCTACAATGCCAACCACTGTCGTTCCATTTACCACCATTTCTTCGATTTTGCCCAATAGTTCTGAAATGGTCTTTCTAAAAAAAAAATTTACGTTGACCATCTCACAGAACTTTTGTGCATTGATTTCTTAATATCGGTGTGGCATGAGTTGAAGTAACTCAATAAATTCTGGAACTTTGGGCGCTACAACATTCCCCGAAATCGCTAAGTTCCGTTTTACCAAATTATGAACTGAACGAAAAATACGTAGTATTAGTAGCTAAAACCATGAATACTGACTAACTTGAATAACCTTAGGTTATTCCCTAAGCTGTGATGTAGGACTTTCAGTATTGGCGTATTATCAAAGGTATGGTTGTTGCTCTCTACACGTCCTGCTCCTCCCATCACACTACTTATTCGAATGAAGCCTGCTGGTTCTGTCACTCAATACCTTGGAAAAGTACCCTTTGGTTGTTGAGTGAAATCATGTACCTTTTCGGTGCTCAACCCTACTTTCTTCTTTGAGTCCTTTTGTCCCAGACGTATAATCCTTCTTGTATGAGAGGGGATGTCTAAATATATAGTAACTACTTCTTAACGTAATTGGAATACGATGTTTTATTCTCAACTGTCGAGGGAAAGGATTCATTGCCACAAACAGAGCATTGGAGTGAAGTAAATGCAAGCAATAGCTCCTCAAAGCTGCAACACAGTTCAAACTGATGACATTACTTGGGAAAAACGCAACATTTGAGCGTCCCAGTTAGCAAAAAGCCCCAGGCTGTCCGGTAAATCAGGAATCTGTTACTAAAGAATTGGACTGCGTCTAGTAACGCAAACGGAGGGATATCCACAGAAAAACCTTTTCATTCGTGCTAAATTAACAAGTTTATTAAATCAGACAGAATGGAAAGAAAATAAAACGACTCCTGCGTGAAAATGAAAAAAATTATTAAGTTGCAATCAAACGTTCTGACTGGCACAGACGAAAACGAAATGAAGGGTGGCGTAGCTTCGAAGTTCTTGAAGATGGCGAAGAAAATACGAAGGGTGTGAACTAATTTGGAAACGTCTGATTGGTCCTACCACGATTAGTCAGGATTATAAGGTGGTTAGGGAAACCGAAAAAATGGAAGAAATCAGTTTGAGCTACTTGGATGCTGATGATTCGACGGACGAGAGGAGGAGAAAAAACAGACAAGGAGAAAACGAGAGTTATAGGTGAAGTGAAGATTTTTAGGTGGAGAGAAGAAGAAAATGATCCTGCCCCCTGTTTCTTCTGATTCACTTGCTTACTTGATCTTGGCAAGTTGTTTGTTTTTCAGGTGTCCTTGGTCAGTCTGTAAGGGGAGTTATATCAAGTGAGCTTGGTCTGGGCTGGTGAATGGTCTCGGATTTGTTGTTTGTAGTCAATCAGATTGGAACGGTTGAAGGCGGCAGATGAGGTGATGAGTCATGATACGAACACGTAACAATACGAAACAAAGAAATAAAATAAAATAATTTTCCAATTAAGAACAGCGGCTTATTTGTATGCCTGCTCTGTCGACTGGTCATTCTGAGTTATGGATACCATATTGCAGCAAAGTATAATTTCAGTATGCTGGGTTAGAGCAGAAATGGACCCTGGCAGGGACGCAACATGGCTACCACTTGCCAGCTCGTCCGGTGGTCGGGCACCATCCATTTTATCCAGTTGTACAAAAGTTGAAGATTCCTCTCTAGCTTGCTTCTTGCCCTGTATCCACTCAATCAGGGTCCTGTACATATACTTTGTCCCATATAATAACTTCACTTACTGCTCATTCCTCTTTAGATTGTGTGGGACGAAGAAAAGAAGAAGTGGGTCAACCTTGATGGCGAAGCAGAGACAACCAATCAGATGAGGCCGCCTCCCAAATCCTTCGAATTAGGTGCTTCTGTGCCGCAACAACAACCAGCACAGCAGCCGCAACAATCGATGCAGCACTCGACAGCACCAGTTTTCAACCCTTCTCTCAACAGTGGAGCTTCATTTCAAAATTCAGGACCTGCCAGCCTTCCTCCACTATCTTCTAATAAATACAAAATTCAAAAAGGGAAAAGTGAGTTCGGGTCATCTCAAGTTTACTGACTCCTCAATAAAGTCAAAGGGAATAGCCAATTTACTTAAAAAATGTATTTTCTATGATCAGTGATGAAGAAGAATTACGTGGACATAATGAGCTCCAATAAGGACAGTGTCCAGAGCCAGCCATCCTCATTGGACAGTTACATGCCATTGGTTCCACAGGTTCCATCTCAGCCCACGTACTTCACTCCCTCCCAAGGTAAATCCCACACTCCTACTCTGAACACCTCACGCTCTTCCAGCAGCCTCATGAGATGACACTTTTGTAGGAATATACGACTTTCTTTGCTATTATTTAGTATTTTGAGGCACATCATTATCGCCCTAATGAACTGTTGTTAAGAGAAATAAACATATGTAGGTTCCCAAGGTGTTGCTGTCTGAAACCCTTACTAGTTTCTCGGTTTCATTGTTCTTCTTGTTCTTAAGTTTCAGTGCTACTTGTTTCTGTTACAGTAGAGGGGCTCGAGAATGCGCCTTATGACTTCATTTCTCCATCGTCAAACCCCAAGCTCCCAGAGGGCTCCTCCGAAGAGATACCACACTCTCAAGCTCAGGTTTGTTGACTTTTATGTGTTCTCAGACAACCGATCCTATTGATTTTGTCGAGCTCCTCATTTTACGCGCAATTGAGCTGTTTTTTTTTTTTTTTTTTCGTATCCTGATCCCCCTCCCTATCCCCACCACTATTTCACTGATTCCATTGGTTGAACTACTACTGCTCGAGATTTCAATCTTTCCTTGGAAGCCGTCCACGCTCTTTATGTTTCACTATATCAACTCCTTTGTCTTAAATTATTTCTACGTTCGGTTGTACTGCTCGTGTAGTAATTTACAATAGCTCTCCTTGCAAAATTGCACTACTGCTTAATTCACACCGGGTCTGCTATATGGCACAATTTACAAGCGCGATGACGCCCCATGCACAAACTGTATCTGTACCACGACCACCTGCACTCACTCACTAATTCGACTAACATTCGGTTTGTGGTTCTAATGCGGTTCAAATCTGCTTTCATTGAAAAGTAAATTGGAATGGAAAGTCTCCAGTGAACTTGTCAAAAAAGAAACGCGGGGAAGATTTTCTTTTCAACTTGCTGCGTTTTTCTCCCACTCTGGAATGGCTTGTGAAACCATTTTTATGGGTAGGGCGGCGCCTTACAGTGGGATTGTTTATTTGGTGTGGGCCACTGTTGTGGCAAAACCACGAAGGATCGTCTTCATGATGTGTGTAATAAGTTTCAACAACAACAAAAAAACAAAACGGTAAATTCAGACTGCACAAGCGCTAAGGTTTCCTGTTCTGCCTTGAGCATTGTGTATGTGGGGTATCTCACCGTCATTCTTGTTATATCTTGGATCATACTAACAGTGTGGAACTGTTAACGTACCTCAGGGAAATTCGAGTGACCAGATGTAGGGCGTTCGTTCGCACTTCTATATTATTAGCTGCTTTACTCACACCTTTTGTGTATTTGAAGAGGAAACACTGGCTCATGCAAGAAGGCTATGTTATCTGTGTACAGTCAGCAAAGCGTCACTATTAAAGTAACATTTGTTTCCAATTTTGAAGTAGCTTCTTTATCCAGAGGTATCTTCTCTTCCATCTCCGACTGACAGGGCTTGGAATCTGGAGGGATACAGACCATTAACAACCCTTTTTGGTGTTTCAGCCTTTGTGTGGGGTTTTCGATAAAACTTTGTATTTAGTCCGAGTTTTTCGTAGATTGTTACATCACCAGTCAATAGTGACCTCATGTTTCCCTCAAAATATTTGATGTGTTTTGTGTTCTATCTGCAACAAATATATATTCTATTGACTTTTTTATTGTTTTTATAGCGTAAAAAGTTCAGTATCTTTCGTTGACGCAATTGAGGGTGAGAAATATACGCCACTCAGACTCGTCAGTAAGTAGTGAGTGGGCAAAACGATTGTGCAGGTTGATAAATAATTTTAAGATGAGGCAAATGTGAAGAGAACCGCTCTCATCAGTTTTGTTCAGACCACTGTGATGTATTAACATTTCCTTATTTTCTTCATGAGACAATTAACTCATCGTCGGTTTCATCTTAACTAAGAATTTCGGAAAGAACGCTATAAACCATCCATTTAGATTGGCCGGTTGGTTCCACTTGGTGTGGTCCACCGGTGGTTCGGTTTGGTATCAGGGTGGGGGGAGGGGGGGAGGGCTCTTTTTGTCATCTGGCTAATTCTTGGCTTGTCCAGTCTTGGAGGGTACACAGCAAAAAGGGGCTTCAAAACTGTCTGGGGTTAGTGTTGGTCAACGTTTCAATGCTGATGGCCGTAATCAGAGGAACAAGCAAATTCTTGAAGTAGTGGGTTGGGTCATCTAGCAGTTGTGAATCTTTAGTTGACATAAATAGGTGCAATGGGAAGCTCTCACTGAAGTCCAGATTCTTCGTGTGGATTGTTGCCAGAATTCCAACATAATACGGAGTGGCAGTTTCCAATTTTAAATGTTCAACTAGTTCTGAATTATGTAGATGTGAGCGCTGCTGCCACTTATCATTCTTTCCCGATCATTGCCATAAAATGATGGCAGAGGTTGGAAGTGCTGAGAAGCCGCTGACTCAGCAACAATTACATTGATCCCGACCTCAGATCCTAAACCTCAAGTTTCCTCAGAATATGAATCTTCATCTTTGACCGCTAGGGTGTGATCAATGGGGTGCCTACAATCTGAGTCAGACAGTACATTTCCCCCTCACTGCTTGCTGCTGCTCCTGAAGCGGACATCAATAAATAGATCTTTGTGAGCTGGAATGAATCCCCGGAAAATCCGATCAAAGATTCGTAGAATGTGTAGCTATGTCGCCAAATCTGAAAGGAAGGTGGAAAGGGCGTCTACTTTTCCTTTTACATTGTAGTAGGCGTGCCACACAATTTTCTCGCCATGTTTTTGGTTTCTATCTTTAGATGTTATGTCGGCTCACCACGTCAGAGATGTCGCAAAATTTCTGACGTACTTCCAAAGGTGGTTCTGTGATGATCCATGAAATTTTGTCGCGTGGCTGGAACTTTTTTCAAATAATTTATTTCTCTTGTAAATACGTCTTAAATCCTGCATAATTGCTAACCCCCATCCTCTGACCTGGCTTGTGAGCTCGTAATCTTCAATGTTGTCATCGGCTTACTTTATTGCAAACAAATTGTCAACATTAGTGACAGCAGGACCCACAAGGAACCGACTAAGTGTGTCCTTTTACCTGGCAAGTAAGTTTCTTTAACGTTCTGTGGA
This sequence comes from Pachypeltis micranthus, assembly GCA_020466155.1. Lineage (NCBI taxonomy): Eukaryota > Metazoa > Arthropoda > Insecta > Hemiptera > Miridae > Pachypeltis > Pachypeltis micranthus. Next base: position 39,965,984 of record CM035772.1, read on the forward strand.
GCTGGTGCCATACGTGGCAGTTAAGGAAACTGTATGGGCGCCATCGTCGTCACTTACGTCCACTTGTTGGTAGATTTAAACCCTAGGTGGGTACGAGAATTCTATTCATTGAGGCCCTTGATTCCTAACTGGTGCTCTTGGGAAGGAGGAGGTCTGTTGCTCTAATTGAGTTCCTGCCCTCACCTTCATTTGCTATGATACTGAAAAACGAAGCCTCTACTTCGCAAGAGTTTTCAGGGCAGTCCACATGGCAGTATCCAGTTTCTGCTTTCCTTCACTGGTGACTAATCGAAAAAGTGATGAGTGAAGTGCCAAATGTCTTTGAGTAAAGGTATACTTTTTTGCAATTACTAAAGTGCTATCCAAAAGGTAAACACACAAATGTACTTCTAGTTGAACGATTTCCATTCTTCCCTGGAACAGTCATATCAAGCTCCTTCTTCTAGGCTTCTTCCAACTGTGATTGACTCTCCATCCTGCAACAGTTGGGGGGGGGGGGGATCTCAGTTCAGATCCCTTGTGAGATTGTCATTTAGTTGCCCGGGCGAGTTTAGTGAAAGGTTATTGTAGTGCTCCCCTTTGCATTCTGGCCAAGAAGATTGTTTCTGGTACGCTAGGTCGTAAACTATTTGTGCTACATTTTCTTTAGGGTTAATCTAACTGAGATGGCTCACAGTGCTTAAATCAGTCAGATAAATGCAATGTAGCGTCACTTGGTCCAGACGATGCCAATGTGGGACCGTGGGCAAGCGTGGTCAAAGTACCGTAAGGAATGGCGACTTACTGCCTTGAATGAGTCTTTTACAATTGCAATATATGTTGTTGGATTTAAATCACGTTTCAGTTGGGCTTGATGGTGTTTCATGTTAGACATAACAAACGATCTTTAGAGTCACCTAGCTGCCAGTTTTGATTGTCGTAGTGAATGCAGATAGCAAGCAGCACCCTATAAGTCTGATGGGAGGCTCTTAAATATGAACTGAGGCTTGATAACGTCGTAGTGTATCATGATCCTGGATGTACTGGTGGTCTGAGGTCCAAGATCTTGCACAAAATTGCCTAAGAAGGAAAAATATGGCTGTGCGAATCGTCGAATTTGTGGAGCAGAAGCCTGCAAAGTGAAGGCAACTCAAATTACGATTGTGACACTTTACGTCTTGGCACCCAACAGATGCATAACCTGGTGTGTACCGAGAAGTGTCCTCTATAGCTCTAATGTTTTCACACATTTGGCAGATCGTATCTCAACTAGTGGTCGTTTTATTTTGGAACTTTCTCTTACTCTTCTCTTCCTTGTCCCACTCCCACTCATAGTATTCGAGCCTTGAACAACGAAGGTAAATGGGTGTCACACTTTGCACGAGAAGTGAAAGTAATGGATTTGACTGCAAAAATAGTTCGTAATGAAAGGATACAGCGGGATTAGAAGCGCATCACGAGTGAATGCCAGTGTGGTTTCAAGGTCGACTTAGTGAAGTCGAGCTCTGTCACTAAGTATCCGCTCTAGTCCTAGTCGGCAGGGAAAGAAGCTAAAACAGCTGCGTTATGGACTCTTATCATGCGTCAGAAATCCTATTTACTAACAGTTAACATCCTGTCGATATCTTCCTCATCATCTCATCCTTTATTTCCTCTGACCAATTTAACCATTTAAATTCTCGTTTATTTGTGCGTGCAAGTTTCATCATTTCATTTCATCATGTGCACTTTTTTGCGTTTTTAATTTATTTGAATTTTTTTTTTACCGTTCATTGCGAGTGGTGTGGTTTGGTATAGACTTGCTTGTGTGTGCATGCGCTTAGCTCTCAAGGTGCAGTTCCGTCAGCAGTTTGTCGAGGGAAGTTCAGTATTACATGGATAACCAGAGTAGGAGACGAAACCATGCCAATGTGAGTACGCATTTTTTTCTGATGTTTCCCTCACTTTTTTCGTTTCTTTTAATCGAGTTGCTGAGTCGTTTCTCTGAAAAAATAGCTCGTGAGTGCGTAGTTTTGTTTTTCAACTTCCTCTTCGAGTGGTGGTGTCGGGTTAGCGTGTTTCGTAGTTACGCCATAATACAAGTTAAGTCACGGGAACAGCGTGGTTTAAAAGTAAAGGTAAAAACGCTCGTGCACTGCTGTCACTTATGCGATATGATCTGCTGTATCATGCGTCAGAAGAATGCTGGCATTATGACTATCCAATTATTTATATATGCACAATTGAAACGATAGCAATTTCCATTTTCCTCGACCCAAAAGGAAGGAGTGTATTCGAAGCAGGTCAAATAAAATGTTGAGTCAGCGATCGTGTGTGGGAGAATGACCAAAGCAATTGGACCTCTTCTTTCATTTTCCCTTAGCCCTACGAAGTGGTAGAAAAGTGACATACACGTCATTGTTTTCTTCGCTTCTTTTTGAAAGGCGTTTTGGAAAGGAAATTGTGTTGTTGGTTAGGAGAGTTTAATTTTTGAGAAGCGTTACAGAGCTCTCCACTTTTGTTTCAATGAGTTTTGAGCGTTCTATTCAATTGAGAGCTGAACCACGTGTTCACGTTATAGACTATCCATTAAAAAATCATCAACTGGTGCAAGTCTTCCTTCCACCCTTCGAAGTTTTTTTTCTTAAATAAAAAATGGTTTTTTTTGGGACGTAGGAGGGAGGGTCTGCTCCTAGTGGCCTTATGAGTTTACACCCGGCACATTGTGTCAGGCTGGCTCTCACACCTCTCTGCAGTGGCAGGAGCTCTTCACCCTCACAAGAATTTTGCAGCATGCCAGCATTCTCATACTACTTAGCAGTTTTGGAGGTCCAGGAGTGGTCTTTCCACCATGTCTATATCTCTACAGGATACTGGCCCTGGATCAGCAAGTTCCATTCTATTCTGGCTGAGCACTGCCCAGGCAAGCTAAGTAATGCATTTCCAGTTTTCCTTGTCACATCTCAAGGGTCACAGCCCTTCTTCTTCCTTCTGGTGGCTGTACTCTGGTTGCACTCTTGATGAGTACAGTTTCTTCTGCTCCACTGCCAATAGGAAAATTGGGATAATATTCGCTACCACCGACACTGACTCGTGAGAAACTGTGCGGTACAAGCAAGCAATGCAGAGATCTGCACTGCTGCTATCCACTTTCTCTGGTAGGCAATCCTTAGTGTATCACCCCATACCATCACTCCATATAAGCTTTATCTGGACTGAGTCCAGCAACTATCCAATAATTACCCAACCAAGATCACATTTTCGGGCATCCCAAGTCGAAGCAGGCCATCGTATACCACATTCCACAGAGTCGATCCCTGGGCAGCCCCTGCTGTGACATCCCTCCTGCACCATCCCTGGGTTCCACCATCTGGGATATATAAGTGCGGGATCGACTTTTTCACATCCAGGGTGACCAACAACCAGAAGGAGTGGTTGCTCTGTTGTGTCGTCATAAGGGCCTCCACCACTTCTTGGATTGCTCCAGTGGTGGAGTAGCTTATTCTGAAACCATCCTGGCACGCTGACAGGTCATGCCCACATCGGATGACACTCAGAAGGTGTGGCAGCATCACCAGTCGCTTCCTTGCAGTATTTAGCATGTACAGGGGTCGGCAAGCCGTAAGTGAGCCTGGATCTCCCTTGTCTTTTGTAAAGAGCATTGCCCTCTTCTAATGCCTCGGTAAAGTGCCTGCTAGGAGACATGTATTACAGGTCTTTACGAGGAGTTCTGGACGGGGCTTGACAACTGCTTTCAGAATCCCATCCAGACCAGAAGCCTTGTCCTTAGGAGAGAGCCAACAGATTTTCTGAGTTCTCAGTAAAAAGGGTGAGGGGGGGGGGTTCTGAGAGCCTATAAATGCCTATCCCTGCTTTCCAAAGAGGGTGCCTGTGGAACAGGGCCACCACAATGTGACCTACCGCCTCTTCATCCTGCAGAGCTCTCCTCATATGGAGGCATGGAGCTTTCTCATCCATTCTGTAGCCAAGCTCCCACTGGTCTGCATCAACTTCTTCCCCCACCTTCCTTCAGCATGCACAATTGTTTTATCTCAATAAATTTCACTCGGAACAAAGTCCACCAGTCGACCCACAAAAATCGTGCTGTAGCCCAGTAAGTCCAATCCTTAGTAGTCCAATAAGCTGCCTTCACAACGGTTGCTTAATAGTAGTATAAGCTAATAGTATATAATAATTGGGGGCAACACGAGAAACTCCGGAATGCAAACCGTTGTCGTTTCTTTGTCTAACTTTATATGATAATGTTTTCTCTATATTTCGAGAGTAGTAAACACGAACTTCCCCATAATAATCATGTTGACTGACCTTTAGATCATCTATGCAACGGTCCCCCAATAAAAGAAGTGACATAAGCAGTGGCAACACGATGAATTTTGGTGTTTGCGTATAGTGTTAAGTTCAACCTGGTCCTCATATAAACAGAGTGAATAAAGGGTTGGGATGGTCGCTAGAGCGATAAAGGTCACTGGATGCACTTAGTATGGGGCTAAGGAAAGTTGTGTGATGCGTCGTTCCAGATATTTTAGTTCCCTGTAAACGTGTTGGAAAATACTGTGAACGGAAATAACGCCTAAGGCGCAAAAAAGGTTGCAAACGTTTTATCCAAGTTAATACTTATACGTTCTTCTCGATAAATATTACGCTGGAAACTAGTCGAACTGAGAAAATGAGCGTAAGAACTGAGGTTCTCCAAACTTCAACAGTATCTTTTTCAATTTAAAAAAAAATCGCTTCAACAATTTTTAATTAACGGTTCAAAGTTGGAGGGAATTTTGACGTATCTGCATCTCGTACTCAGTTAAGTTCACAGAAGCTCCATAACTCGTAGGCATGTGGAGTATGGTTAATCCTCGAGTGGACATCAGTGGTCAACTTCTGAGCGATGGAGCGTTTACCCCGACGTGACACTATACTGTTGGTGAGTAGGGAGGGAATTTGCCACATGGCCCCATTCAGGGTTGGTTATTCCACATCCCTACGAGCGATGGGGCTTCTGTGAACTTTACAGAGTACCTTCGCAATTACTAGATTACCTCAAAAACTGCCAACATCTTGTCAAACGACCTGTGCTTCTGAGCCGTCTCATGCGGAATTCGCTACTAACTTAGCATCTTTCAATCCAAACGTTTTTTGATGCTCCTGTTTCGATGCATACGGACGTTTATGAAAACTGCACTGACGCTACAGAAGTCCAGCGAAGATCGCAGAATTGCCATTAAGTGGTCGGTCTGAAAAATGTGACAAAAGAAAGACTGTTCCCGCTCTTCACTTGCATTAAACGTGTTTCGGGAAAATGTTGAGCGCACGTTTAGCTCAACATTATGCGAAAGCATTTATAATCCATAGAATTATTACTAATTCATGATTGAAGTTTATCGAATGACGACCTACTCACAGGGCTAAAACGTCCATTCCGTTATTGGGAGTAAGATGTGGAGTAAGTAGAAAACTTCGCTTTAAATTTGTCCTTGAATATTTTTGTAGAAAGGCGTTGACTGAAGATACACTGCCTTAGCGTATGTTCAGCAACTAGGTCCAATAGCGACTGGTGAGCCCGACACTGCTCTATTAATTCTTGTGGTTGATAATGAGGGGAACGTCGCACGTTTCACCTCCAGTTGTTGAAATTCCCTGTTCGTTTTTACTTTGCTTGGCTCTACGAAGTAGAACGCAAAGTTATGTAATCGACTGAAAAAAAGAGTTCTCTTCAGATCTTTACGTTTTCAGCCTACTGAGTCCGAAAAACACAATTTTGGAAAATGGTCTGTGTGTGTGTGTGTGTGTCAGTGAAAGCGATTGAGAGAAAACGGCTGAACCAGATCAGCTCAAACTTGATATCTAACCCGCAGGTCACCATGGGACGCCAAAATAAGGGCACGAACAAAATCCGCCTATAGCTATCATAGTGATCAAACCACCAAATGTCTTTGTTCTCAAAAACCTCAATAATGATGTGGAGTAAATTTCTTGTATTGACAGCTCCTAATGAGTTGAGAATACCATAAAATTCTCATATGGTGGAAAATTATGAGTGTGGTACAATAAATTACCAAACATTTCTACGAAAATCGGGTTTAGCGCAGATATTTCTTATCAACTCCGCTCAAATGTTTGTTACGAGGATCTTCGGAAAAATTCAGGTGGTACTCCAACCAAGTACTTGTTCGACGAGTCTTTAATAACGCACTAAGATGTACAGGGGCTACTCCAGACATTCTGGAATTGCACCCACCATCGTTTCACTTTTCTTCCATTTCTAAATGTTTTTACCCGATAACTCTTGAAGAGTGATTGTTATCTTTTTCAAAAAAGAAAATTGTTTTTTCCTGCTCATTAACTCTCCGTGCACCAACTGCTGAATAATAGTCAGGGCATGAGTACGAGCAGCACAATAAAATCTGGAACTCTAAATGCTACCGCTTTCTGCCGCTGTGAAGTAATGTTTAACCAAGAACAAATAAAATAAATTCAATTAGTAGAAGAACACACGTGAGTTGACGTGGAGAGTTGAGTTGTGTGATGCGGGGCACATGATATTTTTTTAAAATATACTCCTTCAGAAGTAATCAAGAGAATAAATTCGCATCATCGGATGTTTTACTAATCAGAACGATTAACACTAAGCTGAATTCATAATAAACGAATAGTGCTCGAAAGTATCTTGTGCGACTCACCACATCGCTTTTCTTGGCTTCTTGTACTCTCATCGATTTCTACGACTTGACGTTCTACAGCAACTGGTAGTGCCTAGGGTTCATACTGCCATGACCTTTATTCAGTAACGTTGCATTAAGAAGACTGTCCACACGGATAGCTTTGGCGTTTACTTTATTTTGGGGTCGACACAGTTCGTTATTCATGTCGTTTAATTCGAACTTTTTTTTCTTCGCTCACTAACGCTTTATATTGCTTGATTCTTGTTTAATCCACTAGTTTTCTTGCACGTGCACGATATACTACCCATCATTTCTGGTTATCGGACAGTTTATTTTGTAACTAAATTTTTCTAATTAAATGTCATTTTTAGTAGATTTATAGCTGAATTAAACGTTTGGTAAATATGTGTAGGACTGAGGGCATATCGTGTTGGTGATGAAGGTGGAGAAGCAATCGTGTTGGGTTGCCCTGTATGTTGGCAAAGCATGTGATGCCGTGTCTTGCCTGACTGCCTTTGTGGTATGGGAACTCTTGATGAGATTGAGAGTTCATTATGTGGGTCCTTTACTCTTGATGGTAAAGGGTGAGGGGGAGGGGGGGGTTTACAGCCTCACAGCTGGATAGATGTCAGTATTATCATGCAAGAGGCTTCTTTGTCACCTGGAGGATTATTAGTTCTAGTGATGTACCAGCTGATCTTTTGGGGTCTGATTGTGGTAACGGTGGAGTGGGGTGGAAGTCTTTGAAATGCGTGTCTCGTTGTTGCTTTTGAGTATAGCAAGATGGTTGTAGGCGCTGGTGAAAGCAGTCCCAAAATGAGACGCTACCCTCTCTAGCCTCGCATTCCTTTAACACTCTGATCAAAATCATGTGGTCAGTCTAGGGCGTTACCCCTTTAATTGGATATGGTTTGGCTCACATCATCAAACCGTGTGCCAATATGCTGACCATTGCTATTTCTTCTTCTTTGGCAGAAGCAATTCCCTTAGCAGAATTGCCGGATCTTCTCTTTTTTGGGGTACGCTACACCACCCTCGCCACCGCTACATACCACTCTGTACTCTCACCGTTGAATCTCACCTTCCTTTGGAACGCAGTTGGGTCAGCTGTGGGGAGAGTCAGGAAGAGTGGTTTCCCATGAATATTAACTTGGCGAGCTTCCGTTCCAAATATACTATTGAGATACTCATGAATACTATTGAGATCTGCTGAAATAGCGTTATTGACATTTTATAGCACCGGTGAACACTCTTAGTCGAAATTACCCGAAGAACATCAATTGAATTCACACCATTTGAGAACTGACTTGACACGTAATCATTGGCTGGTATTGTGTTTCGATAAAAACACTACATCACTTCAACGTGGCAACTCCATTCATCCCTGAGCCAGAGAAAAGTCTGATCTTGTGAAATGAACCATTGAAAAACGGGCCTAATTGATATAACATAAAACGGTGGATCAAAGGCTTCTTTTTCACAGGATTAGCTGGTCTCGAATGAGAAGAACAGGTAACAACACAAACTGCTCACTCTGACGAGGTAATCTAGTAGGAGCTGCCCAATGAGGGAGCAATTTTTTATATCAAATGAAGCGTTCCACTCGCCAGGCATTACAGCGGTTAGGAGTGGATACTAACAGTCTCTGGCGCACTTGTTAAAGCAGGGGACAGAGTATGGGATGGGGGTAGAGAAAATTAGCTCAATGACAAGCCCCCTAGAACTTATTCGGGTGCTGGATGCCAATACGAAGGAAGGAGGCGCTGTGGTACCACGACAGACACAAAGTGGTGTTCATATTGACCTGATATAGCACATTAAATAACGACTTCTTTTTCATTGTTTTCAACTAGGAATGTACTCTGTGTTATTGACATGGTACGAGAAGAAATGGCTACCCCTTGTTCACCCAATTGTTCGTCTAGTGCATAAAATCAATATGAGGCGAGACGAATTCGGGATGGAGGAAGGGGATTTTGGTTGTCAAATGTCCAATTACCCAACCATTTGCAAAAAAAAAAAAAAAACAAAGAATGATAACGAAAATTTATTTGGTGGGTGAAATCGGGTAAATTGAGAAAAATAAACTGAAATAATATAAATTACTCTGGTTGATGGGGGAAAGATTATATCCAACGAAATGAAACAGAATAGTATCCTATGGGGTCCTTACATTAGAATTCGAAAGCTTGGGAAAGACGAACTGATCGGACTGTGTAGGGGTCACAAGAGGAGATGGAGATGGGAAAAATAAAAGATAGATAGATCTGACCGTAGGTACAGAATGGAGATGATGGCGAAGTTCAGTGAAAAGGCTTAAGGAGGTTGGGCGGTGTCCGATATTCGAAGAACAAGGGGGTTCTGGCTGATAAGTCAACCAACTGAAAAGAACAATTCGCATTACTCGCAGAAATAATTGGGGAGCCTCTGCAAAGAGCAAGAAGTGTAACAGATTGGAACTGACAGTCGATGATGTCAAAACTTTTTCTCAGTTGGCGGTTTGGGATGCTGATGACCCTGATTTCGAGAAAAGTGGCGTAAGCTTGGGAAACCCGACTTCGGGTCCAATATTCGCAGCGAATCCGACGGAAACTAGCGATGGGAGAAGTCGAGTAGAGAGAGGTGGTGGAGGCAGCTTGGAGGTGGTGAAAGACTTGATAAGAACGGATAAGAAGAGTAAGAGGTTAAGTTAGGATTGCAAGCGATAAGCGCTGAGATCATCAGATCACGAAACAAAATGAAAAAACCCTGCAAATTATTACACAACGGTTTATTATTCGGATAATCAGCTTGACCTAGCATTAATGCTCCGAGACCCATCCTGTTCGATTCAGCATCGAAAAATATCATAATGAAACCCCAAAAAAGGTCGAAAAGAACTGAATCGTAATATTAAAATAAAAAAATAAAAAAACGAAAGTATCAAGAAAAAACTGAATTTTAATATGAAAACATGCACACTAAATACTAATATCAAAATTTAACCAAAAATCTATGAAAAAAACCAAAATGAGAATGAAACGAAAGAATCTAAAAAAATTGAATCGTATTAAAACCAAAACGTCGGGGAAATTGGAACGGGGGCGCTTGAAGCGAAAGGGGAGTTGAGTGGCGGTGTCGTCGTTGGGAGGCAAGCGAGCCTCGAGCGTGGTTGCTTTTTTAATGAGACAGGCGGGAGGGAGGGAGTTCAAACGACGAAACGCTGTAGGTCCCACGTTGTACTGCGTTTCGTTAATTTTGTTAACCGTTTTTTGCCCATTACAACCACGGGCTTCGTTCGATCGGATTGCCGAGATGGCGGGCACAACTAGATACCAAATGGGATTTTGTGCAAAAGAACGAATTTTTTAGACCACGTTAAAGGAACAAAACGGCCCGGACCGCGGACGGACATTGCAAGTTTGGAATCTCCATGTCTTGAAACGTAAAGTATCAAATTTTGAGGGGGGGGGGGGTTGTAAAAAATTTTTCGCGACCGAAAACATAGGGTTTTCAACCAAAAGAAGAAAACAGAAGAGAAGGAGGCTCACTTCGCCTCTTCAAAGACCAAGTGACGCCTCTCAGAGTCGTCAACACGGGGAATTCCAAAATATTATGGCCTTAATTACTAGAGGTTGAAGATCGGTTAAACTGGTATTACAAAATGACAAAACCTGAGTCCTGCAGTCTCATACCTTTTCAACGCCTCACTAATACCCTACAGCCAGAAATTGTCCCAGAAACGAGAATTAACGCACGCAAGATGGAATTGCCACATAGGACGCTTTGCAGTTTTGGAGGTTGGATCTCGCTAGATGGAGCAACCCATTCACTATCACACTATTGCAAGTTGCCCATAGTTCTGTATGTGTTTGAAAACCTGTATCATGTCCAAGATTTTCCGTTATCGTTCAACTGGTAGATCAAATGTTGGACAAGTTATTTGTAAAAATTAGACAAAAATGAGTCTCTTAAATACGTAAATATCGGGGAACAGAAAATAATAACATACGAACATTGTGATCGCTATAAAAAGTACGCAGTAATAACGATGGCAGGGCGTGGGTAAGTCCCAACTGTCGATAGCATTCCTAAAGTTATGGGGCGCGAGGCTTCCTGTTGTACTTAGACTGAAACGCGAACACTCTTTTCAATTATATTTCTAAAACACTTTCAGCACTTGACTAATGGAAAGAACTGGATTGCCTTTAACGCAATAGAAGAAGGGGAGTGTCGCCTCTCAGTGGGCCAATGCACGTAAATGTGCTATGCTTGGGATATTCTCAGTTAGTAAGGTCACTGCTGATACATAATCTAGAACAAACAGTGTTCCCCAACCTTTTGTACCATGTCCCACTTTTAACATTTCTTTCCCCCCCCCCCCCCGAACTATCAAATTGTCCACGTTGGAAAACGCTGATCTAGAACAGGCATTTTGCATCGCCGAACCACATTCCCATCAATATGACTGTGTGTGAACCCTGAGACAGATACATCAGTCGTAACATTCCCACACCACGCCAGCCATGGCAATGTAAGCGAGAGCGCTCGAAATACTGTGTTGCATTCTTATCACGCGCATGTGGGCCCACAGGTTACCACATCACGTCAGAGTTGTCTCCCCTCACACTTCAACACTCTCTTTCCAATCGGCAAGGGTGAAGAAAAACGGGCACTGAAGTTGTGAGTGGGAAGAGAATCAGCAATGAGATGATGAAGTAGAATAACTCCTCTTACCTCTTTCCGCAGCTACTTATCACCTCGTTAAATTATTCTACGTCAGTCCCACTACAGTTCATTTGAAAGAGCAGTAAGTTGCTGACTGTGGGCAAGTTACGACGAGTACGCGGATGTTACCTCTTTTTGGAGAGTACAAGAGTAATCAGGAAACACGCTTCCTTCAAGGAGGTCGCTCCAGCTTTCACTAGTTGTGTATTATGTTCTGTAGGTTTTATTTTGAGACCTCAACCAGGCCTAACACTGCGACCAAGGGACATGACTCATCAGTTGTGCAAATCGTCCCTTCATTAGGAGCCTCCTCCTGTAAAATTTGAACTTGAGACATGTAAAATTTAAAATTGATAATGACTCGTTATTTTCCAGGGAATCGGCTCCGCTCAACCTCCAGTGTCATACAACCAATCGCAGGTTCAATAGCCTTCGCCCGGCTTCCCTGTCTGAACCTCGTTGAACGTGAGGTCGACTGCAGCCAACTGACACTACTTGTGACGTGTCCTTTCAGGCTCACTCCCAGAACTCTTCTTTAATTCCGTTGTGTTGTAAATAGCTTTCTCTCAAATGTTGTCATCTAGTTGTGCGTTCTATCGACCCAACAAATAAAACTCGACACTTTACTCTTCTGAGGGGCATTGATCGTACTTGAAAGTTGTTTATTATGCGCTGGGGCTAAGACCTTCCTCTTATCAGAGTTCACGTGGTTTGAACGTTTGCTCATTACTTAGTTTCCTCCAATCAATGCCTCGGTTTCTTTATTCCGTGTTTAATTCTTATTTGGATGTTCACTCAGGGATTTTTCGTTGGTTGACCATGTGAGCTATAGCTTTGGCAGAAACCTGCAGTAACTGTTCCGATGCTTCACTTGAATCATTTTTCTATTGAGGTTAGTTAAATTCACAAACCTCTGGGAGTGTTGGAAGCTCCAGGTTTCCAGGATGTCACGTAGAAGTGAATTTGATTCAGAGTTCCCCGCTGGTTGCAGTCAATTGCAGTTCATAGGTGCAATTGTTTTGTTGGGAATAAAGAGTCTTGATGTTCGTATCAGCTTCAATATGATTTGACTGTAGTTGGATGGTTTCAGGGCAGTGCCAAGAGCCCTTGACTGATGAACGCAGCAGTATCGTTAGCTTTCATCTTGCCAGTTTCTCGTTCACTACTAGTTTACTAGCAGTTTCATAACTGTTACTTCCAAGGGTTCCTTGATCATAATCCAACTCTACCTCTCGAGTATGATATTTACTGCCTCTTTTTCGTTAAGATTTGTATGATCAGTATATTAGTTTGTAAACTCTTTTAGAGTGATCGTTTTTTGAAATTGGTTTCGCTACTCTGAGAAGCCCTGCCAGACTGTTTGCCATCGCCTGCATTGCTCACCTTTAAACTTTGGTGCTTTAGAATCGATCGACTTTCAGTTCCACTTTGTGAGTTTCGATAATAATCTGCTCAGTTTCTCCCTGTTTTGTGGTAACCACTCCGGTTCATTTTCTGTTTCAGTGCTGCGAAGTGGATGATCAGATCCCAATAGTTTTCCCTGGAGATTTCCTCACGCAGCTACCGCATTATAGTTCAGATTTAATATTGTCGAAAGTTTGAATTCTGATTGATTCGCGGTTGTCTAAATACGTCACAGGCTTGCAGTCCAACAGGTCGTTGAATTTGGTTTTGTGATATCAGCTCGGGAGTCCTATTTTTCGAAATTCATTTACAAACTCGTTGGATGGAGCGCAATGTTCTTCAGGCTCGTTGAAGAGTTTTTAGTTCTCATTTTTCCACTTTGTTAAGTGTAACATTTACCTCCTGCGCTGAATTCTCAAGTTAGTTTATACGAATGCGGCTGTTCCAGTTCACGACGAAATAAGCTGTCTAAACACAACTTAGCGTTCAGATTGTCAATTGTGTTCCCCTTCAGGTCCCCCAGCACTGAGAAATGTCCGACTATATTTTATTGTCTTCAAACTACTCGCAACAAAAACCATAATTCAAGGGATTCTTTTGAATGACCAGTCAACGGTTTGAGCGCTTTAAATCGCCAATTCCGATTTGGAATTACCAATATCCTGATCAGTCGGGGCAGCTGTAGTATTCTGAGACTACTCTCGAACCAATTTTTCTGTCACTATCCTTTAATTGTGTTAAGACTTTATCACAGGTTCGTGAGCTGTTGAATCCAGTTATGAGTTGCGGGCTTTTATTAATTAATTCTCTTTCTTGAAAACCATTTACGAAGTAGTTTTTGCGTGCAATGTTCTTCGAGATCGTTAGGGAGTTGCAGCAGTTCTTATCGCTTCACATTTATTTTCTGTCTACTGATATCAATATCCACTCAATGCTTTCCTTGGGTTCGTCTTCGTTTCAAATCTTTGTCACCTAAACAGCCACCATGTCTTACTTTCCTTTTACATTACCTCGTGAGTCATGACATTCGGTCAATCAATTCAAAATACTCGGCCAAAAATCACCTGTAACAACACAACGTTGTGTTCAGGTCGCTGGCTTTGTTTCCTTTCAGTTGCTCCACAGTTTTTCACGAGCGGCTGCAAGTTGTTTTATTGTTTGTTTCTTTTCCTTCTTCAAATTGTTGTTAGTTCTTTAATTGTATTTTTGGATGTTGAAAATGTGATTGTCGGGGCAGCTCCTAGTTGCCGTTCTGGAGTCCGTAAGTGCGGAACAAAACAAAATACAAATATTAGGGTGGGGTCGGTTAGAAATATATATATATAAATATGACTTTTAATTGAAATTTATTATATAATTAACGAATGAATCAAATGTTACTGTATTTAACTTATTTATGCTATTTGAATTCGATGTGAAAAATTATCATCAGAGTTTATCGATTACACAAAAAAAAATTAAATACTTTTTTAAATTGCGTTTTATTTATAGCCTTCGAATTTATAACGTGAACAAATGAGGAGGCTTCAAGATGAGAAAAGCGTTTTGTTGGCGAAGATTGTGCCCCGTGGGGTGTTGAGAAAAACTTAAATTCAACTGTAGTGCAAGTATTTTTACCTTCCTTGGCTCTACAAAGTAGAAAGGGAAGTTATGTAATCGGCCGAAAGAAAAAAAAATTGAGTTCTATTCGGATCTTTACGTTTTATCTTCAACTCGCGCCTCCTTGTGCCGCAGCAGCACTCGCAAGACGGCTAGTTTGCCGTCCCTCCGGTTTTTCCTCATTAACAAGTTGTATTGGCTTTTTTAACATCCGTGAGTGAGTTTGCAGTCCTTTAAGTGAGTTTATACGCAACATGTAGAGTGAGAAACTTTATTAAATACTTCAACGAAATGTACACGCTTGGAACGAGCGGTGCTGTAGCAACACACAACTTTCCGCCACCCCCGTAAGTTCGAACACCAGCTACTTATGCGGGTACTACATCTTCATTCAACGCATTTCAACAGAAACATGGAGAGCAAAAGGTAGGGACTAGTTAGCTGAGAGTACTCCGTAAGTTTGATCGAAATCGTTAGAGCCGTTTTTGAGAAAAGTGGAATACCGATAAATTAATATTCGACGAATCTCCTTTTCTGAGTTAACTTGGTTTATATCTCCGTTCAACATATATGCAGAAAGAAATGTGGGTATGGGTGGCTAAAAGACACTGTAAGATTGATAACATCTGGTGAAGCAGTTACCCTGGAATGTTCGAAAAAACGTTATTTTCGACACATTTTGATTTTTATCTCTGTTCAATGGACTGTCAGAGGAACATTTATTGAGAACAATATGTAGGTATTAACTATTTGAGAACATCCTGAAAGTTTGGTGAAAACCGCTGAAGCCATTTTGTCAAAAAGTGTAAAAAACCTATTTTTGCTTCATAGGCCTATATCTCTGTTCACCGTATTTTCTTGGAGATATGGTGACGTAAAGATAGGTATTGATTAGTAGAAGATAATTTGAAAGTTTAATCAAAATCGTTAAAGCCGTTTCCAAGAAAAAGGCGAAAAGCCCTAGTTTTGGGTACATTTTCGTCCCCTTCCCATCTACCAAATTCGCCCATAACCTTATTTTGGTGCCTACAAAAAATAACGAAAAAAAAAAAACCAGCTCGTTCGGTTCAGCCGTTCTCCCACAAATCAAACTACAGGCCCTGCACCGAAATTAGGTTTTTTGGACTCAGCAGGCTTCAATATGTAAAGATCTGAAGAAAACCCAAATTATTATACTTTCCTTTCTCTTTGGGCGAAAAGTAAAAAAAAACGTAGGTAACCACTTAGTTCTTTCTTACTACACAATGGCATAGAATTTTCATCACATTGTATAACTTTTTTTAGTGGTTACAAAACGTACAGTGATATTAGCAGAGAAAAAACGAATCAGTAACATCCCTGCAGACGATTACTTCATACTCATTGAGAAACATGGGCCTGAAAAAATATGCCTACTGCCACTCGTCCTATTGTACGAGTAAATTTACCTAATCACTGTCTTCTGTGGTGTCTCCTTCGCGACCATGAGTGCAAGATTCACAAATCATTTGGCAGTGGTTTTTCGCAAATGTATTTATGGCAAACATTGCATGTAAGTTTCGTCCTGTGGTTTTTTTAGCCCACAATTGTAACAAACGGCGTTCTGGTTGAGGGGAGCTCCTCCAGGTGGAAGATCAGCCAATATTCAATTTTCTTGTTCTTTTAAGGTAAAACTCCATAACAATACTGGATACAATCAAAAAGTACTTACATTTCATAGTCGGAGCACAACAAAAGAAGCAACTGTACCGCTTGCGACACGGCTAATAGTCGTTATTCACCAACTTTGGAGTCGTAATGAAGTGTGAAGATGCGACGCACGTGTTAAAAGCGACCGACATATGCCAGAAAAATGAATCATTATAGAATACGGACGATTCCCGCCTATCCATTGCCCATCGTTTCTGTTTTACAAGTTTTTTACTTTCCTTGGCTCCACAAAGTGTAATCGGCTGAACCAAATCAGCTCAAACTTGATATCTAGCAGGTTACCGCCGAAAGTCAACTACAGTTATAAGGTAATGCTACCAGTGGCGGACATGCTAACGAAACCTGGTTATATTTTCATCTTAATGAACTTATGCCTCGTTTAATGTTTCACTTTTGTAGGTTTTCAGACACTCCAACTATTTTTCTATATCTTGGCTACCCACTTCACCACTAAAATTGTTTATTTCATTTTAAAAACTTACGGCTTATGAAACCTAGTAAACACACCAGTGACGGACACTGAGAATTAGAATAGAACTGCGCTAATAGCGGACACCAGGTGCTCCAGTAGCGGACAGTGCACCAAAATCATTAAAATTGAGTTTTAATATTAAGTTTTAGTAATTATTAAGTTTCAGTATTGAGTTTTAATTAATTTTAATTTTCAGACAATAAATTAGAGATTTATTCTTCATAGCACTGAGGTATTAAAAACTTTATTTAAAACTAAAAACTCATGAATTCGGTGGTAAAGTAGAATTTCTTCTTTTTTCAAGAATATTGTTTTAGTTCTACTGATAACTTCTCACAGTATACACATAGAATCAGGTCACCTTCGTAGTTATCATTCTTTGCGAAACAAGCACTATGATATTTTTTATTGCACACGTCACAGGCGAATCCAATTCTGTTTTTCGACAGTGAAGCCCCACATTTGAAGCATAGGCCTTTCGTCTCGATCTTGGGGGTTGAGTGTGTCATAGCACTTTCGTCGATATGTGACGAAATTTCTTGAGTTTCTTCAGTGATGCAAGATCTATTTAGGTGTGTGTCATTGCTTACTCCCACCCCGATGGTTGGGGAGCTTTTTAAAGTCTCAATTTCTTCGTGGTCGTCCTCGGGATCGGAGGGTATCTCTATTTCTGATGATGATGACGACGAATGATTGCTTTCTCTTTCTGTTAATTTTCTTTCCTCTTCTTGAAGATTTGCTGGTTTTTCTACATTTTTCGAGTTTTCTATTTTCTTGCTGTTTCTCCTTTTCTGCTTTCTTCCTTTCTCTAAGAAGTGCCCTTTCTGCTTTTTGCTGTTCTGTATACAACTTTCTTTTCGTTTTTTTCTCGTGGTACTCCCTCCAAGACTGAGAAGTTATGACACTTGGAAGTATCTCTTTGGTTCGTTTCTTCTTCGGATTAGAAAAGGCTTCAGGCCAAATGAAAGCCTTTTTAAAAGGGCTAGGCACAGAGTTGGCTATATTATGAGCGATTCGATCGTTCGTCATTGGGCTCACAGTAGGTTGGATGTCATTTCCTCGGGATGTTGAGGGTTCGGGATGAGTTCAAATTCGCCACTTGAAGGGGTCCCTTCTGCAAGGGGTTTCATGACTTGATGTTGTGCTGACTGAGGCGATGAACGGGACGTAGCCTCTTTCATCTCCCTCCACAGCTGAAATAGAGCTTGATCCTCCTGAGCTCCGCAAACGTCTTTACTCTTGAAATGTTCGACTTTACTTTCCCCAATAAAATGTTCCATTACCCGAAGAGCCGATAACATTCCCGTTGAAGAAAGAGTCTTTTGATTACCGAGGTTGCCCATGGGGGTTGTCATTAGCGGTCCGGCAGGTTGGAGGGTGTCAGGGCAAACTACCACATTTGGATTCCACGGAAACAAGCCGCATTTCCTGAAGCCATTCACTATAATTTGTGGATCCATCTCCCTCAAAACTTCCCTAAGAAGTGGTGCAAAATCCTTCTTTTTCAGTTTAGGCTGGGAAACGTTCCTGATTCGCCATTTATTGGTTTTCTCCTTCCAGGAGCTCTTCAAAGAATGAAAGACCGAAACATCCATGGGTTGAATGAGATGAGTTGCGTTGGGATAAAGGGCGACAAGTATTATCCCGTGGTCGATGCAAAACTCACTGCAGTGGAGTGTCAGGTGAGAGGTGTGACCATCAATAAAGAAAATAACTGGTCTTTGAATGCTCATCTCTTCCAACCAAGGATCAAACACGTTGCTGATGAACTCGAAGAAAGAAACCCCTGTCATCCATCCTTTTTCACTTTTCCCAATGGCCCAATTGGGAGGAACACTATTCGCTAATTCTTGAGGAATACGCTCGTAGCGGAACACTAAAAGAGGTGAAGCCAATTTTCCCTCGGCATTTGCTGTGATAAGGACCGTGATGCACTCTTTTTCATCCCCGCCCACTTGGTACACAGTCTTGTCTCATTTTGGGGCCAACACCTTCGATCCTTTGGGATTTAGAAAAAAAGCGGTCTCGTCTGCATTGAAAATACGGCGTGGATCTTTCATAATATCTGAGATATTATTGCCTTCCAAGTATTTATGGACTGAAAGAAACCAAGGGCGCAGATCTTCTGTGGAAATGCTTGCACGTGGGTTGGTCAAATTTTGTGCAGTTCTTATTGAAATTGTGGGATTCCTTTTCATAAAACAATTGAACCATTTGCGACCAGGACGATTATTTTTAAATGGTGTGGTCCTGTCGCTACCCTCCAAATACCGTTGCACACTATCGAGCAACTCTGTTTTGGTTTATTATTCATTCTGAATAATAACCCTATGTTTTCGGTCACGAAAAATTTTTTACAACCCCCCCTCAAAATTTGATACTTTACGTTTCATGACATGGAGATTCCAAATTTGCAATGTCCGTCCGCCGTCCCCCGTCCCCCGTCCCCCGTCCGCCGTCCGGGCCGTTTTGTGCCTTTAACGTGGTCTAAAAAATTCGTTCTTTCGCCCAAAAATCCGATTTGGTATCTAGTTGTGCCCGCCATCTCCGCAATCCGATCGGACGAAGCCCGTGGTTGTAATGGGCAAAAACGGTTAAAAAATTAACGAAACGCAGTATAACGCGTTACGTCTTTGAAGTCCCTCGCTCCCGCCCATCAAAGCGATCGTCACTGGTCCGGCAACACCGCCGCCCGCCACCCCTTTCCACTCGACTCACAGCGTTCGCCCAATTAGCGCCGGGGTTTTCTTTTTTTTTGTCTTCCCTAGGAAGCGCTCGTGTTTCGTATATAACCTTTGGCACTACGATTTGTCTCTTTATCGTCCGATTGCCTTGTTCTCGTCTTCACCTCCACGAATGACTCTTTCTCTCCGTCTCAACGGTAGCAAAATATCTGTTATCTTCGATTGAACTTTTCATTATTCGCTTATTTTTTGTTTATTTTAATATTACGATTCAGTTCTTTTCGGCCTTTTTTTGGGTTTCATTATGATATTTTTCGATGCTGAATCGAACAGGATGGGTCTCGGAGCATTAATGCTAGGTCAAGCTGATTATCCGAATAATAAACCGTTGTGTAATAATTTGCAGCGTTTTTGAAATACAGAACCCTGCGCGTGCCATGCTAACCACCCATTCGGTAATCATCGCTTCCTCATTAGCGGTGAGAAACGAATCTGGACCTATTTTGGTTTTAACTGGTCGAATACCTTTTACCTTGTAGTGCAGGGACACTCTCGGGACTTCGTGCTCTCTTGCAGCCACAGCAACAGGTTTACCAGCTCGAACTGCTTCAATCGCGTCAGCCATCTGCTGTACTGAATAATACAGCCTTTTCACACACATAGTCTTCTTTCGAAGTTTCTTGCTAGCCTTCTTCCTAATGAGAGAGGGAGGAAGAGGTAAGAAAGACAGTCATGCATCATGCTTAAGGATCAAACTTTCAATGAGAATGTGAGTGCAGAAGATCCGGCCGATCAGATAGGTACCTATGATGCGTAATTTTCATTGAAAGCTCGTTAAAAAGGATGGAAAATGGTAAGGTAGGGAGAAATAGAATAACACCTGTTAATTATTTCCGTTATTGGAACCAAGAAAAAAGAAGCCTGCTTCGAGAGCGGACATGAGAGTCCGTCATTGGTGCAACACAAAAAAAAGTTTGAGCCAAAAACGGACAAGCATGTCCGCCACTGGAACATTGCAGATTCGTATGAACCAGTAGAGGACATGGCTTTTATACTGTTAATTTAACATTATTTTCAAAAATTCTTGAATATAATCACGAAAAAACAATATAGAAATACAACAAAGGTCAAAACAAAACGTAAATATTTATAACTAACGAGAAAAACCTTAACACCAACCTCAAGTTTCTTGCCATTTCTGTGAAGAAAACGCTTGGTTCATGAACGGCTAAATGACTCACACTACTATTCAAATGAGTTCTGGATATTCTGTCGTCTGGCCTTTTTCGTTATTCTTGTGTTTTGGTTACAAGCATCTACCGTTCCGTTTAGAAAAAACGCCTGCTCATTAGAGTCGCCCAATTTGTTATTTTGAAGCATTTTACATCCAAGTGTCCGCCACTAGGGCAGTGTCCGTTATTGGTGCTACTACCTTAGTGATCGAAACATCAAACATGGTTTTCTCAATAACGGCTCTAACGATTTTGATTAAATTTTTTATATTGATAGCTATCAATAAGGCAACTATACCAAAAAATTCCCATTTGTGGAAAAATGATGAGAGCAGCACAATAAATTACCAAAGTTTTCGTCAAAAATAGATTTTAGCGCGGTTTTTTCCTTATAAGCTCCGCTGAAATGTTACTAGAATGTTGAAAAAAAATTAGTGTAGTAAGAAGCCAGTGCAGTTTTTTTTTTCAATAAAATCTGCTATGATCCGTCCAGCGTTCTCACAAAATGTGGTCGAACATTCTTCAAAGGCATGAACTGCCTATCTGAAGGGCAAGCCGACTGTACTTGTAGAGCTGATCTCAGTGGTCCACAAAGCCTCATAATACAAGGAGGTGGCGTTGTGCTGCTTCATGAATGTGGGAAGTGCCTTTGGCAACAGCTCCATCGAGGCAAAAGCAACGCATAAGGGTATAGAACCTCAGGCCATGAAATGGACTATGTACATGCTTAGTACTAGGTTACTCACAGCTTAACTAGGAGAGGACAGGATCACAGTGGTCCCCATTCGGGCCTGCCTTTAAGGGGAGCCTCCCTGTGGCTGGATATGCGGATGATCTTGCATTAGTAGTCAGAGGCAAATTTGCCTACAATGTATTCAATGGAAGCAAGGATCTGTGAATACCATCATAAGTGTGCGAGACTCCAGTTGATGACAGAAGTAAACCACAGCTGTGTGAGCGTGCAGAGGGATGTGCAGTAAATCTTGGGGCATCACACTCAAAATTATGGATTGGCTCAACAAGCGGATAATAAGACCTCGTGCCTCATATGCCTCTGCCACAACTTTCAGTTGTTATCTAGCATCCGTGTTTAACGTTGGGAATTGTAAGTGAGAGGGCTGTGGCAGACTGCAGTGATGAGGGGGGGGGGGCTGGTCTGGGCATCATGGGACCCGATATATCAAGCAGAAATTCTAGCCACAAAGATCTGTGTTGAAGAGATCCTGAGAATAGGACTCAAGGGCAAGCGGATCTACATATCTTGGTCAGTCAGGCTTCCTTAAAGGCCATCGCGACCTACACCTTCAGATCCTGCCAACTCAATGCCCATAATATGCTTTGCTGTATTTGTGCACAGAATCCCATCAGGCTTGAGCCCCACATAGGAGTGATGAGAGGTCACCTAAAGTAGCAGGTGGCCTGATGGGAGACAGGAAAACACGCCCATTGGCACAGCCAGCTATGACTAAGACAGGCCAAAAGGCTCATTGTGCCTTCCTGTTCAAGGGCGAAGGTAATGCTTACACTCTCTAGACAGGATGTAAGATTCCTTATTAGCTTCCTCACTGAACACTGCCCACTGAGATATCATCTCAAACAGATCGGCATTTCAGAGGTAGGTGAGTGCAAATTGTGCGCAGAGAACTTAATGGCAGGGCACATCCTATGTGACTACCGTGTCAGCCAGGCGCTTCAAAAATTTTTACTAGGGGTCATCGAACCCAAAACCATAGCAGTCTGCGGCGATAGACATGCTCAGCTTCCTAAAAGCAGCTGGTATGTATGATGTCTAGGGACATCGTCAAAATAGGCCCATGCGTGGCTGCAGTGACAAGGTCTATCTTTGGGGGGGTTAAAGCCCAATAAATACAAACATCCTCTCAAAAATCGCGTTGATAGTTCTTTGGTTATTAGAAACAGTTCAAACCATTCTGGAACGTTCAGACCTCAATACTAGATTCTAGCTGTCAAACGTGGAGTTGACACTTTTTAGGTTGGTTGGTAGAGTTGTAAACATCACATCAAGCGTATGCGGGGCCCATCAGTTTTTTTGAGGGTTTCGTGAACTGGCAGTGCACCCAGCCTAGACCTAACACGAGCTGACATCAATGTGAGTTCAGCACGGTACTGAGCTGGAATCAATAGTATAGCATCATCAGGTAGAGCGACATCTGTTACTCAACTGCTGTGGGCTGAACACAGGGGGTTTCAGGAGCCTTCTTCCTTGGACGCTCAGTCCTCTTGTCTTCTTCACTGGCTATAAAGCCCCCTTTGCTTTGGATTATTGGACCCCTCGCTATTGGGCTGTTCTAACATGCTGCAGCTTTGTGCCATCCTGGTCATTGACCATGGTGCCAGCCATCAGTTTCCAGAATCTCTCAGACAGCTCCACCTTGGTTTTTGGTGTGGTGCGCCTGCTAGATGAGCTCTCACTCCTGTCAACTCCAAGTCGTCTCTCACCTCTTCCCAACGTAACGTTTGACCAAATGCTTACGTCACTTGTCTACAACATCAAACAGAACCAGTTCTGCAGTCATCTTTCCCAATCTACTATCATGAAACACAAAATGGAATCCAGGAAAGCAATAATCAAATCAACACTTACGGATATTTCAACGGCGTTTGTTTTATTCTTGTGATTGAAAAGGTTTATGTAGGTAGAGCACAGCGAGAGGAGCCTTACTTAATCTAATGTTAGTACTCGTTCAATATGTCATAAATTACTGAACAGCTGGCCACTTGAGGTCAGAATCAGCAGACAGATCGAACGATGAGCTCGCTTCGCTGTCTACTGCCTCAACGTGTTAAAAGAAACTTAGAAAATAAAATTAAAGTACGCCCCATTTCAAGTACTCAAATCAAAAATTAAGGCGCTGAAGTGAGACGGAAGCCAATTATTGGTCGACGAGGGCATCAGAGGCGGAACACTGACCGCACCAAAGGTCAGAAGACAGCAAAAATTGTTCGAGTTCAGAATATTTAGGAACCGACACACATAAAGAGGAGGTAGGTGGAACAAATTGAAGTTATCTGTGGTTATTGAATGGCATTTCTAGATGGGATACGCCTCTCTCTAAAGTTGTATGATGAGCACGTAATAACACATCCTAAAACTTGCAATCTTCTAGCTATCAACTGTGCTGTTTATACACCTGTATCTGGGACAAATTGGCTCAGCCCTGAATGGGTTCTGGAAGATGCTCAGAGCTTCCCGGGTTTCTACAACCCTCGACCAAGTTCCCTTTGGCTCGAACCAATGTTGTACGACTGAACACTTCACTTATCTCTGCAGCAACAAATGCCAACAAGAAAGCGAAGAAAGCCATGTTGTGAAACTAATAAACGTTCTCTCGAGCTGTCACCAAACCGAAAGATTGCTCTAAAACGTGCTTCGTTATCGCCTGTGTATTGACGCTCAAGAAGAGCTAGAAATGAACCCTGGACCTCCCACTGACATTTTTGCTTGTCTCACTCGCACGAGGAGCACTTTGCATGTTATTGAGTTTGGTCATTCTATTAGGATCTAGGTATTCTCATGACTGGGCGAATTCAAGGGAGGGGGGTTAACAAGCAGAAGGAGTTAAGTCGTATTCCATGCACATTATTTTTGAGACTGTTTATCACAAACCACATTACGTTACACAACTAATACGTTATTGCATGTTTGTAATGAGATTTCTCGTCAGGCATAACCATAAAAGGTGAACCCGTCATAAGACTGAAGAAGCAAAGATTTTGCACTACCCACGAGGTTCCTGCACCAAATAATTTGCCAGGGTGAGCTCATAAACTGAGTAATAACGTATCTGACTGCAGCACTTGAAGAGGTTGGAGTTTCGACTCTGTGGTGTTAGAATCACTAAGTGCTAAAAGGCACCGTGCGAGTTGTGGCCAGGGAATACACGATGAAGAGGAGTTGATTAACGGGAGGCAAGCTGTAATTTTTCAAGGTTTTTGGTACCATTGTTACTACAAACGTGAAAAATGTGTCAGGGTAGGTGTTAACGACGCTAAATTTGACAATATCGTCTAGAAGTATTCACTCATGCTAAGTTTGGTGCAGTTGAACAGAAAGTGCTGGCATCTCTGGCCAAGCAAAGGCCCAAGAGCAGGAATATCTACCCAACTTCAGGTGAAGTTGAAGATGGCCAAAGTTGTAGATGGCCCAGACAGAACTCCTTGCAGTAATTTTTTGCGGGCATGTCTTGGAAATACCGAATCGTGTTGGAGCGTGAGTTTAATTTTTAGACGACCTGAAACGTCTTTCTTTGTAAATCGCAATTTACTTTTGTTTTGTTTGCTCTTTTCGCCTGCTCTTTGCTTTTCAATTGTTAACTCCATAAACTTTATTTCCAACGACCTCATCTTACCTCTGGCAGGCGATTTGAAATATAATTACGCCGAAACGTTCACTTCAGTTCATTTAGAAATTGCCACATCAATGTCCGGTAGAATAACCCTTTTCCTTCTTCTGTCACTTTTCGGCAGTCTTTATTTTTATTGTCCCCCCCTGCCACCCGCCCCGAGGGCGTGCAGGACAAGTCCCTGTTTCACTGTGGCCACATTATGACACTGACCCTTTCTTAGTAGAAGGCGTCGTGCATACTCGTTCCCTTTAGGAAGCCGAGCATGTCCTTCACAGCAGATTCCGCTATGATTTGGGGTTCAATGGTCCCCTGAGCGAAAAATTCTTAACGTTTGGCTGCCAAGTCAGGGCATTCACATAGGATGTGCTCTGCTGTCTCGTCTCTGTGATGCCCATCTTGTTGAGGTGATATCTGAGTGGGCAGTGCCCAGTGAGGAAGCTTGTCAGAACTCTCAGATCCTGCCTAGAGAGTGTCAGCATCGCCTTTGCCCTTTGACAGGAAGGCGTGGCGAGGCGTGCCGATGGGCGTTGTTTTCCTGTGTCTCCCATTGAGGAACCAGACGGTTCAGGTGACTCTTCGTCATACGGTTCAGGCCCGATGGGTAAGGATTCTGTACCCCTTTTCGCAATGTGGTCAGCCTTTTCGTCAGGCAGGCGCCAACCTGTTTGAGCGCATGAAGGCATTCCCATGCCAGCTTAGACCTAAAACTATAGGCTGCAATAGCATTCAAGGCGGCCTGGCTGTCTGAGAATATGTAGATCCGCTTGCCCTTGAGTCCTTTATTCAGGATCTCTTCCACTCAGATCTTTATGGCTAGGATTTCCGCTTAAAATATCGTGGCGTACTCTCCCAGTCTTTATTTAGTCCATTGTGTCTTCATGATGACCGATTGATATCAATGGACGCAGTATTTTACCAGAGCCCCTGTTTACCTCAATGCCTCAGACTCCCTAGATCAGACGTGGCTGAGATTACGTCGGATTTTATGCTAATACTCTGAACCCCCACGTGTTGTAGCGACTTTAAAAAATGGCCAGAGAAGAAGTTCAAAGTAGAAGGATGTTGACCATATTGACCTTAGAGGACTGGGACTGCGAACCAACTAATTTATTCTGAGATGTAGGCACTTACAGGAGAGGGTCATTAGTTTGTGCTTTTCAGAGCTTTTTACATGTTGTTTTTGCATGTTCTAGAGTGGGATAGTCTCTACTCCACTCAAATGTTATTCTCCCTAGCAAGAGTGTGATCCTTAGTCAAGGCTATTGCATGGTGTGAAGTATGGAAGACATTTTTCTAATTCAGGGGAATAAACAGCACCATACGAAGATGGGGAGAACTGGAGGGACAAGCTAAGAACCATCTCCTGGTCGATATGCATTGCAAACGAACTGCTCTCTCATCGATCTTATAGTTACTGCCGACCTAATGACAGGCTTTATCCGTCCAGAGAGGACTTCAAATAGAGAATGCCTCTTATATAAGCACAGCTTCCCGATTTAGGAATCAAAGCCCCCAACTTCCCATTAACTTTGAGATAAGGAAATTGACCCCCTGTAACCACAACCTAGGTCACTGTTCCCTCGCTTTGGCTCCCCATCTCACGTCTGACCAAGGACCTTTGAAGTAGGTACAAATTCAAACGACCACCTCTTTAACTCTCCTTTTAGGAAACGTTGCCCTTCAAACAAAGAAGCTCGTGTGTCCGCCTCTAACACCACGCAACATCAAGTAATGAAACAAACAAAACAAATCGAAAACAGAAAAACGAGACAAGCCTTCAAATAAAAATTAAATTCCCTCGGAGGCAGAACAATCAAATTGACTAGCAGAAGTTGCACTAAAATCTAGCGGAGGTCGCCCTAAAAACTAATGTGCTTTCACATAATAACAGCTGACGCGATACACAACTTATCACATTCACATTTACAAACTAAGATACGTATTGCAATAACAGACAATCACAGTCGTCCTCTCAAAAATATTACTCGTCTCTTCACACAAAAATTAGGCCTATTTATCTTTAAAAATGTGTTTTTGCTTCCGAGACACCAAAGGCTTCGAAAGTTTTGGTTTTTTTCCCCTCCCATCAACATTTATACTCGTAGTTTTATTTTATTATATTTGTATATTCATAAATATATGTACTATACGTATTTATATGTAAGTATATATACACACACCCAGATGCCAAGTGAAAGAATTGAGAGCAGGAACACAGACCCACAATGGTTCCATTCTCAGAAGTCTCACGAAGGTATTTATTCCTACCCTCATTTCTTACCCTTTGTATTTGCGTAGTGACTCGTAGTGAGCCCAAAAACTAACATTTATGTGTATATATATTCACACAAACACTAAGGGGAGGCTTTAGGTCCGGCAGAAAAAGGTTTACGGGATCTCGGGCAGCACACATACGAGGCGGCGTAGTCACAGCCAAATGATCTCTCATCACAACTGTAATCATTGGGCATCAAGCATTCGATTCTAGACCTACTTACTGGTAATTGTTTTTCTGTCTTGTCGGGGAACGATTTGTGTCATGACTCTGTCCAAGACAGAGGAAACCCATCCCTCGGACAAAGTTAGACTGTCAATAAGCCAAGTGGTACGTGAGAAGCACACATCTTGAAAGTGAGGGTTCGTTTGGGTGTGTGGAGCATTCAGAGGGGAAATAATTGCCTGAGATGGTTGCGATTTAACCAAATGGCACGATTCCCCAGCTAACAAGCTCACTAAGTTTCTAGGCAGCGTCTGCTTCCACATCACTCCCACACACAGGATAACCTTTGCAAGCATTTTAGCTAGTTCAAAGGGAAGAGAGGAGACTTAGCTCTCTCAATCCTCATGTAAGCAACTTCCTGTTCAAATGTGTTACTTATTGACTGAAAATAAATTAGGCTACGAGTAGTGCACCGTCAAAGCGCCCCTGACTCGAGTAACCCCATCATCTGTCCACAACCACACGAATTGGCAGGTGGTGTATTGCTAACTTCAAGGGCAACACTGCCACTGTGAACCTTTCTGCGTTCCGACACTAATCCACCTTCTACCCTCAGTATTTGTGTAGTTGCTCCACCACCAAACAAGTTGAGGTACCAACATATATATACATATACGTGTTAAGTATTACATACTTATTACGTTGAATTCAGAATATTAATACTTTTTAGATTTGAAGTTAGTTTTAGGGTAGTTATTTAGTAAAATGGTAGCTCTATCACTAACCGAGAGAATGAGAGGATATGATTTGGTTGTTTCAATATTTCAACAATACACAACACGAAGAAGGCAAATGGCTTATCGACGAGAAAAGTCTATTTAATTAGGTGAGAGGTAGTGAGTGGTAGTGTTGGTGTTGAGTGATTAGGAAGGGAGGGGAGGAAGGAAGTGATATCGTTGTATTAATTCATTGTTAACGTTGGGCCCTCGGCAGAGGGACATGGATATTGGTTCATTGGTGGTGTTCGATTGAGGCACTGAGCTGGCAAAAAACGAGCGAAGAAACGTCGAGAGGAATAGAACTCACACCCCTGATCTCCGAATGTTAAATGCACAGTGAGCTAAGGGGGCAGTCCTTTAAAAGCCAGAGCAGTGGGGGGAGGTCATCTCACATATCCATGACATTTGACAGCAGATTCAAATGGGGGAGCTGCGAACAGCAGCAAAATTCGGTTATTTATTGACACAGAGGACGAACATTCTCCTGCCTCAGGAGGTTGAGTTCCTCTCCAAGGGATGGAATTTTATTTTACTGCCACTTCACGACAGATCAAAACTGGAGGTAACTGAAGAAACACATCAAGTTTTCAAGGTAATAATACTGCGTTACTGTAGTACACGATGATCCTGATTTCCAAAATTAAGGCCCTTTTGCGTGAAGTTGGAGATTTAAGGATCTCTGGGGGCAGGTAACAAATAGTTCCAATACTGTAATACCAAGTCTGAGGTGAGAGCTTCAGTAGGGAATCTATTACGAGTTTCCCCTAACACTTCTGATAGTCCAAGAGCCTTCAGGAGTGTTCGACGAAACAAACAAGGAGATCCTTCTCTCCACCACTGACAGTAGTCGCTGCACGCTCATTCAGATGCTGCAGTGCTGCTGGCCACTATGTTATCTGCCTGTTTCCTCACACTATCTCACATCTCCCTCTCTCTCTCTCTTCATAAACCAATTGACAACTACGCATAGAAATTAGGTGACACTACCAGTCAGAAACGAGGTGCCTTTCGCCAGACGCTTCCCAAGACATTGTAGGGCGGAGGAAATACGCGACAAATAATTGTTTATAACCATCAATAACACAACGAAGATGTTTTGGCGAGGGCAAAAACATCGTTTTATAGTAGGCAAAGGAATGACTTCAAAAAAGCCCCACCCCTTGGTTCACTGGCCAGATACCATAGTCTCATAAGGTAGTAGAGGTAGGTGAACTCATTGGGAGGTCAATACGTAGGAGGGCTCAAAATGGAAGCCTCCATCCTCAAGCTCAGGGCCCAAGGAATTGGGTCAGGAAGCAAATAGACATGGAGATTGGATTTCAGTACCAACTGGACAGCTCTTACAATCAGAAGCCCGACTCATCAGTAGGTAATACTATTTGGTCTAATGGGGACCTTAAAAATGGCTCAGGGGGCCTCAGAGCCTTCGAATGTAGTGGTGATGGAAAGCTGCTTGGGCCTACATTAAGCAGAACAAGTTCCTCGCCCAAGAAAGCTGGATAACACCCCTATTTCAGTGCTATGGTTACCAATCTAATTATAATCCACTTCATTAAAAGGAGATTAAGAAAGAGTCACGATATTAGCCTCGTATGACCTGCATGAGGCAGTTTCTTTCAGTTGTGCCAACAGAAGGAGCATTATATTGATGCCCAATAGTGCTTTACCGCCATACAGAAGCACTGATGTGCTGCATCAATCTAACAGTCTAGTAAGGTGTTAATCATAACAACTCTGCAACATAGCAAGGAGCGACATGGACACTACACACCATACCTATTACTCCCCGTCTCAAACACAATTCGCTCGTTTTAGACGCTCTGCGGCCCTTTGAACAGGCTTAATCTAAGAAAGGTCAACTAGTTATTCTGCTATGTGGCACAACGAGGGCAACAAAACAGGTGGGCCTGTGAATCTTACTGTCTAACCACCGACTATCTGAAGGTGGAGAGGGAGGCAATAATTCAGATGATGAAGCGTCGAGTGGATCGAATGAGAGCGTCTAAATTATTCCTCGAAACACCAACCTGCTGAACGAATGAGATAATTCCATGACGTCAGAAGGGTTGGGGGGCTTGACATCCTTCACTATACTCCAAGTTTCGAGAGTACAGGACAAAAAGAGTTGCAGAGCCCTGAGAATGATGATACACGAGCATGAAAGGGCTGAAAACCCCAGAATCACTGGACCTCACCCACAGCTCATCATCCTTCAAGAGAACCCTCAATCAGGGGTTCGTAAATAGAACTTCAAGAAGATGAAGGGAACTAGACAAAGCCCCTGGCACAACCGTTACCAGGCCATGACTCAGCTGTGAGGATCTACAAGCGTTAGCTTTAGAATCCCTCGGGTTCTGCTTCCCCCAAATAAAACCCTCTGCAGAATGTTTGGGGAAGGTTGAAGGAACTACATCCCACATAATTTTCGATTCACTGGGTTCAGCTGTGCGGGGAACTTAATTCTTATGTCTGGACTGATCTGCTCAAACCTAGTCACAGCGCCACTGAGTGGGTACCTGCGCCACTTACTCTGAATGACCACTCGAAGTACTGTGTCTTCAGCAGGTTGACACAACAGTTGACAACACATAGCTCATATTCAATCCACCCCTCTACGCTTCAACGCTCCTGAACGTTAATCAGATCCTACGAAACGTTGACAATAAAAGAAACAGTTATGAAACACAGAACTGGAATATCGCTAGCCCCAACTACTTACAAAACGAACACTTACTGTAAACTAATTTTTCACCTTTTGTTAGGTTTAGATCTGATTGCCTTTTTACCACACGGAAATTGGTCCATCTTTAGTGATGCATTGCAGTTAATGACTAAAATGCTTGCTTTAAGGCAATAGATTTACAAATACACAATAAACGAAGTCTTAAATTTGTTCCTACGCGACAACGAGACAAAACTATAAAATACCGCAAATAAACGGAAATACTGATCAAAACAAATGAGATTGAAACTCCGGGCCCTACAAAAAAATATACACAAGCGACTTAGAAAGTAATACGTACAACCTTAATTTTCGACACACTGACAAAATAAAAATAGTGCGATGAAGTGAAACGCGCTGTCGAAAAAATAACGACTAAATGCGATCAACGAGTCGCCAGACGAGCGCTTTTCCCTCATTGGTGCGTCTTTTTCGACCCTCTGGGTTTGATGCTTTCTGAGATCTGCCACATGGCCTCTTCGGACAGGAAGTCATCGAAGTTGCTGAAGAAAGCGATGATTCGCTCATTTTTCTTGAAGTTGTAGGTCCTACAGGGGGAAAACAAAATAATTTAGAAATGAGCTCGAATAACTTTTTGAAACCTCTAAACAAAAGCGAGATTTTCTGGAGCGGCGATTGATGCCCGCAATGATAAAACTAGGATACATCCCCGCAGAGCTTAGGAAAGCCTATGTCCTCTTCCTTCCCAAACTAGGGAAAGGAGAGTACACTTCGCCTAAGGATTATAGGGCTATAAGTTTAAGTAGCGTTTTTATAAAGATCATAGAAAAAGTAATCGAAAGACATATTAGGGATGATGTACTAACCGACTCACCACTACATAAAGAACAATATGCATATTGCATAGGGAAATCGACCGAAGGAGCACTCCACAACCTCATTACAAGAGTAGAGAAAAAAATAATAAACAGTAAAGAATATGTGGTAGGCTGTTTTTTCAATGGACAGGGGGCATTTGACAACGTCCAATTTGCATCCATTCAGCGAACAAAGCCTGAATGGCCACGACTTCGGTCATTGTTCCCTCGGCCTTGGCTGGTGCCCTGATATCTTCTTCTTCTTGATGCCCCCCTTACCCCTTTCTCGTAACTACATTTCAGCCACTCTCTGCAATACGCCTGGTGGGGATATCAAAGGAGCGCAGACAACTTAAAACACTGCTCTTCGCTTCGCGTTTTAAATCAACTGCCAGAAAGTGATGGCTTTTCAGGTGAAACTCTCTTTTTACTTTCCTTAAACCCGACGTAGTAGGAAGAGAAAGTTATGCAATCGGCTGATAAACGTTTCTTCAGATCTTTACTTGTCAAGGGCTAATGAGTCCCAAAAACACCATTCGGGAGAAAAGTGAGTGCGTTTGATCGCGATTGAGACATAACTGCTTCAACAAATCGTCTAAATGACACAATAATACCATACAACACTCATCTGTGGGGAAAATGACGAAAGCAACGCAATAAATTATCAAATGTTTCGACGAAAATCGATTTTTGTGCCATTTTCAACAATCTTGCCCATATAATTCCCAGAAAAATCAAGACGGTAGTCCAATAAGCTACCTACGCGTTCTATTTAATTAAAGAGCTGGATCTGCAAAAAAATAGCTTAGCTAGTTTCGGCATCCCCTGGTCCCTATCACTGCTAAGTATGAAGCGTGGAAGCTGCAGTGGAACTGCTATACTTGTGCACCTTGTCTCTCCATTGTTGGGATGCTTGGCTGTTATCCAAGAATACTGACGGTTGGCATAGTGAGTCTCTGACTCTTCTGGTGCAGAACCCTTTGGTATTTGAGTGAAATGGGCTTTTTACTTTCTTTGGCTCTACGAAGTAGAAAGGAAAGTTATGTAATCGGATGAAAACACATTTTGGAGTTCTCAACAGATCTTTACGTTTCAGACACTGCTGAGTCCAAAAAACACTACTTGGGAAAATGGTTTGTGTCTCTGTCTGTGAAAGCGATTGACAGAAAACGGCTGAACCAAATCAACTTAAACTTGATGTATATAGCCCGCAGGTCACCATGGGACGCCAAAATAAGGGCATGAGCCAAATCCACTCAAAACTATGGTTGTCACAGTGATCGAAACACCAATTTTTTTTTTCTCGAAAACGGCTTCAACGATTTTGATTAAACTTTTTATATAGACAGCTCCTGATGAGTTGGCAGTACCGTAAAATTCCTTATCTGTGGGAAAATGACGAGCGAAGCACAATAAATTACTAAATATTTCGACGAAAAACGATTGTAGCGCAGTTTCTCCTTTTAAACTCCGTTAAAATGTTTCAAGTATCATCAGAAAAATTCAGGTGGTACTCGAACCGAGTACCTATACAATGAGTCTTTAATAAGACTCATAAGATATACGAGGGGTTCTCGGGAAATTCCGGAATTTCAACCACTCCCGTTTCACTCTCTAAAAGTTTTCACCCGATAACGCTGGGAAAGTAATTATTATCCCTTTCAAAAAAATTGTGTTTACAGCCTAATCAATTCTGCGTATACTAATTGCTGAATAATGGTTAGGGCATGAGTACGAGCAGAACCGCTTTCTTCGGCCATGAAGTGATGTTGTAATAAGTTCGAATGACAGCGGGAATAATAAGTTTAATTAGTAGTAAAAGCCAAGAAAATACAAATGGTTGAGCCTTGAGCTAAGGAAAGCTATGCAGCTGCTTCACCCATGGGTGTGTGACCTACCAATATTAAATTCTACCAAATTCGCATAAATGGAAAGGAAATCTAGTTACATTAGTGGCTAGAGCTATATAAACTGTTGAATGTAAATGGGGCTAAAGAAAGTTATGAGATTTTTGAAGATTTCATCTGACTGGTAGGTTTTTGATTCATACATGCATCATAGTGGGGAGCGTTCAAACTACTTTAGTTTCCTCAATGTTTCGAGTGAAGAGACCTTCCGAAAACGAGCCTGAAGTGTCAGTTTAGGAAGGTGTTTGAACAGTAGATCATAAACAGTAAGGAGATAGCATCTACTTCAGTTCATTCAACGTACGATAGCACGGCCCGGTAACACTTTTCAAAAGTCGAGCGCGTAAAATCAATTTCTAAGCTGTTACTGTCAACTTTTGGCGAACCGATGGGGCTACTTGTTTGTCGATTTCTTCAAAATTGTATTGATAACGTTGTACACGAATAGGAGGCGATCACACGCTCTCTTCCCACGTTTGCTAATTATCTCAGCTCTTCCCCATCAGTTGTATAGCATATATTATCGTCAAACACCTTCTACCTCCAACTTTATTTATGACCATGGGATTCTGTGGCAGGACATTGCGCGATCTGTTAGAAGTACGCTAATCACCTTTACCAGTTTTATCCAAATTTGAGTACGTAGAAAAAGTCATGAAAGTTGTGCAGTGTGGCGCACCTGATATTTAAATTAAGGTTTAAGTAGCAGCAGCTCAATAAATGCAGGGGAAAAAAGTAAAAAGGAAAGTCAGGTTTTACAAGTTCTTGTGAACGGAGTGAAAAATAGATAGGATTAGTCGCTTGCACCAGATATTTCCTAATGAATGGCCCTCTGACAGAGCAGTGCTGAGCAATAATAATATATTGATCTGACTAGACAATC
Source organism: Pachypeltis micranthus (assembly GCA_020466155.1). Lineage (NCBI taxonomy): Eukaryota > Metazoa > Arthropoda > Insecta > Hemiptera > Miridae > Pachypeltis > Pachypeltis micranthus. Next base: position 40,000,322 of record CM035772.1, read on the forward strand.
TCATTATTGCACACCCCTACTTCCCCAATGGCCCTATTCCCTCACTTCATCCATGTCAGAGCACTATACTTGTCACCAGTACGAATTCCTGAGCAGAGAGGACGGGCCAGAGCAGAACACAGCTGGTCGTACACATTTTAATTAAAATATCAAACGAATTGAATCAGAACCTGGACTCACCCTTTTTTGAATCGTTTCATGTTTTCCACAATGTTGAACTGCTGCCATCTTTTGGAAAAATTGATGACCCCGTCAGACAAGTAATCGCTGTTTCCAATGTGAACGAAGGTCAAATCTTGTAGAACGAGGCCTCTGCAAAGTAAGATAGTGACATTCAAGTTTACGGATTGTTAGATAGAGAAAATACTTGGTAAGAGGATGATTTAACAGGCGGCATTGCTTCAAAACAGGCATTTTACCATTGAATTGAGGGTCCTAGGGGTGTCAGGCAGGGCTTACCAATGATACTGTGGTGGCACATAGTTTATCAACCAAGTGCTGTTAGTGGTTTCCCCACACACACTAATTGGTGGAAACCAGAGTGTTGGTATCTACCTAATGGGAGTAACAACCCAGGCCAGTGTTGAGTGAGCCTACGGGTGTGGCTCTGGTGCATCAGGCACCACCCCACCCCTCAATGCACAAAGCGATCAGGAGGGGGTATCACCTCTACATGGTAGCAGGGAAGGCCACCTCTGCGAGTCCTCCACATTCGAGGACAGGGGGAGGGGTCCATGATCCCCCCCCACGCATGTGTGAAAATCACAAACCTGTGAATGGCTGTCTTGTTGGAGAGAACCAGGGCTACCTCCCCCACTGGGGGAAGGCATGCCCTCGCATGTGCGTTGCTGTAGAGGGGGCAAGTAAAGAGGGCAGGCGAAGCGTGCTTACTGATGCCTTCTCAATAAGGGCAGTCATCGAAAGCACGGCACCTTAAGAAAGGAAAGGGAAGGAGAGATGCCACGCCTTCATTGCTGTCATGCAGTGCTGGACTGAGTGGAGAATAGCATGTAAGTGCCATGCAGTGGGCCCATATCCCAGCATGCCTACAAAAGGCTGAGGACTCCATCAAGGGCGCATGCGATTTGGCACTCCGTGGAGCTCTCCAGGTAGAGTCCAGGGCCCCCCAATATTTTAAAATCGTGCCTCGCCTGATACTGGATTACAGGACAGCCAGGTCCTGCATGAGACCTAGCGGGAGAGACAGTGCTGGTAACTGCAGCTCTCTGACAGTGACACCTACCAGACACTCCCTTCAACAACTTTCTCCACATTCGGCTAGACTTCTTCGAGTTAATAGGAGAGGGGGGGGGGCAGGAAAGTGATGCACTAATGGAAGCAAAAGGCTATAGTTGTTAAGAGACGAGTGACAAAAATCCAATAAGGGACTGGATACATTACTCCTATTTTCCTCGCACCTACTCACCTGGCTCTGCATATACACGGATGGTCTCATTCATTCATCAGAGAAAGACATTAGGGTGACTCACCTCAACCTGTCTTGAGGTCTCACAGGACATTCATCTCCTGGTCAGCAGTATCTGGACTTTGAGCAAAATTTACGGCGAACCACCACCGGGGATGTCCCTTATTCATTTCTTACCATCCAGTCAACATCTACTGCCGATACAAAATCGCCATTCGCCACTTCGCATCACCTTCAAGATCTTCCAGTTCACCCCTCAAATTCCGACCACACGAACCCAACTTCATATATTGTGGAGGCACATTGTTTTTCTGCGACGCGAAAGAAGCACGGGAAGCGGAGAGGCGTCCCCACCGAGCTCCAGCAACTGAGAAGAGTGGGAACTACCGAGCCGGCAGAGCTAGCTTTGAGGAGGAGGACGTCGGATGGTGGCCACAGCCGTAGAAGCTGGAGATAAGTCTATCAATTTTGTCAAGTTTTCGCCATTTCGAGCCTCGGAAGAAGTAGAGGACTTTCTGCTCCGAAGACAAACTAATAATTACCAGTGTGCACTAAGTTACCGTCTCGCTCTAAGCCAGAGCGAGCACAAGGTAGGGTTCCGCCACATATTTTCTCTCATTAGTTTTTTTTTGTAATCAAGCCCTATATTATCAATTTCGTGACACCAACGAGTGAGAAGTCTGCTTATTAATTTATTTTAAATTTTTTTGTAAGCCGTATTCAGTAAAAGAAAAAAATAGTGGTTTCATGCCTCCGTGCCTTTTCTGTTTAAGCCGGCATACCTCCTAAATTGAGCTGTTTAGCCCCGCCTGAGTGAGAGAAGATCTTTTGTGTTTTTCGAGCATTTTATTTAGTACGAAATCTTGTGTCTCGAACGTGCTCATCACAATATATCCGACCACACGATCTATACATCGATTTTATTTCCAATTTTTTAACATCCAGAAGAAAATTTTCTTTTAAATATATCTCTTCATTCAATTTGAGATAATTGGTTTTTTCATTTCTTATTTAAATCCCATTTCAAATTCTGTTGTTTTTGAGTCGGTGAAGCTTCAAGCCTCTGGCCCTTTTCTTCGCACTTGACGAACCTTTATATTCGTATATCTTCTTCCTTATATTTGTATATTTTTCGCTAAAATAGTCTCGTACGAGTAGAAGGCGAGCGTGTGCCAAACAGAAAATTTTGGTAACAGTAACAGATGCTAACAGTGAAGAGAAGTAGACTAATTCTGCTGACGAGGAGGCCTGTGTCCCACGTCACTGTTTACGTGATCTTGAGACTCGTTATAACACGCTGAAATAATTTCCCCGATTAGGAGCGTGAATTTGACTTGGAAGATGTGAAAACGCGGAAAAACAAAAAGTGCAGATGGGAGTGCAATGATTTTTCACATAGTTCACAATGACTCACTCAGTGCCACAGTCGCACACAGAACTGAGATGAAAAGTCGGGTGACGCAGGTTTGAGGATGATAATTGTGACGAAGATCCCCCTGACCACTATTGGGGATCGTTCGTGAACCTCACCTCATATACAAAATGACTCACCAGAGGGGGCAAAGCTATGAGGTCTACTAGGGAGTGGAAAGCTACTAGAAAAATTTCATTCTAGTGATATCAACCGTACAGCTTGAATTAGCTGCCCACTTAGACTCATCCAGGAGTAGTGAACAAAACCAAGTGCAGTATAGGATCCAAAGCTGCACATGAGCATCTGTGGTGCGCAGTGAATGGGCCAACAACCGAAAAATAAAAGCCGATACCAAGTTGAATATTACATGTAAGGAATGCACGGAGGTTGAGTCTCAGCTAAAGCTTGTCTGTACGCTCGGAAACTTGACGATGAATCGATGAGAGCGCAGTACTCCTTCAGTCCTTCTGTGATATGCTTTTGCCATTCAAGACGTCTGATGGGTGCCGAGTCCAGCGCTGAGAGTAACGCCAAATACGAATTGAAGTTGTTGATTTTCCTCAAGTGCTTCATGATTTTGATGAATTTGACAACGTAGCGCTCCCGGTCCTTGGCATCTCCTTGTTCGAGTATCCGAGATCTCGCCCTGCAAGAAAAATTGAAAACTCTGTGAATAACTTATTAAATGCGAGGACACCTGTGACAGGATTGACAATACGAAAGAAAACGAAGGCCCGCCTGTTGGTGAAATAAGTTAGCTGCCAAAACGGCGCCTTATATCGCATATAAGGGAACCATTTCACGACGAACAAGAGCACACAGACGTTGAAAGGGCTTTCGAATGTGTTCGCCCCGATAAATGTAAGACCTCACACTGTAAATTATCTTAACTCTCAGTTGAAAGGCACCTCAGCATTTGCAGTTTCAAGTTTTATTTCAAGCCTCCTAAAACTATTCTTCAAGCAACAACTATTTGGAGGCAGTGGAGCAGTTTAAAAATTGGTTCTCACTTGAGCGCTCCAGAAGGAGTTGGCTGAAAAACTGATATCACCTATTTCACGATAGTGCTGAAAACAATTCAAGTTTTCGACCAGTCTCAGTGAAAGGCGGCGAGAGCACCCCAGGCCAGTCTACTCAATCTCTCATTTTCAAAATCCAAACCGATGAAAAGTCAACTGTTGCAGTCCTGATTGACACTACAGAAGTGGCTAAAACTCCTCTATGAGCCTAAAGCGCAAGAAATCCAGGAAACATCAGATTGTACAGGTCACAACCGTCAGTTTCATTGCTCTCCATTGCACTCTCAGGTATAGTGTAAATAAGAACGGCAGTGATTAGAGCGAAATGGAAGACACATTTGACGCAAATGCCCCTAGCAGCCTTAGCCTCTCAGGTTTTGAGACTCAGCTTCTTGAAAGGTGTTAATCCGCATGACGTATTTCATTAGGTAAGGAACATCGTCTCAATGAGCCCACCATGTGACCGATGTGGGAAAACGGCCCTGCCCCGTGTGTCGTCGGGCAAATAAAGAAGAAAATCTCGTTGCTCAACCAACAGGCGTGATCAGCGACACTAATGCATGTGTTACCGCAATATAGGCAACACCTACGCTCCAAATCACCGTCTGGCACCCAACTTAGCCCGGACTTGAAAGGCAAAAGGGCTTACCTTGCGTCTTCGGAGTCTCGATCTCGGGGGGCCCCCTTCTTGGTTCTGGGCAACGAACAGCGTTGGTCGGCAGTCTCCTATTACCCCAAGCCAGAGCCACGAAATGCCAAACGGTGGGGAAAATGATTAAGAGCAGAATAGAAAACGGAATTTAGCGTTTCAAGCGAGCATCGGAAACAAAAGCGTGTTACACAATCACAACGCGGCGTGTAGCAAACTGAGGAAAAGAAGAAGGCGAGACATTCGAGTCTCCGAGACCAAGTTTATCGCTGGCGATAAGGGGCGATCGAGACCGAACGATTCACCGACAAAAAGGGCAGGAAATAAGATGCCCACGACATTGTTTTGCTCCTTACTAGGTTTCTCCAGCGTGTGCTATTACAAAGGAATTGAATAGTTTGAAAGCTACCGAATACCAACAAAATGGCAAAACTTGCATCTTTCAGAGAGTTAGGGACGTGATTGACTGACCTCGGGCTTCAGTCCAAGTTCTCAACCATCGAACCATAAAATGTTAAACTCCAACTCTCTCTCACATCACCCCCAGCGGAGAGATTTTCCTTATAGGACCACCTCGCTGTCCCCCTGACATTGCAACTTCAAGAGTTTGCTATGTTAAGTATTGAGTTTCATTTATAAGCCTGGCACTACCTTTGGGCTGAGTTCCTAAGAATTGGAAAGGAAAAACAAGATGAGTAAAGAATTCCTTTTGGGAGCACAGGCATCGAGCACATTGAAATAATGAGACAAAAACAAACCCAATCTAAGAAGTATAGAAGGCAAGGTAGTACACACAAATTGAACTATGAATCTGACTAACATGTGTAACGATTCACATGACAGACAGAGGCGTTTGGGGGACTGGATGCACTGAGAATGGGCAGAGCCTCCCTTTCAAAGGCGATCGGTGGCCGCCTCCACAAGCCAATATATTTTACAGACAGGACAGTAAGTGTAGGAAACCCCTGTTTTACTTCGTTTCGCCATTACCTTGGTCCGAAGGGTAATTTAATTGACGTTTAGCCAATATAGTTATAATTTGCTAGTTTTTTAAAATAAAACCTCCAGTCATCACATGGGATCAGCACGTTTCAGCATTCATAGCCATGCGTGACATATGTTTAGTGTATGTAATCTGGTAACCAACTCACTACTTCTAATAACTTACCAGTAGGACATTTTGTTGAAGTGTTCCGTGAATCTCGTCAGGTTCGGGCTCCGTTCTTCATTTTGTTCTTGCGCCCAAATCAGCACTTCAGGGATTTCGATTTTCATGAACAACTCCGAGTCGAGGAGAGTCATTTGCTCGGCTACTTGTTCAGATTTGAACTCAGTGAGCGTCGATTGTCTGAAAGTAAACCACAGTTTGGCAAATAACAACAAATGCTGACCAATGAAACTGCAAGTAGGAATGAGGGTTAAGCCGGCTTCTTAGAAGCTGCCAGTGTGAAGAACCTACTAAGTTGGAAGAGTATTAGATTGAAACTGCTTTATTAACGCAGAACCTTACATTCGTGCATAGGAGGTTTCAGTTTAACAACCCCCTTCAGGCGACTCTGTGCAAACAATACGCGGAACTATTGAAGACCCACTATGCTCTATTGGCGTACTGAACTTCCTAGTTGTCCATGTAGTTGCCAGTATGAGGAAATATAGGGATCACACGCGTTATCATGAAGCTGCACTTTCGATGAAAAGGTGCTACAACAGCAGACTCCAAGCATTCATTCGTGAAATGATGATCTCTTTGACATAGCTCGATGAGTGCGATGAACTGATTTTAAACTAACATTGTGACTGAGAGTCCATCTGGTTATAGGAGGCCAGGACATTGTTCTGCCAAAGTCCTCGAACTGTTCTAACCAGAGGTGAGGAGGCTCCTTAGAGGTCAGCGAAGGAGAAGTGTAGATGATGTCGCAAATCTGCCAATAATTTGGTTTGTGATAACTCAAAACGAGAAGCTTCGTTAAAAGACAGTGGACAAGGAGTTTTAGAAGAATCAGATGTGTGGAAACCACTACAACTTCATTTGCGCTAGCGCAAAACGAAGAGCACCATTAGATGACATTAGAAACGATGGTAAATAATAACGGGATGTAAGAGATTTCGTCGCTGCTATAATTCGTGCTAACCTGAAACAATGAGCCTCATCAGGAAATAGTGACGAGGGAAGAAATGGCACAGAACATAATGTTAGTAACCTGCCGCTATTTGTTCCTGAAACCCCAAAACTAGGAACATAAAAGCAATGAGAGAGAGGCAAAGCCACTGGAAATCCATTACGATTACTAACTTGGAATGAGGAGAAGAGAAAGGGGGTAGTCCAGGATGCTCTCCATTGACGCAAGTTTGAAATGAGAAGACGCATTAGATGATAGAGGAAAAACAAAACTGTCGTCACTCCTTGCATTGGTTCAAATCTGAAATTGGGAGTTCTTTCTGAGAACTGTGCAAGAGGAACGAGGTGTTGGAGACTGTAGAGAACCTGACACTATTTCCATCAGTACTAACCCAAAATATGGAGCCTCATCAGAAGGAAAGAAGAGATGAAATAGGACACTGGATATTTGCAAATAATCCCAAAACTAGTAATGGTGAGGGGGAAGGGGTGTCTGGTTGGGCGACAATCAAAAATAGGTCGTTTGGCGCATGAAGCTGCTAACCTACTAAACTAAACGAGGATCACTGCTGAGTCAAAGTGAGACCACGGTGGAAAATAATAGGAAATTCATTGCTTTCAGTAAGCAGCAGTGAAATATGATAGAATGCTCGAGATGTTTTGCCTACATTCATCAATGCTATCCGGAAAAACAGAGCCTCGTCAGAGGGTGGCGTTAAAAAAGAAGGTTGAGCTTCCTAATGGGTGGAATGCATTTGGTGGGTTAATAACCCAAGATAGGCAGAGGAAGAAAGAAGCAAGAGGTGAGTGAGAGGGAGGTTAATGCAACTGACGTCGTTGGCCCAACACTCCTCATGCACCTCATTCCTTCAACCGTTCCTATCTGTATGTTAAGGGTTTTGAGGGAGCACTCATCAAACACACTGGGGCCTGTTAAGTGATTCTTGACTTCCTGGAAGAGGGTTTGTTGCTTTTACAGCCCTTACCAAAGTTCTTTCAACTGCAAAATGAAAACTTCAGAAACACAATCGACTGATGAAAAAAACGTGCAAACAGAATGAATCAAGAGACATGCGAAATCGAAGATGTTACAAGTCGCAATACAACATTAAACCACATCGTCTACTCTATAGAAAGAAACGAAGTTGTTAGTTGAGTTAAGAAATAAAGTTTTCAACAGGTTAGTTACAAATGAGGTGAGACGTTTATTGAACAGTTGAACTACGTAATAAACAGTTTATACAACACAGAACTTCTATCAAGTAAATAACAACATTAAAAACGTATCAAGTACAATTGGTGCTTCATTTGTTATGTACAGGAATGTTGTGACAAACTTTTTCACCACTCATGTTCATAAAGCACAGGAGGTGTTTCAAGGTAAGACCTGAACGTGGGAGTAAGTTGTTGGTTTATACTTTGGAAGAAACAAAAATAAGAGATGTAACCAAAAAGCTACAACTGAAGTCATGGTCAGAAGAGCCCCCCCCCCCCCACCGCGAACTATCGGCATTTGGACTAGTTGTTCTGTGCTATTAACAACGTGATACTTTGAACAGCCTCATAACGTCCTGGAGTCCTTCCCACGAACAGAACGAGGTCGAACCAATCCATTCTGGAGGAGTTTTGAGCTGTGAGTAGCTGGGTTCACATATTTACCTCACAAGTTTATATTCAACATGCAACTAAACGTTGTGAAATTGCCTGCAGCAAGGTTCTCTGCCTCCCTACTTCAGGGGAGCTATTTGAACTTCATTGAGGAATCTCATCTTCTTCAATGAAGTTCTCCCATTCGCAGTAGAGATGACTCTTAGTCACAATCTTCCTCAAAAATCACTCACTTTCCCCAGATCTGTGTCCACTTTATCAACTCTTCTTCCTGATTATCGTCCGTGATATCGTTAATTAATAAAAGCCCCAATATTTTCCTCTTCTTGCCTTACTCGATTTGAATACCGACAACCGCAACAAAACTCGATGTTCTAGCAATTTGACTATACTAGGAAAACACTTTCATGCCCTACAACACATTTCACGCTCCTCCCGACGCTGTTGAGGCAAATTCGATTTATGCTGCTCAAAAAACCAGTCCAGCTAGCTAGGAAAAAGTAACTTCATTCATATCCTCTGGTGTCAGTTCAGCCTGTAATTATGTAGACAAATCTGGCATTTCCAGTTCAGAATCACAATTGGCATTCACATAAATAAGAGTTTCAATCTGTTGAGATTGACTCTGTTGATAATTTTTTGCACTGCACGGCGCATCATTCCATTTGGGATTCTTCGTCTTATTTAAAAGATAGGCGTAGTTTATTCAATTTTGGGAATCGTTAGACTTGTATTAGCCCAGCATAACTTGGACAGAAGACAAAAGCCTCTTAGGCTGATTTTGACCGCACTTTGTACCTCATCACAGAGACATCTCTAGTGGCAAATCCTTCTTTTTGCTTAATACTATCCTATGACTTCGCCTGTTTGCTGAAATACTCTTCTTTTGGCAGCAATTTGCTGAGTTGGTGTGGACGTGCAATCCACTAAGTTATGTTGCAAGTCCCCCTACCAACCTTCAGCCGTGCAGAAGAACGCGCCCAAAGCCTGGACAGCTGGAACAAAGCCTAACACCTTCCTTTCTGCGTACAAATGCGTTTGACAAAATTGTAGCACGAGTAGAATAATGAATACGAATTTCCCTCCACTTGACATTCACAGAGCTACAGATATCTACTAACTTGGAATTCTCCTCAGCAACTCATTTGTACATCCAACCCAAAGGCAGCACCCTTCTAGTGAGTACCCAATACTCTCAAACAATGAAAAGATCGAAAATGTTTCAGTGACAGCGCTATAAGTCAACGAGAAAATTTGTCGTCTGTACATGCAGTTTCAAGCATCACGAGATCAGAAACTAATCAGGAGAAAGGAAAAGTAAGGCGTTTTGGGAAGTAAGTTCCAAAAGTGACTCGTTACATTTCTACGGGTCAATCGAAACAATGTCAAGGTTTCAAGATGAAATATAAAGAAAAAGCTCATTCCAACTATAAAAATGTTTTCGTTATGAAGTTCATGTTAAAATATTGAATAAGAAGTGAATGTCCAGGCAGTGAATCTACGGGGTGACAGATGAGTCGGGGGAGCGGGAACATTCCTACGAACTTCAATTACTTGAAAATTTGATGAACCAGAGGAACCTCAGGCAACACTCGCACGATCGGTTTATCTGAAAGTAGGTTTTGGAATGGGAATATCCCGTGGTCCTGGTTCAACAAAGGTACGATCGACCTCATCGCCAACTTACTCCTGTCAATAAAAGTGTTAGGCACCAATTTTTCAACGTATTTGAAAGAATGAAAGCGAATAGTGTGAAACGACGTGAACATCGAGAGGATTCAATTAATATTGAACACGTAGGAACGCAGGATGTAACGTAGTAACGTATTACTGTGTTCATCTTCAGGCATTTCAAGAATATTGTTCAGAATGTAGAGTTTCAGCGCAACAATATTTTCTCTGCATACTCACCGGATGCTATGCAAGAGAACCAGTACTGGCAAATCTACGTTCAAGTGCAACAACGCTTATGAAACTCGCTTTTCTATGAACCCCTTCGGCTTTTCTTGCTGAACCTTTTCTGCGGACTTTTAATTAAACTATAGAACATGTGACATACTTAAGGATTGCAAATTTGTAAGCTGACTTTAGATAAATGATAATATCTCCTTCGTTGACAAGTGTACGTCGAGCGAGTAAAAGGCATGTGCACAGCCAGTTCTCTTTAAGGCATCAAAGAGGCCCAGAAAGTTGGAAGCATATAATTTATGTTGTGTGTCAACTCTTCTGTACCTCCATCATCTCCACCTACCAGATCCCACCCCTGGAAATCCAACACTGCGCCTGACAGCTATAATCAATGGGTGTAACACAATCAAATATTTGGTGAGTAGAAACACACGCCTATTCATAAACCACATAAATTCGACAAATTTGCTCCACACTAACTTCGTTTAGCGCATTTATATGGAATAGAATATATAGTTTGATGCAAATCGTTAGCGCCGTTTTACAACAGGGTTACATAGTCATTGACCAGTGGTGGGAGCTTCTAGGGCTACAATCGCTTGTAAGTCTTACGGCGAGATAGTCAGTTACGAGGAAAGGAAGGGATTGTCAATGTGGCAATGAACGTTTTCATGAGGGCGCTTCCTGTCTCCCCCAAGCAGGCAGCGCACATCCATATGACAAACTTTCAACAACCCGCAGTCCCTGCATTGGTCTGATACATTTACATACTTGAATTTGGGCTGCAGAGTGTTGTCAGCTCTACAGAGAACCTATCCCTAGGACAGGTTCCCTGCTCACCCCTCGTTAATAGTTACTCTTTGAGTGTGTACATCATCCCACAGAAAGTTTAATTCTCTGGCACCTACACAGGTTACTGTATATCACAATGATGCGTGAGACAAGGAAGTTAAAAGAATTGCGACTTTATTACTGCTGAACTTTTGCCAAAGTAGAGGCTAAAGACAGCGCAGACTTTCTTCAATAGGGCCGTCCCGAACCCTCATAAATAAGACAGATGAAGGAAATATCTGATGTGACGCATCACACAACATTCCTCAGCCTCACGTACATTAACCAATTTTTATCGATCCAGCAACAAATAAGGTATGAACTTGGTAAAGAAGAGCCCAACTTTCTACGTATAAACGTGGCTTATGGTTCAACAATTTATTGAGTCACTCTTATATATGCTACTACTCTTATCAAGTGATCAGTGGGCGATTTAAGAGACAACTGCCGTAAAACCTACTTTCTTCGAAATGTTTGATCATTTATTGTGCTGCTTTCGTCGTTTGCCTACGAATGAGAATTTTATGGTACTGCAGTGTTATTTGGAAAAGTCCACACTAAAAATTTAATCGAAACCGTTAGAGACCAATACTTTTTTGGATCACTATGTTAATTATAGTTGGTTTTGGGCCAACTTCACTCATACCCTTATTTTGGCGTGAATTTGGGTGATCTACAGGCAACTTGTGTGAAGTTGGTGTCGATTTTGTTAAACCATTTTCTCTCAATCACGTTCACGTACACAGACTATTTTCCAAAATAGTGTTTTTTACTTTCCTTGCTCTACGAAGTAGAAAGGAAAGTTACGTAATCGGCTGAAAATTTTTTTTTGAGTTTTCTTCACATCTTTACGTTTCAGACCCTCCTGAGTCCGAAAAACACAATTTGGGATAATGGTCTGTGTCTGTGAACGATTTTTAGAGAAAACCACCGTACCAAATCAGCTCAAACTTCATATCTCGCCTGCAGGTAATCATGGGACGCGAAAATAAGGGTATGAACAAAATCCACCGAAATTTAACTATAGTTATCAGAGTGATCAAAACACCAAATATTTTTTTTCTCGAAAACGGCTCCAACGATTTTGATCAAATTTTTTATATTGATAGCTCCCAATATGGCAACTATACCATAAAATTACCATTAATGGGAAAATGACGAGAGCAGCACAATACATTGCCAAAACTTTCGACGTAATCGATTTTAGAGTGGTTTTTAGAGAAAACGACCGTACCAAATCCCCTCAACCTTAATATCTAGCCCGCAGGTTACCATGGGACGCCAAAATAAGGGTATGAGCAAAATCCACCGAAAGTTAAATATAGTCAGGTATTAAAGCAATAGGGTTATGTCCGCCAGAAGGCAAATTATTAAAGTTTACGTATCTGTTAGGTGAGTCCGTCTCCTCTGGCTGGTGTGTTGCTGGTGGCAAGCTTAACGGCCAGACGATGATGTCTTTACATCGAAAGCGCTTGCCACCAGCAACACACCAGCCAGAGGAGACGGACTCACCTAACAGATACGTAAACTTTATTAAATATAGTCATCATAGTGGTCAAAACACAAAACTTTTTTCTCAAAACGGCTCTAACGATTTTGATTAAATTTTTTACATTGATAGCTCTCAATATGGCAATCACACCATAAAATTCCCATTCGTGGGAAAATGACGAGGGCAGCACAATAAATTATCAAAATTTTCGACGAAAAGCGTTTTTAGCGCAGTTTTTTCCTTATAAACTCCGCTGGAATGTTAGTAGAAAGTTAAAGAAAATTGGTATTGTAGTCCAATCCAATACCTAAAGTGTGAGTGTTTAAAAACGCTCATGAGGTACATGAGGAACACTTTAGAAATTCCTGAATTTCAACTACCGCCGTTTCGCTTACTACCAGTTCTAACAGTTATTACCCAATAACTCTGCAAAAGTGATTATTATCCTTCTTCAAAAAATTCGTGTTTACAGCCTCATTAATTTTCTGTGTACCAATTGCTCAATAATGGTCTTATAATGAGTATGAGCAGCACAATCAATTCCCGAACTGTAAGCGCTACCGCTTCCTGCTGCTGTGACGTGTTGTTTGACCAAGTTCAAAGGAACTGAGTGATAAATGAATTGAGTAAGTAGACTCAGCCATGTATAAAGTGAATTGACGTAGAGCTAAGGAAAGTTGTGTGTTGCAACGCACCAGATATTTTGTTTGGAATCAGTAGCCCTTAGAACATAAAGATCAGAAGGAAACTCAACAACAATTGTAAGAAGAAACAGATTACATAACTTTCTTTCCTACTGTACATGGGCAAGGAAAGTAGACACTAAATTATTCAAAGGCTGATTGATAATTTACGTTACATAAAGCACCTGGCGTTTGCTGCGTTCCACTGCAGCTAAATTAGACTCCCCCTCACTGGCATGTAACAAATTTTGAACAATTTGCCACACTCATATCACTGTTCCCTCCTCCCTGAAAGTACTTGTTAACGCCGGAGTTAGTTGTTAGTATCAAATAATAATAATGTAGACGTAAGAAGTGCTGTGGACTTCTGAACGATTACCAAAACGCGTCTCGATTGAACGTGCCTACCCCTTCTTCTTCATCAAGTCGCTCCAACGCTCAACTGCCCTCGCCTCCACTCCAACGTCGTTCGCCTTTTCGTTCACCCGCACGCGTGCTTCTCACATTTGGCCAACTTCTGGTAATAGCTGGGTCATCAGTATCCCACTATTATCATTTACTGCACTTTGGGAATCAGTGATCTGCATCACTTCATCTGCAGCACCCCATACGCTGCTACACCTTCATCTGACCGGCTAGCGCGCCTGGATCGCTTTCCTCCGCCTTCCCAACGTCTCAGCAACAACGGTCAGACGAAACTTTATTTTTATCACACCTTACGAACATTTCTACGCAAATCATACCTTAGATTAGTGTCACTTAAATTTATTATTAGTATAGTAGGAGCTCCTAATCTCATTTCCTTGTATATACCTGTTACAAATCTTTAATTATAACCTTTTCATTTATTCGTTTACCACTTGGGTAATTGGTTGCCAAATTTAATGAAAACCCTTCCTCTGTGGTTCAAACAGTACTCACTATCAATTCTATAAACTAACCGCTCTTTCAAGATGCGCAATGAGCTCACCTGGTGTAAATGTTCTGAAGAGGAAGAAGCGTAGAGGTGGCGCTGTACTGTTGCTTCATCGCATATTTGTCCAGGATGACGACCCTCAAAACTCTGGCCATCGTCAAGTCACCAGCGGATATTAGCTGGTACACAAACTCCATCAAGTTCTTCAAAATCATTTCATCGAGGTCTGACACTCTGCAAAAGAAACAGAAGGATCGAAATTGTACGTTAGATTTTCTAACTGAATTTCCAATCCTGTAGAAGCTCAAGTATCAAAACTTTCTACTTACGTGAGGTCGGACACAGCGCGGACGAGGAGTGAAAATGTCTCTCGGGCGGCTCGCTGCTTAGCTGGATCAACGTTCCCACTGAACCTCTGATGTCTGGCACAGAGCTTTTGCACCAACTCCAAAGGAGATAGAAACGTCCGGTACGTCGTAAGGAAGGCTTCTTGATACAGGATGTCTACAAATTGCAAACATTATACGAAGATAAACTCAAATACATTGCTAATATTTTAAATTGTACCACACTCCAAAATAGATGAGCACTTTCTACAAAAAAGCCATGGTACACCAGTTTCACATCAGAACATGCGAGGAGAGTGACGGAGGATTCAAAGTAGTTGAAACAAGCTGCATTGCAAAGCGAAAGACTTAATATAATTTTGTATTGGCCTTCTGTTGAGTTCCGCCTTGCCAGACAAGAAACCTTTGACACGACAGCCTTTACTCTAACCATCATAAAGCGCAATCCTTCCAATTGACTACCCACAATCCATCAAACTAAAAGGTTTTGGGGGTTGATGTGTTGGACTAGGGCTGCCTCGTGGAAAACCCTGCTCCAAGAGACTGAGAAGAAGGGATGCTCCAACCTTCATGCTTTCCTCAGGGGAAGATAGATGAGAGGTGTGACTGTTAAATAATGAGACTGACGGTGCTTCAGAAGAAGTGCACATCTGACAAACGCCAGCAACTGACGGCTGTTGTCAAAATCTCATCTTTAAAAAGCACCGTTTCTCGCCTCTGTAAAAAAAAATCAGCATTGCCACAGCCTTCGCCTCCAATCAGAGCTTTTCATTTTCTCCGCGGAAAACTATCAAGTATAATTGTAGAGCCACGAACTGTTATGACATTTCACATGAAACTTGGAAAACCGCAACAGAAACTTATAATTTATTGAAAGAAGTGTATGGCATTGAATGTCTGCGTATTATTGAGCAGTTTAAGAGTTTTGAAGATGTAGAAAAGTTCTAGATTATTCCAGCTTTTCCACCTGGACAGTGATATACGAAAAATGTGTTAAGTAATTATGCGGTCGCTAAAACCGGACAAGTTTTTTTTTTTAAATCCGAAGGTAGATTTCACCTAACAATTACAACACGGAAAAAGTAAGACCCAAGAAATTCTTACATTCGAAAAAATGCTCGTAAAAATGTTTGTACTGACACTTTGAATTATTGCTAAGGACATGGAATGTGATGATTTGAGGTTCTACAATTCTATCTATGGCCCTGAAAGTGAAACGAAGCGCCATGCACTAAAAGAGTTTATCGCCACAGACAGCAACAAAAAAAATCCAATGAGCATTAGGAAAATCCATGAGTTAAAAAAAAATATTTGTGGGATTGTCTACATTCACTGGGTTCCTTCCTACAGTTAGGTTATTTCGTACGTTTTTAATTGACGTATGTACGTATCGTAGATGTTGGTAGTAAATTTTGACCATTGTCGAAGCACACTGTGGTGCATGGTAAACAAAACACACACTAGAGGCCATACACAGGCCTTGACAAGTCCTGAAGGACAGTACGCCAAATCTGTGAATAGTAGAAAAAAAACGAGTCTGAAGGACATCCTTCGTTCTGTTAAAGAGGAGTAGATTAGGTGAGTGGGGGACGTCCTGCAGTATACAACATGAAGGAGGGACAGAGTGAACGTCAAGACCATCTTGAGGTGAAATGAAAGATTTCAATCACCACCACTCCAAAGCAAAACAAGTAGCAAAGTAGCGTGCAACTGGAAACTGAGTGTAAAGCGATTGAATTATAAAAGCTTGACAAGACGAACTAAGCAACGTGTACTTGGCCAAACTTTTACGTATTGAAATGTTTACCAGCTTCCTTTTCTTCAGCTGCGCAGACCCCAAACAGCAAGAAACAAATACCAATCTGAATTAGAGAACAGTTAACGTATTTACGGTTAGTCAACTTACAGTTAATTATAGAATTATAAATTACGAACGAATTGTTTAGTGGTTAACTGATTACGTAGGGAGCTTAGGTGGTAACAGAGTTACAAGATTATATCGACCACACACGTTTACGTAGGTTTTACGCCTGCACCCCAGAACAATTTTATTTTAACGACCTGAACAAGTCCTTAGTTCTCCCATTTCACAGCCTCTTATTCCTCTCCCTGCCACTACATGACTGCTGTCTAACAGTCTACTCGAAGATAATTTGCCTCTCAAGCGCAGCGTAGAGATGATTCACACTCCACCACATGCTGCTGTAGTATTCAGCTGCAGGTCTTTGGATGGCTCACTGGAAGGAGCCTTGTATGGCTAGATCTTATACACACCCCCACCCACACCCCAATCATGACTGTTCGCCATTTGGTCAATTGGCGAGCCGTTCGGTCTTGAAGTTACCTGGTTGGGGCCCCTGACCCTCCTTCTGAGGGGCTATTCCCCTTACGCTTTTCATGCTGACAAAGGGATTAGTCCTATTTTCAGCCCAACTACGCATTTTCCCCTCTTTCCTCCCAAATATTCCGTTGGTTTGACTCCTTCCCTCCGCCCTATCCTCCTTCCCACATCTCAACTCTGGAACTCAGTAAGGGACATTCATGTTACACTCTCGTTCGCGCTCACAACGGTGTCCTTCCGTTTCTTCGGTGTGTAACTTTCCGCATTCTTATTCGGTTACTTTTCTTAAACATTACGTGTTAAGAGTTCTATACAGTCTTCTACCACGCTCACCGAGTTCGCTTTTATTTTATCCTCAAACCCCCCTCTAGTGCGCCCAACAATGACCATACATTCAAGTGCCTATTCAATTCCAGGTTTCCTCTTAATATGTTGCTTTTGTTGTAACCTTTGGAGTATCAGTGTCACGTTGGAAACACTGCAGCTGCCGCATCTCTTCAGATATTTGTGTCTCTGGTTGGCTTTCTCCTCGAATACACATTTATCATTTCCATTGATTGGGTACCGTTAGCCGATGATAACTTCCATTTGTTATCCCAACGCCTTCTGCATGAGGTTCACTCTTAAGGCGCGCACCAGCTTCGTCTAAGCAACCCAAAATGCCTTAATTTACACCCCTTCTCATATCTGCTCACATGTGGCTTGGTAGGTGGAGGGAACAAAGGCAGTATGCTGGCTCAGTGTATCCTGTGGCATCCACAGAAGAAACTCTCACAATGTTCATGCGGTGACACTAGCTATTTGGATGAGAAGCACGTAGGCTGACTAAATGCAGGAATTCAAGGATCTCGTGCCAGCTTAACCCAGTCTCCAGTGCCAACCTCCCCCACCAACTCTTAACTGCTAGCAAACTTCACAAGCATGTTACATTATTCGACGTAGTGTAGCTTGGCTTAATTTTCTTCATTTTGTCAAATGCTCAAGTTGTTTTATTACAACTCTAGAGGAACTTGATTGTGATATTACCTGTTTTCGAGGCTTTGGTAGCATGAATGATAAGGGCGTTGATGAGACCTCCTCTGATTGCAACTCCTTCTCCATCTTCAGGTCGCATCATCACCAGGTGCCTCGACACATCCAGTTCATACAGCAAGTTGTCACTGGCCGAGGGGGGCGTCCCATTGGTTATAATTTCACACTCCTCGACAGAGGGTTTACTGAAAATGAACAATACATTAATAGCACCTTTGTAAAACGCAGTCATCGTTGAACGAAAATTCGTGCGAACAAGTTGAATAGTTAAGGTCTAAAATGGTCACTCACAGAGAAGGTGGAGGGCTGGGAGGTTGCGCTGGAGGACTGACTGCAGATGGAGGAGGAGGTGGAGACACTGAGCCTTTGATACGACCTCGTTTTGGAGGGAGTGCCGGAGGAGGACCTAAAGAGCTGTTAGTGGACAACTGGTCTGCAAGTGTAGGGCTACTTGGAGGAACTGGTGAAGAAAACCTGTCTCTTCCTTGCACCAAAAATTCGTCCACTGAAGCGGATTGTTCATTATTTCTGCAATAATCCAAAAAACTCATTGACAACAATAATAATAACAAATAAAACTGCATGGGGCTACTGCTTGAGGATAGGGAGACACTCCAAAACTAAACTTATGAGCGAAATCGGTCGAAAACGGTCATAAGCATCAAAACACCAATCTTTTATCTTTCAAAAACGACCCTAACTATGTTGGTGTAAACAGGACCAAACAACTTACCGGTAATATACAATTTTCATTCGTGATAAAATGAAGAAATCAGCACAATAAATTATCAAATATTTCGAACAAAATCGAGTTTAGAGCAGTTTTGGTTTATTATTCATTCTGAATAATAACCCTGTTTTTGGCCAAGAACACGTTTTACAACCCCCTCCCCCCTCCTATTCAAAATGTGATACTTTACGTTTCAAGACATCGGGATTTGAAATCTACGATGTTTGGCAACCGTCGTCCACTGTCTGGGTTTTGTACTTTCAACATCGTCTAAAACATCCGTTCTTTCGAACAAAAACCCATTTAGTATCTAGCTGTTTCCAATCACACAAAACCCCATGGTTGTTATGGGCAAAAAATTGTTAAACAAATTAACAAAAACTAAATTTCGGCAGTTTTATGCATTGTAGTCAGGCCATGTTTCGCATGGTTTACTGGTATTTTTCAATGCTGAATTGAATGCCCCCCCCCCCGGGTCTCGGAGGTGTGATAGGTGTGCAATAGAATAAATTTGCAGCGTTTTTCCTTATAAATCCCGTTCATATGACACCAGCGTTCTCATAAAAATAATGCTGCCAGTCCAATAAGCTACATACACAATGGAAGTTTAAAGAACATCGACAAGTTAATTAAGAACATCCCCTGAAGTTCTGGAGTGCATAACTGTCTACTCTCCGAATAACTTTTTTCTTTGCGTTTTCTGAATAATTCCGCAAGGAGAAGAGCATAGCGTCAGGAATACGACTACACCTTATATAACGACAATTGATTGACACACCGATAATAGTAATTCACACTCTAATAAATTGCAGAAACTTACAATCGAGAATGACTAGAAAAGGAGGTTTGCGACGCGAAGGAGCAGGAGTGAGCCGATGATAGTGAAGCCTGTTGCCATTCAGCCTGGAGCAAGCTGTACGTGTGCACTGAGTGCCTCAAGAGCTCACTAGCACTTGGTTGCGAACAGTTGCCAAACATCTCCATGTAAGCCATAACTGAAATCAACGTTAGAATCAAAACATGCTCATGCTTTGATGATTTGAAGAATAATGCCTTCTTCCTTGCTGTTTTGCGGAAACTATTACAAAAACAGAGAGACACCGTGAGAATCCCATCAGGCTCAACCACAGCTACGCATTGTATCTGTTACAAGTGGAGTTGAAGATACAAGAGCAACCAGAGCTTAATAAGCGACTGGTTAGCTTCAGCAAAAACCTTTTCATTGTAATCAAGCCATCCAGAGAATCACGACACTACCAGTCATTCCTACCTTAGTGGCAGGAAATAAGCGGCTTCCTGAGGCCACTTTCTCTTGTCAAGCCAGCAGCTACAACTACAACCGACTATTCATCTTGTCCACAACCACACACAAAGCCTATTGTGCAATGAAGAACCCGCACAGAGTTGCTCCACTGATGCCAGTTATCTCTCCTGGAAAAATGTGACATTTGGAAGGCTTGTGGCATGAAATATTTGCATCATTGAGCAGAGGTGGTTTCATTCCCTTTCCCGGTAAGTGCTGCTATCTAGCAAACAATGTGTGCATTGATTAGTTCAGGAATGACGCGCTCTTTGACAACAAACTGTCAAAATGAAGCTAGTTACCCTGAAAATATGTCTTTTAATTATTTTCTCCAACACAGACTGGAAATGGCGGAAAAATGAAGAAATCGCTGTCCTAGAAGCTCTATTTCGTCGAAGAGCCACTAGAATCAATTACATCAAATCACGTCTCCGTTCAGAATCCTCCAGAAGAAAATTGAAACACTTTCCAGATTATTAAAACCCCCTCCAACCCACATGTTAAATCTTTAATCCATATACCACTACTTTGTTCTAGAGGCACATAAACCAATTCCTATTCTTGCCAGTTTATTATTTGGCAGTTCGACCCAGGGAAAATATAGAGACCTAATCATGTGACACCTTCAATAATTTATTACAGTTATCATCGTTAGCACAAAACACCAGCTGTGAGGGAGCCTGAAATGGGAACACGGCTCACTACTCTGAAACCTATACCTAGGACCGTGAACTCACCATAACACCAACTGTATGATAACACCAACACCAACTCTGCTGGCTTGACAAGAGAAAGTGGCCTCAGGAAGCCGCTTATTTCCTGCCACTAAGGTAGGAATGACTGGTAGTGTCGTGATTCTCTGGATGGCTTGATTACAATGAAAAGGTTTTTGCTGAAGCTAACCAGTCGCTTATTAAGCTCTGGTTGCTCTTGTATCTTCAGTATCGAGCTCCACAATATTTTCCACGCGCTAGTTATAGTATACTGGTGTACTGCAGCACTGGATATTTGCAGGACTGCACGAATCAATTGAGCCCCTGCTTTTCAGGATGTGCCTATAATAAATATTCATACACCATCCTCGTAACTTTGGGTGTACACCCTGAAACCTCCATAAGAGGGTTCACTAGCAAATGCCTCAGAAGGTCAGACAGAGCCCCCCCAAGGGCGAGAAAACCCTGCACAACTACATCAAAATATCTAACAGTGAGGCGTGTCAATCTTTCTGTTCCACACAGGATAAAACTGTCTTACGACATAGTGATTAACATTAAACCTGGTTTATGAAACCCCAAGCTGTTGGTAAAGATATTGTCAAAAGCAAACTCAACATGGAGAAATGCTGCCGTTGCAACCTCCTTATTCCCAATTGGCTCCTGCAATGTCTAAACAAATGTGAGTAATGTAGTCAGATAGTTTCCAAACTGGTAGGCAAGGAGACTATGAGCCAGAGGTATTATCTTTGATATTCACTCCTTATGTGCTTATTTATACTGTTTCATCGATTTCGAGTAAGAAGGGTGGGTGAGCTGCACAATGATACACGTTTAAACATCTTTTCACCTGCAAGTAATTTTATCTAATGTGAAGGTAACTCGAACTTTCTGCTTGCCAAACTGCTTCTAAATAGCAGTGAATCTTTTGAGGAGGTAAACAAGAAGTTCTATTACAAGCTTCTAACATGAATTCACAGCTCAAAAACAATGACACGAAATTGTACAAGAAGAGTGAACATGAACAAGCGAATTCACACAGCACAGTTTGAAGTCGATAAAACGAAGTTTGAAACATAAGTTTGGCAAAACTACAACTAAACGTGCAATATTGTCAGGATTGAGTTTTGATGAAGAACGAATCCCGTCAAAACTTGGGGCTGACGAAGGAAAAGGGAGAAAGGAATGTACGTCTGAGGTAAAAGCTCCCTCTTGTCACAGGGTGGAGGAAGAAACGATGCAACACGATGTTCCTAAGGTGTCTATTCTAAACACAGAAACTGCAGTACGTGAATTAACATGAAAAGGAAGATGATTTTAATGAGGCGAGGGAGTGTTTACATGGGAGTCCTCACTAATTAGGGTTTCCAGCTCACTATTGGCGCCAACTTGCTTACAATGAACAGTTTAAGACGGAAGATGCAACATGAGTTATATCTCCCATAACTTCGTTTCACTCAAGAGGAACAAACTCATAACAGTGTTATAACCAACTGCTCCAAATCTACAGTTCACTCTTCATTCACCCTAACCAATCGAGCGAAACTTGATTTCACGGTGTAACGTTCAGAAATATATTGAGTTGTGCGACTACCATCAAAATATAATTATATCAGAAATATAATTAAAATCGTTAGAGCAGGATTTGAAAAATAAAGTAGTTGGTGTTTTGATCACTTTGAATTGTACCGATTTATGAATATAAAATTTGAGCGATTTGGTTTATTCATTTGCTCTCAAATGCAAAGATCTGAAGAATTTTTTTTTTCATTAAATTTTGTTTCTCAGCCAATTAAATAACTTTTCTTTCTAATTCGTAGAGCTAAGGAAAGCAAAACTTCCGGTTTTTATGAAACTTAATATATGAACAGTGAAAACCCATGATAAAACAAAAATTTGAAAAGAAGTAGTCTATTCCACAACCAGGGAGAGGTGTAGGGTCAACCGTGACTCCACTATTAGCTGATGCGTGGGTCATGTAGAAGGCACTTTAGGATAAATGTAGCAATCTATTAGTACACATATACGTATTCGTGTAGAGATACTTTTATAACCAATTAAATTTCGTTAGTGGGCGCTCAACTATTCCCTAAAGAAAAGGTGGCTAGGGGCCAATAAGCTTGTAAAAAGCTTCTTGATATAAAAATAGAAGTAAGGGGGGTAAATATGTTCTCAATATTCCACAACCAAAAACCAACATACTCTGACGCATGCAACCATCACGCTATCGATACAATAACGTTTCCACCCACTAGCACAATGTTCATCCAACCCATGGTTGCACCTTCACAGAACTTTTTACCTTCCTTTGTCATCTGACGTCCTTCTCTTACAATCTGAAGACTACTTTTCCGATAAATATTTGTAAGGACGATGGTGTAAAACTGAAACCAGTTTACAAACATAAAATCCCTGTACAAATGGACTATTTCTTTTCAAATTTCTATTCAGTTTTTAAAATTTCTGCCATAACCGAGCGAAGAGAACCCTGTATTTTTGCTATAACGTGTACTTGTTGCTATGGAGGGACCTCTTCGCCTAAGGTTGCTACAAGTCAAATATTAGTATATTAGTTCTTTCTAATTTGCTGTATTCCTTTTTCTTTCACGCCTGTTGTAATTAACAAGCAACTAAGCTGAGAACCAAGTCAGAAATAACTCCCAAAGACCCGTTCATTAATTCACTTTGACAACTGGTAAGCGCTAGGTGACAGTTATCCGTGTTTGATGCTCCCGCTACTTCCACTCACTGAAACACCATCGACCGATGGCAGCCAACTCGACGTTTTAACTGGAGCATTGATTAGCCGGCCCTCAGTCTATTTTATACTTATTTTCATTCCATTTGATTGAATCGTTTAATTAATTTATCTTCATTCCCATAAAATTTGTTTGAATGATTTTTGAATTCGTTCTTGTATGTAGGGATATTATTTTACTATCGAGTGATAAGGTTCTCTAACTGTCCTCGGTATCACCTTGCTTATTCACCCCAGCAACCTGTAATGTGCCACTTCGCCTTAAGCAGTCAAAGGCGAGCCAATCAACTTCAGAAGCTAAATAGGGTCGGGAGTCATTCTTACATACATTGAGACTGCAGACAGAAAGATGAACGGAACACAAACAACACGCACGACTTTAGGGGATATTTCTGCCTGATGAATGTGACACATGAGGATGATATGAGGACGAGACAATGAAATCAAGATGAGAAGATGCGCTGTCAATGAAGCATGCGCTAAAGCGGGATCAGGGTTTGAGGGGAATGAGGAAAGGTTTATTTGTATATTCCTTACCAGAATACGCCAAAGACTGGAAAACTGAAGGACAAGAAGTACTATTAGCATACTGCAGCATCAGCTTCAATATTTTTTGAGGTCAACCCCATTGATAAGGTTTCTAAACCACCATCCTTTTTATGATTACAAAGTCGATGTAAGTGCAGCTACGTTAATAGAGAAGGGAAATGCGTGAAGGTTGACAATATTGAAATGGACCTTGGAGGAGGCTCATGAGTGAAGACGGTTTGCTGTGAAGCGTCAGGCGTCATAAACCCAGCTTAACGTACTCTGTTTCAGGACTTGGGCAGCATGAAGCACCATAGCTCCCCATTAACTTTGGTATTGTGAGAATCCTAACTTGGAACCCTCATTAACCAGAAGATTTCACACCACCTCTCGAATTGTTGATAAGATAACTGTTGTTATACTGAGAGATCGGACAGGCTGGCTATTTGCAGGGTAAATTCGATATTCGCTTCATTTGCTTGAGGTGACTTCAAAGACTTAGCGTAAAAATATTGGGCTCCTTATCAAATATTTCATGACCACTCAACACACTTACGCAGCCAGCTCTCTGAAACCATTTTCCCTTTCTGCACTAACACAACCTCCCTTTAACTCGCACAAAACCTTTATCGTTCACATTATCAACTTCCTCGTTTCTGTGATAAGCCCATTAGTAACTGACCTGCAGGTTCCAAAGCAACCTCAGATTCTGCCAAGCTAATTATCAGCAGTTCGACTTTGAAAGTTATGTAAACGCCATTTGAGGATAGTTAAACATGAGCTAACCAAATCAGTTCAAATTAGGTATTCAGAGGGCATACAATCATGGGATGCTGAAATCAAGGTATGGTCCAAAACTATAGTTATCACAGCGATCAACACATAATTTTTGTTCTCAAAAATAGCTATAACGATTTTGATTGAATTTTTGTAGGACAGCTTTGCATGAGACGACAGTATGCAAATTTAAGGGAAAATGACAAGCGCAGCACAGTAAATTATCGTAAATTTATCTCATTTATTTAACATTGCATGCTGATCTGCAAGTTGAATATCAAATTTGAGCTGATTTCGTATAGCTATTCTCACTCATTTGCGGTCGATCAGACACAGAGACAATTTTTTCAAATGGTTTTTTTCGAACTCTAAAGCCTTCGAATGTATAATCTGAAGAAAGTTCAAAAATACATTTTCAGCCGCTTACTTAACTTTTTTTACTACTTTGCATACTTTGGGTAAAAATAGCCTCTACAACAACATTCAAAGTAGCAATTGAAAGACAGTCTACAGCGAGAACAAACTGGTTCAGTTCTTTATTGAATAGAACGCTAAAAGCTCGTTTGAAACTAAAATTTAGAGCTGTGTAACGTTTCTCACCCCACAAACTGCCTTGCCATGTATTTTTGTAACTGTAAAATAATAAATCACGCCCACTATTTACCTTGCCACTTGAAGCAATGAACGATACATGCCAATTGGTACCAGGCACCCAATCTCTTGCAATACAGAGAGAGCTGGCTAATACAAGTGAAAAGTCACCAGTTTGTAGTACCAACATTAGGTAAAGAAACGTGTAAGGGAACATCACATGTTCTTCACTCGTATGGGCCCCAGGTGGTACATTGGGAATCTCGTTGCAGAGTTGTGATCTCCTTACAATCCAGATCGTATACATCATCAGAGAAACCTACTCTCAGCACACGCATTAGGGACGAGGTCCACACCTAGATCCATTTCAACAGTCAGCCTTGAGGAGTCACTGAATAGAACAGAACGGACTCAATCAAAGTGAGCTGTAACATATCTGTTCAATTACCAGAAAAAACAGATATTACACCATCCAGTAAAAACGGAGAGTGGGTTTTGATTAAGTACATCCATCCCGGCAAAACTGTTGGTTAAGTTTGAAGCAACGGTATGGCGGCTCTAACTAAGCTCGCTACATAAAAAAACGAAAATATCTAAAACATCCTGTTCATGGGTACAAGTTATTATAACACGACAACATTCTTTTGGCGACAAATTCATGCTCTGCCATAATACGAACAATGTGCAATACGACCAACTCACTGTGTTTCTTCTTGAGCGGGAGCGGAGGGGGTTTGGAGTCTGGTGGGCTTGAAGACAGAGTAGGAACATTGTCATACTGCGAAGGCAGTCTCTCCCTTCGAGATCTACACAAACAGAACAGTTTTGTTAATTTATTTACAAATTGAGCATTTGCCTTTGAATTGGATTTTTGAGAGCTTCCTAGTAGAAGGTTAGTGAGCATTCGAGGTAATTTAGAACCAGGAACAACAATTTGAAACGGAAAAGAGAAAAAACGCGAAATTATGCAAATACCGCATTGCACATGTGCGAATGGAGGATCTGGCAATGAACACGCACGAGATCCTCTGAAAACGTAAAGTAGTCCGTCCACATTGTTCCTGACAACCAGACTGCAACCAAGATTTTACCAGTGCTCATGGTAAGCTGTGGCTAAACCAAGCCTAGGGATCAATGAAGAATTATTATGACTCAGCCACAAAACCCTTTCTTTCTTGTTAGTTTGGTGAGATCAGAGGTGAATTCGGTTCCACCTTTCTCTGTGCAAATTGCACATTCCAGAAATATTGACACAGAATGATACAGCAGCTCATATTCCATCCATGGCAATTCCTTTCCTGTCTCTTGCCCCCCCCCCCTCCAACTGCCACCACCACAAACATCTCAGAAGGTTTAATAATCTAAATAACCTTCGCATGTGAAAATGTGTTGTTTACCTGAAGAATCATCTAAAACTTAATTCCTTCAGGAAATCCTCTCTGTTGTAGAAGGTCGTGTAAAAGCTACTACACCACGCTTTAGTTATTTGAAAAAAAGAGATTAAGCCAACCTGGCATTCGTACGAGTGAAGAGGAAGAGGTAAAGTAGGGTGGCCAGCATACCACACCACGCAGCACGAAGGAAGAGAATATATGACAATAAACCATTCACGAGAGCAAACACACACAGGCAATGATTTGGTCATCCATTATCTCTTCTTCTTCCACTTCCCTGATCTCCACACTACTAAATAACTCGAGCAATTGTCTACTGAATATCACATCATTGGTTGAAGGAAGGTCGTGTTCTCTAACATGATAAAACAGTAAATGGGGTGACAAAGAGATGCTCTAATATATCAAAGCCTAGCTGTGATCGTACTGTCGGCGTCATTAGGGGTGATCAGGATTCTACACTATGGCAAAGTTGCCTACCGATCTTACAACAAAGCATAAATACTATTTTGATGGTATTAATTGCAGAGGCAAGTTAAAACCCCAACAATGTTTCAAAGAAATACACTATGATGACCCAACAACAGCAGATCCCTGCAGTGCTTTTGTAATCACCTTTTCTTTTCTGGTAGTGGAGGAACTGGCTCAGCTGCAGTCGAAGTGCTGCTTCCTGTCCTTTCAGTAGCCGTTTGCACAACCGTCGCCATCGAGGTCTCTTGGGAAACTGAGGTGAACGTTGTGCAGCTGTGTGACGTCAGCCTTCGCTCTTCAGAAACTCCGCAATACGGCGAAGAAGTGGCCTAAACAGGTGTCACACTCGATACAAAGCTCAGCAGAGGGAAAGTAATTAGTTAACAAAGGAAGCAATGACTCGTACCGAGGAGCTAATTGCAGTTGACGTACTGCAGTAATTATATGAACTACTTTGATGACTGGTGCTATGGTGAAGCGAGACAAAGCCTGATGATATCGACGACCGTTCAACTCCCACTGTATTTACACAACCTGCAGCAAGGAAAAATTGCAATTAAATCCAAGGCATGTGACACAGTAATACTCCACCTTCTACAACGTGAGAAGACATAAAGCGTGATTACCAGATTGGCTGAAGTAACGATATTCTCAAGGGCTGAATAAAAACTGGTAAAATCCATTTGAATAAGCTCTACATAAACTGAGAGCCATAGCGTGGGTGTGCAGCAGGCTCCCGGAGCTTAAGTTAGCTGCATGTGCACTTCACCATGCAAACAAGTGAACCAAGTGAGGGTCTAAGGTCATGTACACCTTTTGATTGGCAGAGCAGGCAACTTATAGCTGTCTATTGTATTCTTAGACCTGAACCTCTTGTAACTCAACTTACCTCTTACTCGACCTGATCAGTCTGCTTCTATGCCTGATTTCCATCGCTCATTATTACCTACCTTTGAACCCTGCCATAGAATCAACCATCATTTCGTCAATTAACCACATTCCTCCTCCTTATATCATTGCCACCTGCTCTGATGTAACAACAGCAGTGATAAGAAGTTTCCTTGCTTTTGCTAACCTTGCTATTATATATGATTTCGATAGGTCCTCCACTCGATTCATTGCGCCATTGACTTCAACCACTGTTTCGCCTAATAACTTCAAATTACAGTTCAGCCGTTTACCACCAAAAACTGAGAACTGGGTGGGAACGAACGCAAGCACAGGTGACAGATGACACTTCTACGAGACAACCGCTCTGTTCAGATTGCCGACAACCAAGTTTTGAGTAAATCGAGAGGTTTGAGGTGCTTAGCCAGCAAAAATGTCCCGACGAGCCTTCGCTAAATCAAAGAGTTTTGTCTATCCCAGAACATCACTTCGCCCTTCATTAGCCCTATGCGTTTTATTTGTGTCCACTGATCCAGCCACTTTTAACATTATGCAGGTGATTGATCTAAGCTCAATTTTTCGGGCCTTCGCTAACACAAAACCCAAGCGTGCCAAGGTTGCAGGAAAACGAATTGAAAATTTGTTGAAGAGATGTATTACCTAAAGCGTTTCCAAGAGGAGGGTCAGGTGACTCAGTCAAATGAGTGTGGTCTGAAGTGTTACTGCAAGAACTGTTGTCCCAACAGGAGCTCGTTTGACTGCCATTCACTAGCGACCCCAGCCCTGCGACATCTGTAAAACAAAAACAAAGATACTAACCACTTTAGTTCAGTGACAGCAGCGACTCAAGTTTCTCCATAACAATAATCACAAGCACCCTAACATCAATCCAATGTCTGAATCGTGTAATGCTTACTAGCCATGGCCAAGACTCTCATCTCAAACGGCTCACATGAAAAGGAGTGGATCCAGATAGATGTGGTATTTTTGTATTAATTTCAACTTCACTCATTGCCTCAGTAGTTTACTTGTAGGACAACAGATTTTTGCTTTTTAGACTCATATCCCAGTTCATCGTACATTCAAGAGACAATTATAAAGAGTACAAGTTAGCTATTAACTAGAAGAACAATTTTCATAGTAAATGAGGATATCGCAGTGTGCCCCAAAAGTTATGAATTTTCAAAACCTTTCTTCGCCAAAATATGAATCAAAGCATTTCCCGAAAATTCCTAGTGTTTGTAGTGTAGGCTGGTGGGTTGGCGCAGCTCTGCTGCACTGGCAACAATGGTGAATATCCTTTCATACCACATGAAATGTCATGACGATTCTCACAAAAGTAGAGGCTACTTTCAACTCTAGACCCTTGGCAGAGTTGCCCACTTCACTTTCCTCATGGGTTTTGCAAGCCTTAGCTCAGGCCATTTACTGGTGGAAAGTAAATACTGCTCTGCTCGCTCAACCTGAGATACATCTCCTATATTTATCACGCTAGATAGCAGTTAACCTTCGGTAAGACTTAAAGGAAAGAATACCTTCACACTCAACTACAGCATTTGCAATGGATGCACCCTGGTGTGGGAGGGTATTCTGTTTGTTTGGCGGAAGCCACAATTTTTCCAAACAATAGCCTTAGGTGGGCGTTGATATGGATGGAATGTTAAGGTGATGACTCTTCGTGCTCAATTATCTCTCATTCAACACCCTTCCTTATATACTTTGTTTTCCCTTACTTTCTCGGTCCTACTCCATTTTTCTTTTTCTCTAGCTTTCTTTTGTCCTCTATAAAATTCATAACATGAAATGGTGGAGTGGTAGGGGGAGGGGGAATACGTGTAATTGAGTTGAAGGGTTGACACAGTTGTTCTGCTGTTCTAGCATTTTCTGGATCCTCGCCATTTTTTGAATCATTCCTTTTCAAACAACTTATTCTGCAATATCTCTGCAGTTTATTTTGTAACCTGTGAGTCTTCAAGTAGTCCTGAAGAGACCTTGCAGACCCACCGACTGGACTTGCTTGGAGAACCATTGATCCTGTCAGAACATCCTGCTGTCGCAGGGACAACATCCAATCGACCACATCTTGCAGAAGCTCGACCCACTTACTCTTTTCAAACCTTTTTTTCTGTATGTGTGAGTGTCTATCTGGTAGGGAGTGGGGCGTATGTTTCTAAGAGAGATAGAGAGGCAAAAAAGTTTACTTAATAACATTCAAATTGTAATGAACTAAAAATGAGTTGTTAGCAGTTATTAGTCATTCATTAATAACTATGGTTTACCTTTGAAAGGGCAGTGATTTCTATTCCAGCTACTGAACCGAAATCCGACATCGCTAAAATCATCCGAAAAGTCGTCAAGATCATCAAAACGATCGAAATGAGAGTCTTCACGTAAAAAGGAATCGGGATTGAGAAACTCATCAAAATCCAAAAATTCGTCTATAATAGATCCTAGTATATTTTGATTGAACGCGAATTGACGGGGTTGGGGGAACATTTTACTGGAACACGGGAAGGGAGGACAGACAAGAGCTGGATGCTGCTGACAGAACTCAAGACGCTCTCACGAGACTGGACCTTCTCAATTCCGTTTTCCGTCCGTCTCGAACTGGTCGTTTGACACATCGCCAACAACTCGGATCGACTATATTTAGACGCCCACACAGTTTCGAGGGAAATCATATTTCAAGAGAATTCAAACGTCCGGTGTCGCACGGTTAAAAAACTCGAAATTTTATTCGTGAAACGAAAGGAAAAAGTTGGTCGAATGAGGTCGTGGGGAGCTCAGAAGGTGGAAGATTTTAACCACCCTGGAACTGACATCCAAACGCGAATCGAAACGTAACGTGTGAACAATTCTGTGATGCGTGATATATTATTTCAGAGCATGGCCCTCCGCATATAGATCCTGACTGACTGTTGAGACACTCAGGCATTGAACAACAAAATAGGACAGCAAATTCCAGCCCATCAAACTAATCTTTACAAGCGGCCCTTTTCACTCAGTACAAGGTGCACGAATGGACAACAGTTATTCACACTACTTCAACACAAGCCAGTTCCGTACTGACCTTAAATTCAAATTTCAAAAAATAAATGTTACTGAAGAAACATGAATGAACTGCAAAGAACAATTTTTTGTTACACGCGTTAATTATTTACGATACACTTCATATTATAATTGTTATTCAACTTCTTTTGGTCAAATTGTATTGATAAAATGTAATATTCTTTGGATGTTTTTGACTGTTGAATAATAAATTGTTATGTTTGTTAATATCACATAATCAGTGGCGACGTTTCGAGGTTTTATTTCTTCCTCATCCTCAGAGAGTAGGTTTTGATTGAATTGAATTATTTAAGATCCGTGGTTTTGAAAATGATGACGATTATTTGACTGAATAGTGGTAAATATCGTTTCGAAAATTCAAATTATATCTAATATTAGGTTTTAAGAACTTTTCGACAAATGAAACGACGTTTTTCTCTAAATTGTTTTCTGCAAATTCAACAACGATTCCTGTTTTGTTAATAAAGAGTGTATTCAGTTTGGTTGTTGATAAGAACACTTGGTTCAAATTTGTCAGTTATTTATCGGAATTGTTGAACAATCGTTTCCTTCATAATTGGAATGAAACGTGTGAGTGATTCTAGTTCTTCTGGATCTTCATCAACATTGACATTTAGGAAACGAGATAGAAATGTAAAAATTTCGTATTCTGTTCTGTTTAATACTTGAGCTATTTCTGCGAAATGTGGATTTATTCTTGCCGATTCTTACATGTTTACGTCTGCTCTGGAAAGAGCACCTGTGTTCTTATAATTGGAATCTTTTGATAGTTTCTTTGGCAACAAGAAGTAGAAAGGAAAGATAGGTAATCGGCTGGAAAAAAGGTTTCAAAGACTAGTTTGTGAGTCTGAAAAATACGATTCGGGTTTTGTATGTTTCCAGTAACTCGTTATATGGACGAAAATGGGAAATCGCTCATATAACCAAGGTGATTGATATGAGGTCAGCAAAAGCAATAGCAGGGGTTTTCTTGTTAAAGAGCACGGCAGAGGCCATCATCTGGTGGATTGGATATTAGTTATATTAGTTTTTCTATTGGTAGCATCGAAGGCTCGCTGGTACCCTTATTTTTGAGGCGCTCCCCAGCGACACAGAAGCGGCAAGGGATCATGGACCCTCTGAATGAGCCTGACATCCCATTGTGGACAACACGCGACATCGGCGGGATCCATGCGACCTTAAAGCCCAACATATCTCCAGGGACAGATAAAATAGAAAGCAATATCCTAAGAAAGGCTCTTCCATGATGGCGAAACCGCTACCTCTGTGACAGACTGATACTACCTTCTCTCCGAGAGTCCAGGAAGGAAGAACCAGGGGGGGGGGTTATAAGGAAACAGACCTGTTTTTCTATTGAATAACTAAAAACGCTGCAAATTATTATTCTCTTGCACAGCTTGACGTAGTCTCACACCTCTGAGACCCATCGCACTTGATTCAGCATCGAAAAATACCAGTGAACCATACGAAACAGACGGAGACTAAATATTCCAGGCAATTGGTACAACGTGACGAGTCGAGCTAGTGGGAGGTTTTAATGAGACGGGAGGGAGTACAAATGATGAAAAGATTACTTTTGCAGTATTGTCCCACGTATTCTTTCCTTTGGTTGGACTTTGGCTCACTATAATAACTATGATTTCACTGTTTTCGATTTAAACGCAGTCGCCCACATCTGAGGCTCGTTCCATTCAACTCAACATCAAAAAATACCTAGAAAATGATACCAAACACGACGTAATTGCGATTTTGTTAATTTGTTTAACCGTTTTTTCCCCATAAGAACCATGGGTTGTGTCCGAACCGGTTGCCGAGCACACGAGTATAACTAGATACCAAATCAAATCAAACCAGTCAAATTTGGCCAGGGGGAGATTGTAAAACATTTTCCTGACCGAAAATATAGGTGTATTATTCAGGTTGAATAATAAACCAAAACGTGTTAGAACAATTGTTCGACAAGTATTTTCATTAGCACACCCCGGAGCTGTTATTACGCTCCTAGTACATAAAAATAAATATATTTTATTCCACACTTGCTGAACAATGGGCTACTAGGTCCAAACCTTCCCTGGTGTTTTATTAGAAAATAGTCTATGATTTTGTACCAACTGAGGCAGGCAATTGAAATTGTGTCGTTGTGTAAGTGTCCCAAGTAAAATAAAAATCTTAATTAAACAAAGACAGTAATATTTCAAAATTTCTTGACTGACTAGTAAAATGTATACACTACTAACAGATAAATGCAAAAAGCACGAACCCTGTTTGACAGAGTCTTCGTCCATTATCGCCCGCAGCTCCTCCTCGTCTTTACTGGACGAATTAAGCATAGAGTCGAGGCTGCCAAGGGAAGAGTTGTCGCTCCTCAAAGATAAACGCTCTAACGACTGAGATGGGGCTCCTGTCCCACAACCTGATGACTTCTTCTTAGGAGGTAGTGGAGGAGGGGAATCAGTCAACCAAATTTTACTGAAAAATAATTGTGATGGTCAGCCAGAGTGAATTTATTTTGTTGCTGGTTACTGGAAGAGTTCAGCCCTTTCAGTGGATTTTAGCTGTCACTTAGCTTCTGTCAAAATTCCTCCCCATAAGTATCTTGTTGAAAGCCTCTTTAATGAATGAGTAAAGTCTGTCAGCTGTAGGCCCAAATTATTAGTAGATGGTATGTACATGGCGACACTTACGACGCTGGTAAAGGCGGTTTTGCAGGGGGAAGAGGAGCTGAGTCGACAGCGTCTGAAACGAGAACTGAAGAAACCAGGGATATGTCTGGAAGAGATGATCGAAGAGGGCCAGACTCCCATCTTCTCGATCCCTGATTTTTCTTCTCTTCTGTGCACTGACTTTTCAAATTATCGTCTGTTATTTTCCCTCTCACCACCTTCAGAAGATTCTGAAAGGTTTAGATTGAGAAGGATTATTTACAAAAATATTATTAGAAAGATTAGCTAGATAAATAGAAAACATTGTTTCAAGATAATGTGGTTCAAAAGCAATTAAGATATGGCCCCGTAATTTCCAGCACTGTTTCCAATCTGAGATGCCGTCTTCAATATCCTTAATTAGACACCTGTTTATTTAACATGATGTTATGTACCTGTACCCATTAATTTGAGTAGGGCAAGAAAAAGGAAGGAAATGATCTGCACAAACTGAAGATGCATAAGCACAATGACATGTATACAAATAACAGTAAATCATACAGTGAAAAATTGACAGACGTTGTTAAATACAGCCGAGCTCGCCCAGCAGGTGGAATCGAACCACTCTGACGCTAGCCAGACACAGGTTTGAAGCCTGTACACCGGACCACCGGAGGTCAACTGGGCGATTACTCGCGACCAGATCTTGGCTTTATACCTCTCTGTCGCTCGCAAAACTGACATATCGACAACGAGAGTAATTGACGAGTTTTTATTTCATTTTCACCATTTACAACTGTGTCCAAAGATAGCCGCTTTCGTTCTCATGTTCTGCGAAGCCTTTTATTAGTAGAGCCGACAAAAAATTAGTGTTACCCCACTCCGAAGACGAAAACACTCTCAACGTCAACTTGTTACGTCATTCATGAATATTAATTTAGTAATTTTATCTCAATTTATATTTACGTTTTATGGTCATTTCATTTTTTTGTACCATAAACGTATTTAGATGAAGTTTTCATTCCAATTCCCAAGCGGAGCATATCTTACCGTTTTGACCGAAGGTGGGTCACAGGAGTGAATTAATAAAATAATCTCCTCCGATCATTTCTGAATTAGTTTTGAATAAGGAAGCAGTCTCCGATCTGAGAGATGAGTCGGGCCAATACGATAATGGCTCAGTTAACGAAAGCCCTTTGAGGGCATTCACCTCTTGTCAAGATAAATATGATACGGGTCAGTGCCGTGCAACGCTTCGTAGCAGAACTTTTTTTAATTTTAATTTTTTTTTTCTTATGGTTTTCCAATGCAAATTGTTAATAAAGCTTGAGCTGTCTGCTGCGAAAAAGTGGAATTCTATTATAAAATAGAAATTTGAAATGAAGTGGTCAGTTTGAGATTGATTGTATAACTCTACAGATCTGTTTCCTTATTTGATTAATGTTCCGAAACCCTCGACGAGGGTTATATAAGTCATTTTATAACTCTACACTAATAAGTTTTTACACCATCGTCCATTCATTTTATACGTACGACGATGTAAGAACTGAAGAAAGACGTTTTACAAAAATAAAATGTATTACTTTTCAAATGTTTAATTTCATTAGCTCTACGAAGTAAAAAGGAAAGTTACGTAATCGGTTGAAACCCGCCAATTTGAGTTCTCGTTCAAGGGCTCATCTTCACGTTTCAAGGTCTTTTGAGCCTGAAGAGACAAGTTGAAAGAATGAACGGCGTGTGTGTGTATTTGTACGTGTCTGTGAACCCGATTGAGAGAAAACTGCTCAAAGAGATCAGCTCAAATTTTATTTCAACCTGCAGGTGACTAAGAGACACCAAAATAAGGGTACGAGCAAAACAAGCTCGAAACTGACTAAAGTTATGTAAGTAGTCAAAACATAACTTTTTTTTTTCTCAAAAGCTGCTCTAAACATTTTGATTATAATTCAAGAAGCTTCAAATAAATCGACAGTACTGTAAAATTCTCACGGGAAAATGACTAGAGCAACGCAATAAATCATCAAAAAATTGGACGAAAAGTGATTTCTTACAAATTTTGCTCAAATGCTTACAAAATTCTACAGAAAAATTGGGGTGGTAGTCCAATAAACTACCTGTACGATGAGCGTTTAATAACGCTCGTAGAATGATTAAGAGCAACCCCAAAAATCACGAAATTCCAACTACCACCGTTTCACTTACTACGATTTCTCACAGTTTAGAACTACTGAATCAAAGTGCAGAAAAACGCGAATTTTCTTTAAAAACAGTAAGTTCGCAGTTCCTAAATCTCCCTCTCAATAATTGTTGTAGTGGAGCGACTCAATCAACCGCCGCCATTTCTGCTATGAAGAATGATGTTAACAATGAACAGCTGAATGCACGACAGAGTGAGAAAAGTTGTGCCGCGTCGCAAAAAATATTATTAATGTAAATTGCCATTATTGGCCAAGCTTCATCTGCAATAACGTCTGGTTCCAATAAATATACTTTTTCTTCGTGCTAGTAGAAGTTGTGTGATTCCTAGAAAATTGTGCAAATTGCTTTCGAAAATCTTTCAGATAATTTTATCACAGCAGCCACAAACTTGATGGGCACAATTGTACGAAACTAACACTAGCGGCAATGATCTCCTAGTGCAGCTTCCAGGTGCAATAGAAAACATGAAGGCTGAGATTAGCCGCTTCTAAGCACCACCTGTTTGGAAATAGGGCGTTACTACCCAGATATGTCCATAGAACTCGTCCTTAATTTCCTTAAACAGTCCTGACGACTGGAAGGAATGTGAGCGGCTTTTATGCAGCCCATACGAGGAGGCGCTTTTTATTCAAGGACGGATATAAAGACGTCAACGCTGAATATCGTGAAGCGAACGATTCTTTCTGGGACCAGCCTGAGGCGATGAAGAGGATCTTTTTACTATCTATAGGCGTCTACTACCTTGGTCTTCAATTGTCAATCCTAATGGTGTTATGCGCCTCCGTCGCGCATCGATTACAGCAGGAAAACACTACACTTACTCGGAATTCACATCCAGGCAGATCTTTGGGAAAAGTATCAGTTCCCACATCGGAAAAAGTTGTACCCTTCCATCCCTTCACTATTAATGCCTTCTCATTAGAACTGTACTGATGTGAGTGGGTCTCCCAAGTGATTAGTAACCAGGAGAGATGAGATGTTTATCACCACCTTATTTAAGATACACCAATACATCCTTATCAACCTCTGAAATATACGTCCGCTTCAGAACCACTTCAGTAACTGTTACTACACAAACAGCTGAGGTATGGGGAGCAGATCAGGCGTGATCAACAGTGCCTCAGCAGGCTGATGTCCAGTCTCGACACAGTGAGGTTAATTTCTTCCTCACCCTGATGCTATCAGGGCATGTAATATTCCGTGCACCTGCCGCACAGAATGTATTGGGAGGGTCACCACACACCATAACCCGGATTGCTGGATCAAACTGGAGAAGCACAATGAAGAGGAGGCAGTGGGTGAGAGCAAAGCAGGCTGAACTTCGAGGAGAGTGCAGTTGGCAACCAAGCGCCAGAACATTGATACAACGAACGATTTAAGATCCTAAACCTCCCAAGCAGGGGACATATGGAAAAGGCGAAGGTCCATCCTAGCCTGAAGTAATGTGAGAAACAGTTCCAGGCTAACTCTAATCTGTGCTCTAACGGACCGACGAGACTAGGTCGAGTTAGTCTCGTCATCGGGGAAATTGGAAACTCGACCTAGTCTCGTCGTCGGGGAAATTGGAACGGAGGCGCTCAAAGTGAACCCGTTGCGAGGCGAAAGGGGAGTTGAGTGGCAGCGTCGTTGGGAGGCGAGCGAGCGCGGGTGGTTTTATAATGAGACGGGCGGGGAGGGAGGGAGTTCAAACGACGAAACGTTGACTTCCACTGTAGTTCCCGCGTTGTACTGCGTTTCGTTAATTTTTTTAACCGTTTTTTGCCCATTACAACCACGGGCTTCGTCCAATCGGATTGCCGAGATGGCGGGCACAACTAGATACCAAATCGGATTTTTGTGCGAAAGAACGAATTTTTTAGACCACGTTAAAGGCACAAAACGGCCCGGACGGCGGACGTGGGACAGCGGACGGACAATGCAAATTTGGAACCTCCAAGTCTTGAAACGTAAAGTATCAAATTTTGAGAGGGGGTTGTAAAAAATTGTTCGTGACCGAAACCATAGGGTTATTATTCAGAATGAATAATAAACCAAAAGCCAAACAAATGAAGGAATATTACTCATTCACAAACTACACACTATTTTAATGCTTAGGATACATCGTTGTGCTCCTCGTCAGCTCATGCATGATTTACCTGGACAGCATCGTCGACCTGTTGAAGAACGTCTGTCACATTCTGTTTGCTTAAATTTTTATCTCCAGTCACCAATACGTCGTCACATAGTTTGATGAGGGTCGTAAGGCTGTGATAGACCTGATTAGTAGCGGATATCAAAGCGGAGCTGAAACCAAAGTCTTGAGTGAGTGGACTTATCCAAAACACATTTTGTTAGCATTACAAATACCACTAGCTAATTACAATTTATTGTTACGAGCTTCTAGTAGTAGAGCCGTGAGTCCTTTGGCAACAGAACGTTTTGTTTCTAATCTCTATCATAACATTCATAGAGGAAAAGTTCTATCATTACCAGCACTGATCGTGAATTTCCTTCAACACCTTTCATCAGAATATATAAAACACATTGCTCTAACAAAGACGATTTTGTATAACCATTGATCAATTTGGCAGAGACACTAAGTGGTCTGCTTAGCTATGTTTGCTAACGACAAATATACAATTAAGGATTTACATTCATGTCGTTTCAAGACAAACCCGATTTATTATATCAATAGTTCACGAAATATTAGATCAGATGAAAATATGACAGTGCGAAAAATAGCATTACTTCTAGAAGTTCGAGTACTGGATGGTTAATTTTCTACGAACAAACAGCAGCTTTTCACAGTTACCTTAGTTCTTACCAATAAATATTAAATGAAGTTACCTCTGGTCAATGAACACATAGGTTTTGAGGACTCCTTGAATAGTCGCGATGCTTTCCAGAACTATGGTTCCATTTCCAGGCAGCACTTCTAGTTTGTTCTTCGAAACGACGTCATTGAAGTGTTTTAAAGCTAATTGGACCTGAAATCACAAGTTAGACAAATCTTAGCATAACTTCGAGCCGTTTTCATTTGGGAACAAGAAATATTTTCATGGAAGACAGAGAGGTGCCAAAGACGTAGTGTCCAGCAGAATTCAACGCTTGATCAGATTAGCTGAGGAAGGCAAGCCGTCCTTTAAGGGGGGGACCTTAGGATAGTTTAAGGAGCTCTCGCTTTCATATTATGTCAGCCATCACGTCAACGTGAGGTTGTTGAGTCTTTAATTTTGCTTCATTAGTTCTTGAGGGCCTTATCCCGTTTGTAACACAGTACAGTTAATGCAGACTATTGTGTTGTAGCGTTTTGGACCTGGACGTGGTTTTTTGTTTTTTTCTCGTATGCTCTACACCGATTCTGCTGTGTAATTTGTGCAATTGGAACTTACGAATGGAAACCACTGGACAGCCTGATACAATTGTTATTTTAAGAAGAATTTATGTCGGTGTAAGGCAATACCTACTGGAAACAAAGAAATCTGTACACACCCATCACTTGGTCTGATTAGCTTAAGGCCTTTGAGGATGAGTCTGGGAGCCCTCTTGAGTCAAGAAGAAACATTTTCAAACCGTTCTGCAACCCCCGTAAATTCGACAATATACTACGTATATGGGCTCAACATCTCCGTTCAAACACGTTTTGTACACGAACATTTATACAGAACAAAATGTAGGTACTAGTTAGTTGACAGTACCCCGTAAGTTTTACCAAAATCGTCACGAGCCGTTTTTGAGAAAATGGGAAAAATGGAAGAGCCCGGAAGATCCACCGAACCCAGATCTGTGGAGGTCACTTAGCCAGTCTCCCAGTGGAGAGCTGTTGCCCGTGCGTTTACCACGTGAAAATATGACCCCTGGGGTATCTTGTATAATCTGGGAGGAGTTCTTAATCTGGTTTTCAACCTGATCTAACTATTTACTTGGGTGGCAAGTCTCAAAGGGACAGATCAACTGTAACCACATTTTTTTGCCTATCTCCTTCACGAACTCGGCGAAACGCTAATTGGCTTCCTTAGTAGCAGTCAATGCTGATAGGCTTGGCTACTCTTCCAACAACCGTCACTCACTGTTGTAGGAACGTGGAGCAGCATGGTTTTGTTTCCTCCGCACTAGAGCCCAACACGTGCATGATGGAGTCTTTGAGAAAAAAGAAGTGGAGCCACGCATTGAAGTCGCCATGTCCTGTAAGGAATTCACTCGTCCAGTGGTCTGGCTCAACCCACTTTCTCTCAAGTCGTTTTACTCTCCACTTGTCAACCATGCACTCAACAGCCAAGTCAACTGGTAACTGACCAGTGGAGTTCTTCTGTCAAGTGGAGTGCTTCTGTCAAAACTGTCTTATAGGCCTCAGCCATTTCCACTCCATTTGAACTAAGTAATGCGGTGCACAATTTTGACTGTACAGCGGATACAATTATCAGTCATGGCTAATGCTGTGATACTGCCTTGGAGTCGAGTTCTGCAGAACAACAATGGTGAGTACCTCTCATGTGCAGTTTCATATATTCTTCTGTCAATCCTTACATCCTATTCAAGCTTTCGTATGAGTGACATGAGGATCTCACTTTTAATTCACGTTTCGGTTGGTAATGAAAACTGACGGCTGCGAATAACATTTGGGGCCCTCCGAGTCAACTTTGAAGGATACTACTCCATCCTCTTTACCCACACACTTGCCTGTTTGACGTGTTGATCGAGATCTGCCAGAGGGGTTCGATCGTCAGAGGCTGGCACGTCAGAAGTCGAAACGTTTCGTGGTTTGGGGGAGCGGGGTGGTCGCGGTGACCCAGAGCCTCCACCTCCGCTTCCTCCACTTCCAGGCGATCTCATCTGTGAGAGGATGTCCAGTAGGTCCTCTTTGAACGATCTTGCTCTCCTTGCTAAACGGTTTCCCGCACGGCCGCTTCCTTCGTTGTCTGCAAAAATAAGCAACGTTAGAGTCCAACGCAGTAGGTGAATAAGACTTTCGTTACCAACATCCTACAGAAAAAAAAAAAAAATTCATTATCCACTCGGTAAACTGAGCACTGGAGATTCTACAAAGACCGTTATTGACCCAAATATCAAAATATCTGCAGAGATCTCACCAGTTTTCTCACCATCAGTTAATCAAATAAAAATGGGGGGAGTGTTCCAGACAGAAAGTGGCACTGGGTCAGTGAGCAGCAGGACTTGCATTGGGCTGGTGGGCAACTTGCGATGAAGGTTTGTTTTATTGAACTACTCGACTTTGAGGTGATTTCGTCCAATCGTGATTCGTTCGAGGGAGATTCATGGGACAGCTTCAGATGAGCACCACCTTCATTATATCTCGAGAATGTAGCTGTACACAGGTTTATAGGTCGTAGTGTTGACGTAGCGTCAGCCGGAACTCTCAATGCTTCTCTATTGCATTAATTGTGCGAACCCGTTCGAAGAATACTCGCGGGATTGTTGACAAATATGTAGAAACTGACGTAAAATTGTAAAGAAACTGAGGAAGATTTCTCAGGAACGAATTAGATGTTGTAGGGAAACGGTAAAAAAAACTCGTTCGTAAAATAATGGCATTTAGAATCACACAACTTTCCGCCACCCCTGTAAATTCGACGGTCTGCTAAATGTACGGGCGTTTCAACTGAATTCTACGGAAACGTCTAAGTAGAGCGAAATGCAGGTACTCGTTGGCTGTAAGTGCCCTGCTAATTTGATTAAAATCTCCTGGAACCGTCTTGGAGTAAATGTGAAAAACGATCTTTCGTTCAGTTCAAGATATCTCAATCTTTAGATCTGACAATTTTGGATTTATCGGTGGTCGTACAGAACAAAACGGTATGGATTGCTACAAGACTAGGAGATCTCGAAGGGTATTTACAGTGAAAACGGTTTTGGGTCCATATAAAACATGTTGGATTAGATGACGGAGCGACAAAAATCGTTGAGTGTACGCGTGAAGTTGCACGATGCGTCGCACCGAAAGTTCTTTTACTTTCCGCTGTCCAAATAGTAAGGAAAGTATTGTAATCGTGTAAAACAAAAAGTTGGATTTTCTTCAGATCTTTACGGTTTGAGGTTTACTGAGTCTAAAAACCCGACTCGGCGCGTGGTCCGTGTATGCGCGTCTGTAGTTCGATTTACGGGAGAACGGCTGAACCGATTTAGCTGGTTCTTTTTTTGTTTTGTTAGTTATTTTTTGTAGATACCAAAATAATGTTATGGGCGATTTCGGTGTGGGGGACGAAAATTTACCAAAAGCTAGGGGTTTTCGCATTTTTCTCGAAAACGGCTGTAACGATTTTGATTAAACTTTCAAATGATCTTCTACTAGTTAGTAAAACACTTCCCTTCTCTATACGCATCTCCATGAAAATACGGTGAACGGAGACAGAGCTCTAGATTTTTTAGGCTTTTTGGCAAAACGGCTTCAACGATTTTGACCAAACTAGCAGGATGTTTTCGAATAGTTAA
Organism: Pachypeltis micranthus; assembly: GCA_020466155.1. Lineage (NCBI taxonomy): Eukaryota > Metazoa > Arthropoda > Insecta > Hemiptera > Miridae > Pachypeltis > Pachypeltis micranthus. The sequence continues at coordinate 40,042,599 of CM035772.1, forward strand.
TACCTATATATTGTTCTCAATAAATGTTCCTCTGACAGTCCATTGAACAGAGATAAAAATCAAAATGGGTCGAAACAATGTTTTTTTGAACATTTGCGTAAATTCCGGAGTAACTGCTTCACCAGAGTGTCTTCTAGCTACCCTAACCCACATTTCGTTTTGTGTAATTATTTCTGTATATATGTGTTGAACGGAGATATACGCCAAGTTAACTCGGAAAAAGATATTTGTCTTATATTAATTTATCGGTATTCCAATTTTAGAAAAAACGACTAACGATTTCGATCATACTTACGAAGGACTCTCAACTAACTAGTTTGATCTACAAATACAGTGAAAAGAATGAAGATTGACTCGAAGAGTTGTCAATATAATTTTGAGGAGTTGAGAGAGAACAGAATCCCTTCCGGAATGTACATTAACACCTATTTTGACTCATTCGAACTTTTCAAACCACCGAACGGATCAAGAACAAGTAAACAAATTCATATAGCGAAGTGAATAGCATAGTTCGTCATAGTGACTGTCGGGGAAGATCTTTGCCTGGTACTTGATGAGCACAACGCAGCAAGTTACACGTACCGCTTCCTTGAAAGCAGGAGGCCACGTAGTTGGAAGAGTCGAACCACATGTTGGATCGATGAAGAACAAAGCCTGTCAATACAGTCACTTAGATCACTCAGAAATCATAGTTGGCGGTTTTTGAATGGAACAAAAAGGAAGAAAAATCCCGAGGGTCCTCGTCCTCATGAGGTCGCGTCAGATCCCTTCGAGAAGTTGGAAATAACTGTGAAACAGGAGGCCGAGGTTGCAGTGTGTGGCAATGGGACAAAATCCAACGGGGTACGAAGCCGCCCCTCTTGACGTCCAACGGTGAACGATCAAACCGAAGACGGGTCTAGTGCCTTGAAAAGGACAATCATTTTGACGAATATGGGCAACAAGTTGGTTGGAATCAAGATCCAGCCACCTGCTCTGCCCAGGTTTCATTCGTGACCCGACGGTCAGCTCAAGCACCAGCCCCACCTTCGCAATGCTCCCCCTTCGCTACCATCTGGACAACTACACTGTTCTCTCCCCCCCCCCCCCTCAACCAACGACTAACGACCATATTCTAAACGGACTTCCCAATAGAGACGGACCAAACTGTTACTCTCCTCTGCAATTCAACAACAACACGATACGAACACACGCGCGCACACACACATCTAGATAATTTTGTCCAACCACTCTGTTTTTCGAACTCAGAAGGCTTTGACACGTAAAGACCTATTGAAAACTACAAAAATTCAATGAAAGTAGAAGTACGCCTAAATAAGCACTCAACATGTCACTGTCGAAGATCTCATAAATGTTCGCGTCATCTTTTTGCTGATTAACGAATTTGGCGTGGGGAATCACAAGAGCAATTCACCTAATTTTGAGCCCCCCCCCCTCCTCAATTATACCAACCGAAAGTTAACGAGTGTAGTGACACACAAATGTCAATAAAGAGAACAATGAGAGAACAAAACACTAAAGATCACAACGCTTTCACCACATACGGCGTAAAACCAAATATCTGGTGCGACTCATCACACAACTTTACTCACCCCACCTGAACTCAGTGATTTTTATGACTGTACCAGCTAATAAAATCTGTTTTCCATTTAGTCTTATGTACTTTGCTCAACGTTCTACTTAGGAGCAGGCGGCGCTTGAGATTCCGGAATTTATAGGGAGATTGCCTTAGGGGCCTTTCTGGACATAGAAGGGGCCTTTGATAATACCTCCATATGTAGCATTGAAAGGGCGTTGATGAAATTTAATGTACACAGCAATGCAATAAAGTGGATCATCGCTGTATTGGAAAGCAGAGAGATCCAGACTACGCTAGGAAACTGTACAATCAGGGCGAGGACTGTGAGGGGATGCCCTCAGGGAGGGGTCCTTTCTCCGCTCCTCTGGAACCTAGTGATTGACTCCCTACTGGGGAGACTTAATGCGGCGGGGTTTTACGCCCAAGGATACGCTGATGATGTGGTTGTGCTCATTCGGGGCAGGGTGCAAAGCGTGCTGTCGGACCTGATGGGGGCGGCCTTGCGGATGGTGTGCCTATGGTGTGGGGAGATGGGGTTATCCATCAACCCAGCCAAGACGGTCATCGTGCCGTTCACAAGGCTTAGGCAACTGTCAGGACTGAGGCCGCAGTTAGTGATGGGCAAAGAAATTCAGCTCAGCGAGCAAGTCAAATATCTGGGTGTGATTCTGGATCGGAAATTAGTCTGGAACAACCACATCAGATACGTGACCAAGAAGGCGACAACGGCCCTGTGGACGTGTCAGAGAATGTGCGGGAGGACATGGGGTGTAAAGCCCAGAATGGCCTGCTGGTTTTACGAAGCCATAGTGAGACCAATAATCTCATATGGGTCGATCGTGTGGTGGCATAGAGCTGCCATTGGAGTGAATGGCAGCAGTCTAGCCAAAGTACAAAGGCTGGGTTGCCTACTCATAGCGGGGGTGATGAACACTACACCCACTGTCACCATGGAGAAACTGTTCGATCTTCTTCCTCTGGACATTTATGTCAAGGCAGAGGCGATGAAGGTGGCTTACAGACTCACTAAGCTCGGAATAGCTAAGGTGCCTCAGGCGACTAATGGACACCTGGCTATATTTAGGGACTTGGAGACCTTCGAGGAGCTCAGCATGATCACAGACGCAATTGTGCCCATGTATGAGCTCGAGAGGAAATATAATTTAGCATAATTTAATATAGCAGGCGGCGCTTGAGATTCCGGAATTTATAGAGTTGCTCCTATTTATGCAGAGTAATCACTCTGCTGTCGGATGTTTACGGTAGCGTCACGTTGCTTGGAACTGTCGATGCACAATATTTAATGTTAACCTTTCGAGTGATGTCAACCCTCTTGGATAACGTTATTTTCATGTACGTGTACAACTGTAAAAATATGTCATTCTCAAGTGGTCGTTAGCTTTATGGACGTTCATCAGCTCTATATAGTTTGGCTTAGGAAGGAGAATATTTGATGCGTAGAAAGCAATACGACTATACGACAATCTCCTACACCTACAGCCGCTATATTTTCGTCCAACTGATTGCTACGTAAAAATTTATGGTGAACCAAACGTAGGTACTAGTTACTTGAGAGCATTTCACTAGTTTGATCGAAATCTTGGAGTCGTTCTTGGGAAAATGTGAAAACCGATCATTTAACGTTCGACAAATTTCGATTTCCAACCTACCTCGGCTTATATCTAATAAATAGTTGTGGGGATCACAATGTGGGTGTATTGCTGTGCGAGGAAGTTGTTAGAAGACTCGGAGGAATCTAATAGAACACGCTAACTTCAGACTTCGAGGATTGGGACAGGGAGGGGATTATGAGCAAAACACAGGCAATGAACGCTATAGGAAACACTTGCTGACACTCCACCCAGCGCATCTCAGTCAGTACTGGAACGCTGATGTCAGCCTCCACAAGCTTCGAATACCATCAATCCAAGACTACACCTTGAAGTATAAGGCGCCGTACTATCCCTCTGACGCATAATTCAAGTCTTAGGTGACCCTAAATCTTCTTTTCACCACTGCTCCGTGGTTGTGCATAACAATAAGGGAGACCTACAAAAGAGAGCACGATCGCAGATTTTAAGAGGGCGGCCTTTCTTATAGCAACCTCAACCTTACAAGCGAGGCCCAGCTAGATAGTGCATTGCACGTAGGTTGTAGGCTCGTGATGTAGCGTGGGTTCGCTCTCCCATCAATTAGTTCGCCTACAGGTTTCTGCCCCTCACAACTAACCCTTGCTCAGTCACGACGTTTTTCTTGCCAATCATCCACAATTTTCGAGGGAACCGTCGGATATTTGAAGGGACGTAGGCGGCTGTGGCTCGTTATTTGAACGAAGGATTCTGAAGCTGAAGCTGAAGTCATCTCCGGCGCTTCCTCTGCGAAGCTGACGAGATCGGAGGATAAGTTGGGTCTGAGGGAGGCACCACACCCTTTTACTTCCCTTTAAAGGTCAGAGGATACGAGGTCATTCGAAACCCAGCAGAGCAGCAGGTCACGCTCCTCATCTTCGTCCTTATTCCACCGCCCAGCACTCACCAACTTATTTCCTTTTCCCTTCGATACTTAGTTTCGCTCGAAGGCCACGTAACTTACGTACAGTATCCCCGTTAAAAATAACGAAAACTTATGAAAACCCAGATATCTAAAGATTCTGAAATCCCCCCACTCCTTGGCTATGCCTGTGCCTGGTCAATGAATTTCTATAGAAACATTTATAAAGAACAGAATGTATTGACTAGTTAGTTAAACGAGTGAGTGATCTAAATCTTTGGAGCCGGTTTTTAGTGAGGGGGGGGGGGATACTAAAACCGACGTTTTTTGCCTCTCACGATATCTTCTGATAATCAGACACTAACTTTAATCTTCCATAAATATTTCCGTGAAACCAGAGGCAAAAATACGTTTTTTTACATTTCTTGGCAGATATTTCCCAATAAACTGCTCTCAAATGTTACGAAAATCTTCAAAAAAATTGGCGTGGTAGTCTTATCAAGTACCTACACGATGAGCCTTTCTTAGCGCTCATAAAATACATGGGAACTACTCCAGGAATTCCTGAATTCCACCTACTATCACTCCGCACAGCTCTTACCCTATTATTCGAAAACGGATAACGCTTCTCAAAAAATCACGTAGATAGCCACTTAAATCACCTGTGAACTGATTGCTAGTGGCACCAGTAGGAGTAGCGCAATTAATTAATAAGCGGCAACCGCTGTCATGTAGAACGTTACAGATATAATTAGGCGCTAGCCAAGAGAATCGCTGAATGCACGTCAGGCCAAGGAATGTTCTGTGATGCGTCGCACCACATATTTCACTTATTTATTGTTCTCTATACATGTTCCTCTGAAATTCCTCGAAACATAAATAATAACCAAAAATCGTGTACTTTTTATCGTTATCGAAATTTCCAGAGTCACAGCAAAACAGAAGTTGACCAACTTGGTTTTAGCAACTTCCACCCAGAACTATTTCTGTTGCTATCCGTTGAACGGAAATGCACGCCAAAATGGATCGTAAACTGGTGTTTTTCGAGCAATATACTGATATGAGCGTTTTTCCAATTTTCTAGAAAACGGCTTCAATCACCTTGATTCAACTCAAGGAGTACTCTCAGCTAACTAGTGTGTACTTCTCCATAAACGTATTTAGAGTAATATTTATGACACTGAATAAGATAAAATACAATGCGCTAAACGGTTCCTGGTAGGTACCTAAACAAGCAGCAGTAAATTCGTGGGGCCACTAAGTGAAGAGAATATGTTAATAAACCTTGAAATGTCAACGCAACTACCAAGAACTTCCTGGAAGTGTCAAAAGAGCAGGTGTGTTTTTTATCATGTGACTGCGCCTCCACACGATAGGTCGTAGTAGTCAGAAGAACATTACCGACTGTGGCAATTCCCTTTGAATCAAACTCCTGGGCGATGCTGTTGACTAACACTTCCGCACTTTGAACACTCGTACAATCCTTTAAACCTTCCACTAACACAAATACACTTTTCACTTGACAACGGGCGATTAATCCACAAAATGGCACAGCCCAAGAAAAGTAAACAAGCTGTCAACGACTATTGAATTCGGTTCTCACGTCTACGCCAGTCGGAGGCTCGCGAGTCAACTGAACCGATTTGGATATAAAAACTCCTCGTCGAGCTCAGATGACGAAACCGAAAACTATCTATCGGCGGTTGAGTCAAGGGAGCCACACACAGCCTTGAACGCCGTTACCGCGAGGCTGCCCTTGAAAACACGGTACTGGAATGGGATTTGGTCGAGACGCCTCGGGTTGACCAGGTCAAGCGAGCAAATGGGAACTATTAGTGCGTTTCACAGTGTGGTACGTATTAACGTACTCTAACTGCACCATCTCACGTCAGCGGTTTAGAATCATTTCTGATCGGGACGAAGGATTGGGAGGAGGGGGCTATTCGATTAGGCAAAGCGATGAGAAGCCGCGCGTGATTCATTCGCAGTCAAACCTTAGAAAGATTACAAGTTGATGTACTACAAGCCAGAAGTGGAATGATTCAGCCTCTCTGTTCCGTTTTAATTCTACATCGGAAGTCCTTAGACTGACAAACGCAAATCGACATAATAAATAATTTAATTATTTGCATTAATCGATTTTTGTTGTTCATCTAAGTAACTTACGTAACGTAATTCTATCACAAAACGTGGACAAGCCCCACTTTATCGGCAGCTGACGTTATTAAACGCTGAGTCCCTGAAGCATCGGAACACTCAATAAGTTTGAATAATCCTTAACTGGTTACACGCCTAGTATTCCTAAACAAATACACTTAGAGGGTGGTGTCCAGGTGCCGAACTCCATGTACTACTGAGAGCTCTATCTAGAAAAGTCTGGTCTAACCTGGCGAGTGCGATGGTAGTGCCTATCTGGGGCTGCAGCCTTCACTGAAATCGCATCACCACCAAAAATGAGACCAAAGTAATAATTTCGTCGTTAATTATCAGCTCTCCCAAATATAGGAAGGATACTCATTAAAAAATGTGATGCGACTCACTCCACAACTTTCTTCAGGCGCAAGCGCATTCTGCGGTTTTTATCACTCTGGCAGCTAAAAAAAATCTGACTTTCATTCGGTTTTAGTTGAGAACGCGTAGCTAAATGTACTAAATAGAAACTGATGGTGCTCGAGGTTTCAGAATTTATTCAATTGCTCCTACTTATATCATGACCATAATTGAGAAATCAACGTGTAAGTAATTGGTAAGTTAATCCACATGCGCGGCAGATGAGCCCCTGAGTAGTGGTTGGAAGCATGGGGAACCTCTGCCGCGTTTTACTGGGGTCCTTTCCGAACCTCAGGGAAGGCAAAAAGTGCCATCGAAAAATGGGCCATTCTGAAACATGATACCACGGGAATGCACAGCCCGCCGCCTTGCGCCAGTACATTGTGGGTTAGAGCCACAACAGGTAGCTGCCTCCGCAGGGCAAGATAGGTAAAACGGAGCAATCCAATTCCTACCCAGGGCAAGGCCTGAAAAAGCTGGAAAATGCGCTTGTCCAGCGGGCATCCTGGTGGTCGTGAGGTCGCTGGAAGGTAGTTCGCCCATCCCAATTTGTTTCTAACCCGAGGAGTCTGACGAAGGTGGGAGCCACCCAGTTGGTACTCCCGCAGACATCCCAAAAACAGGATCGTAACTGTCAACATGATTCGTTTGGGAAGGTTTAGCTCTACAGTTATAAAATTATACGGGCAACAGTGCGAAAAAAATGTCAAAAAATCTTTTGAATTCTGGGATTCCCGACGTTTCTCTCCATTATCTTACAATTATAAAACTTCCATCTTGTAGGTAGCTTATTGAACACTAGAAAATTCTATAATATAAAAAACTGCACAAAATTCGCTTTTTGTCGGAATTTTTGAGAAGTGATTGTGCCGCTCTAATTGTTGGGTGCAAGAATGGGGGAGGATCGCAACAAAACTGAAACTCGGTGAGCGTGAGGAGGACTGTATTATATGTGCGTACGGATTTGAGTAGAATTGAACTTGAGGTGAGATGGAGTACAAATGGGCGACACAAGGGCAGTACTCGGAACGCGTGAACTGGCGACCGTGGAAGAGAGTGAGAAGTTACTGGGGTGATAGTTGGAAGCAGAATGATTTTAGAAGAGCTCTGTCATCGATAGGAAAATGAAATTGGGAGAAAGAAATAAAGAAAGGGGAAAACCTAGAAAAGGGGGCTGGGGGCAGCTGAGGGATTCCCGCAGGTGAGGGGCAGGTATGGAAATAGTTGGAAACAATTAGGCGGTCGGAGAGAAAATGACGCGGGGAAGTCTGAGGTCAAAGACTCTGACAACTTCGACGCTTTGCGTCGAAGACTAATCATTTTCCCACTGATGAACAATTCATGGTAGTACCATTAACTCCAAAATACACTCCCGAACAAAATCGTTGAGCCGCTTTTAAGAAAATATATATTTGGTGTATATATATCACTGCCTATAGTTAGTTTCCGGTTCCGGCTCATGAACACACAGAACATTTTCTGAATTAGTGTTTTACGGGGTCAGAGGCTCTGAAGAAAATGTTTCCTTCTCACTTTGTAGTGGCTAAGGAGAGTTACGCATTTTAAGTGAAGAATTATATGAACATAGGGTACATTTACTGCGTATGTCTTAAAAACCTTGCCAAATAAAATTGAATATTTCTGGAAAGGCATATGTATTTATGAGTTGAAATGTTGGCAACTAATCAAGTCCGTAGAAAACGAGCTAACCCCACAATTTGTTATTGGATTGCGATTGTTTGAAGGACTATTCGGTTGCCCTAAACATTATGGTAGTTGATAATATTAGTCCGGACATTAAAGAGGTCAATTCAAACAACAATCAGGTCGCTCGAGAAACTTAACGTCGCGTTCTGAATCGCTTGATCGGAGCTGTCAAAAGTGTGGCCGCCAACTTTCTCCTCGGTCACTCGTTTCAAGGCCTACGACGTACAATACGAGCAGTTGTCCTCCGGGTCGTACTCAACCTTTCTTTTCACTTTCCCTGACAGGCATTTCGTGGCTTTCGGATGGAAAACGAGTTTTTCGTCGTTAAAAGGCTCGTTAAATTGACGAATTTCTCTTTCTGGAGAACTCTTGGGCTAGGAACAACGAACAACGGTTGTGTGGGCCACCTTTAGCGGAAATGCTCGAAAGAGGATGAGAATATGGAGAATGAAACCTCACGACAGGTGAAATAAAATGTGCAGCAGTATTGGAGACCACTTCAACTACGACGAGCTTCAATGGAGCGTTTGCCTTTAGCGCATGTAAGTCAGTCCAAGGTTACCCATAGTTAGGACCTAGGCCGTCAGCATAGGTCTGACTACCTAACTCACAAGGGTCACACACGAAAGAGCCAGTCCTGCCCAACAGCAAACGTAAGGATCTCAATCGATTTTCCGTTCTCCTAAACAATGCAGACTACGAAGAACTCATTAATTTAGCCGCCGTTGTTATTAAAATAGAGTATGTGGAGAACATCTAGCCTTTCATTGTGATTAATCAAACGAACATTTTACTTTTCCCAGTCCTAAAAACTAGAGAGGAAAGTTATAAGCTCAACTTTTTGTCTACTTCCTTTAGCTTCCTTCACTTATTACAACCTTCTGAGTCTGAAAACCCCCATCTGAGAAAGCGGTGTGCGTGTGAGTGAGTATGTCTACGTAAGTAATTTACAGACAACAACGAACAAAATATTCTCAAATTTGTTATCAAGTTTACCGATCAACATAGAGCACCAAACCCGAATTAGATCAAAACTACCTATAGTAATCTTAGCGATCAAAAACATCAAGTATTTTTTCTCAACGGCAGCTCCATACATTTTGATACAACTTTTTGTGTGGACACTTCCAAATAACACAACAGTAACGTGAAATTTCATTCAGAAAAAAAGAAGCAGCAACGTAAGTTATCAAAAAATTCTACCAGCACACACAGTACGGTTTCTTTTTCCTGAATCCCGTTCATATAAAACGATTTTCACAAAAATAAAGTTGTTAGACAAGTGAGCAACCTATTCGATGGAAGTTTAATAATTGTCTTGAGACGTAAAGAGCAGGCCTAAAAAAATAGTATCGTTTCATTGCCCACGTTTTTTTCATAGTGTTTACCCAAAGGTTCCAGAACAGTAAACGTGTACCTTCTCAAAGAAATCATGTCGACAGCCCACGAATCGTCAGATTTTGACGTGAATATGAGCAACAGAATAAATGCCAGAACCGTAAGAGCTGACAGTATCTGACAGGTCCACGTAAACTGAATGAAAAATAGGTTGAATTTGTTGCAAGAGAGATAAAAATTACAGAATGTGGTCACAGCGGATATACACTTTTTAAAATTTATTATTGAACTAAAAGGTGCAACTTTGTTCTGAATTGTTTCTCGATTGACGCTGCAAGACGAACTCATGACCACTCGTGCTCACATCGATGAGAACTCTTCAAAGATTGTTAGCACACTGAGAGAATTGGATGCATGAATCGCCACAGAAAGCCCCGTGGATCGAAAATCGAGAGAGCTCACGAAGCCTCTCCGAACTTCTCCCCACACAAACGAGATCCGTTTGGCCCATTGGCTCCGTTGTGTATGGGCACCTTTAGGCCTCAGTGAAGGGGAGCAACACAATAAAATATTCCAGGCGAATATTTCACAGATCATCGCAGAACCAGCCTCAGAACGTATACAGTACACAAATAGCTCTAGAAATAGAAAGTCTCAGAACACACGGGTACATTTGTCCGGTTCTTCGGTTCGCGATTCGGAACGTTTACTAGCGTCACTGATACCGGTACAAGTTACAACTTTCATCACTGGCAACTTTCCAGTGCTAGTATTCTTCAAAATATGACTTCAAATCGTTCGACTAACTGTTGAACTATGGAATCATTCCGCGAATCCCACCCTTCGGTAAATTTCCGTTGTAACCGAAATAATTGTCGAGTTGCCGCCACCGTATGCGTCTTTCGCCACGTTGTGTTCGTTACGTATCCAATTTTTTTCGCCCCCGTCCGGCTTCTCCTGCTTTAGAGATATCCTACCCTCATACACTGCCCTCTACGCGTTCATTTTTTTCATCTTTTTTGACCAGCTTTCGCGAAGTAATACGAAATTGATTCATCAGTTAGGAGAAAAAAGCCCGAGGACTGCTGTGGATTGGTGTATGAGTTTCGGTTTTATCCTGACAAGTATGAGTGTCCTGAATGTGGTGGAGGGATGAAATTATGTCGAACGATTTAAGCCATATTTTGAAGTATACTAGCGCTAGAAAGTTGCGACAACCTCACGAAGGCTTTCTTTGAGGCGATAAAACAAGCCTATCCCCCTCAAAGTTCGGATACATAAATTGAGAGGTGAGTGATTTTGTCATTTTATGTCTTTACTTTGCTACATAAACTCGAAAATGTAACGCGGGAGATGTGACGGAGATTTAACCTGTGGCCTAGTGGACAAGGCATCGGTCTCTTAAACCGGAGATTGTGGGTTCGAGTCCCACCAGGTTTAACAGATTTTGACATTTTATGTGCACAAGGATGCAGAGGCGAGAGGGAACGACTCACTTAAACAACACATACACAAACTTGCCAAAAAAATCACGAACAAACCATTACACGCCACCACTGACAAACTCAAATTCACCTCCCCCTCAGGAATCAGCCAACTCATATCTAAGCTGAAGGGGAATAAGGCTCCGGGGCTTGACAGCATTCAGAACAATGCACTGAGGAACCTGCCTCGCCGGGGTGTGGTCCTTCTGGCAGCGATCTATAATGCTTGTCTGCGTCTGGCTTATTTCCCATCAGCTTGGAAAACAGCCACCATCACCCTTCTACCAAAGCCAAACAAGCAGCCTTCAGACCCATCAAATTACCGCCCCATAAACCTGCTACCTACACTGTCGAAGTTATTCGAAAAAGTGATACTTTCAGCAGGCTTCACAATGAAATCACCAAACTTCAAATCATTCCACACTCCCAGATTGGATTCAAACACAAACACACAACGACACACCAACTAAGTAGAGTCACACAACACATACATCAGATGTCTCAAGCACACACAACTGCACTCCTTTTGCTGGACTCTGAAAAGGCGTTTGATTCGGTATGGGTAGAGGGACTCATACATAGACTGCACGCACACAAATTCTCACTAGGCATCACGAAAATCATCTACTCATATCTAACAGATCGCCACATTTAAGTTAAAGTAAATGGCTCAGTTTCATCGAGGCGGCTGATTCCTGCAGGCGTCCCTCAGGGATCAGTCTTGTCTCCCATCCTCTTCAACCTGTACATTTCCGAGACCTTTGAGAACTTACCACCTCACGTTCACATAGCGGGCTTTGCGGACGACCTGGCGCTTTATTCGTCGAGTACGTCCATAAATAAAGCGACAGGCCGACTGCAAAATGCTGCGCATCAGGTCATACAGAAACTGGAGAGATGGAAGGTCAAGATGAATACTGCCAAAACTGAAGCCATCCTTTTTACAGCCAAACAAAAGACACCACAGTCCATTACGATCCGAGGCAACAAAATTCCCTTTTCAAAATCTGTCAAGTACCTGGGGGTTTATTTGGATAAACGGCTATCCTTTGTAGACCACATTAAGGAGGTCAACAAAAAAGCCCTTGGCAGATACTACAACCTTCTGACATCACAATCACTGAGCACACCATTGAAACTCCTCATTTACAAAGCCATCATCAGACCCAAAATAACATATGCGTGTCCGGTCTGGCGCACAGCAGCATCCACTAACATACACAAGCTACAAGTGACACAGAACAAATGCCTCCGCATCGCCACAAACAGCCCTTTCCGCACAAACACATCACGACTACACGAACTCCACAACATCGAACATATCATATCACATCACACAATCATACACAGACAAAGTTGCCGCACACCCCAACCCACTAGTAAGAAACCTTAACACCCTTAGGAGACCTCAATGGAGGAGCGCATGGCGAGGGCGGCGGATCTGAGCCGCTCTTGTAAATAATTGTACACATTGTCAAACTGTGTGAATGGTCGAATGTATTTAATGGGCGAATCATGTGTGATTGTGTGTAAATATTTAGTTGTAAGCAAAACTAACTTAAGATTCTACGTTTTCGCCTTTAAAGTTTCCTAGCTATAGTGTTATGTTAATTATCTAATAATTCAGGACTGTGGCCCATTTACCCCTTATGTTTACGCATGCGAGGCAGCCACATGCCGATATTGTTAATTAGCTATAACATGTAATATTATTATTATTATTATTAAATGTAAATTTTATGACAATAAACTATTTGGAAAAAAAAAACAAAAAACCTGTGGCCTAGTGGACAAGGCATTGGTCTTTTAAGCCGGAGATTGTAGGTTCGAGTCCCACCAGGTTTAATAGATTTTTTAATGAAAAAGACATAAAATGTCCCTCGTGGTTGCGTACTTGTACGAAAGCTGTACCCACCGTTTGTGTAAAGGATTCTTAAGCGCCCGCCAGCCTCAACGTGAAACGCTACGACACTCCATTTCTAATAAATCTCGTACATAAGGCACTACACGAAGCACGAAGAATTATGTGGAGGACTCATTCGAATCGCTACGGAGATTTGTATTCGGTGCGACGCATCTCACAACTCGGCCCCGCGTACATTCAGCGATTTTTATCGGTCTGGTAACTAATCTAATACATCCTTCACTCAATTCATGTCAGCCTGTTAGAACAATGATCTACATCAAGTAACTGGTAGATATTGCGTTGCTCCTTCTTACCTCACTAACTTGGTTGAGTGAGCATACATCATACAGGTAATTTATTGAAGAGTTTCGATTTTTCTGGGAAGGTTCGCGTTAATCGTTCTGCGCTTATAAGGAAAACACTGTGAAAACAGTCAACGAGTAGTTTCAATTGTGGAATTTACGAGGTTCCTCCTAATAATCTTACGACCATAGTTAAACATTAACTTTATGGATAGCACGCTTTACTACCACCCCTCGCGATTATTTGCGATATTATAATTTGACGTTCTACTACAGTGCCGATAGTCCTGTGAATCACCCTAGCGACTAGAGAAGCGTCAATGTGGAGAAACGAAATACGACCATTCGACACAACGCTCACTCCACAACTACCACACGAATCATGAGACGACCAAAACCTCGAAGTGTAGAGGATTGAAGATTAGGCCGTGAAGAGTCGCCAGAGTTCTCTGATGGCTATTTATAAAAAAATGAAGAACCTACGAAGAGACGCCAAAAGCGCAATGAAGGACAAATTGCCAAAAAGCGACAAAAGCCAAACTACATCAAAAATAAGCGTAATGGGGAGTAGAAAAAAAGAAGCACAGTTGGAGCAGTGAGTTTATTTATTAGAAAACTGTTTGGGGATATAAAAAGAGAGAGTGAGAGACGATTTTCTTTATGCAGCTTGAGGATGATAAGGACATTTTCTATTCAATCACTACTACAGAGAAGTGTGGTGTGATGGAGGGAGAGAGTGTTCATGTACGTGTACCATACCCTTATTTCTCTCCCTCTCAATCTCTCTTCCCCGTTATCTAGAAACCACCCACAAATATTTGGTGTTTTCATTACCATGATAACCATAGTAAGTTGAAACCGCGTTTGCTCATACCCTTATTTCTCTCCCTCTCAATCTCTCTTCCCCGTTATCTAGAAACCACCCACAAATATTTGGTGTTTTCATTACCATGATAACCATAGTAAGTTGAAACCGCGTTTGCTCATACCCTTATTTTGGCGTCCCACGTTTATCTGCAGATCATATATCAATTTGAGCTAATTTTGCCTCGACTTTCTTTCGCAATTTCGTTCACAGACATACACAGAGTATATTTTCCTAAATTGTGCTTTTTGGACTCGGAAGCACTTCAAACGTTAGGATCTGAAGAAATTGGTTTAAAAAAGTTGCATAACTTTTCTTTTTAGTTCGTAGGGCTAAGGCAAATAAATATAAGAAAGTGTATGTAAGGGTAATAATAAGCCACATATCGTTGTGATAGAATGGCTGAGGGCAGTTTAGGACGTACAATAGTCGTCGTTTGCCGAAAATTCTCAGGGCAGTTGAATGCGCTGCCAATCTCAGACAGAACTTCCACCCGAAAGTGGATATCTCAAGTGTCTTACGAAATGTATCATTGTCACAGTCCACTTTCCTCTGCTCCACGTCGTACATTCACCAATTATTTTCGCTCTGGCAACGAATCCAATCTGTTCATGATACTGAAAGAACTTAATTTTATACGTAGAACATGACTGAGCGTAATGTTCGGATATGCCCGATCTTGAATAACAGGTAACTTATGCCCCCGTCAACATTCTTCTGGAGAAGTTCGCATTTATTGTTTCGGAATTACTGGGGGCACGCTTAAAAAAATTAGTTGAAAAGACGGCAGTATTTTCAGCAGTGTCAAGTGAGCAGGATGTACAAGGAAATATTTAGTGCGACGCATCACACAACATTCCTCAGCCCCACGTACATTCAGCGATTTTCGTAGCTTTTAGCTCCTAATCCAATATATATCGATCTCAGTTCACGCATACTCTTGAAGATGCCTATACCCTGACTCCCTGCATTTATTTCCAGTGATGAGGCGTGTGCTGGGGGTTTACACGACGAGAATGTGACCACAGCTACTGAACTCAAATTATATATACGTCATTTGCCCTCACAACACACACCATAGCGCAGCACGATTCAGTACTTTGTAGGGTAAAGGAAGTTGTGTGATACTTCGTATTGCTTATGCAAAGGTGGAACGATTCCTGTGTAGGGAAGTTGGTACGTACTCTGTCCAAAATATCGATGATGTGAAGACTATAATTAGACCGCGCGAATATTTTCATCCGTAAAATAAAAATGAGGGTAAACGATCATTTAAACGCGAGCGAAACATGAAAAGCCAAATGGGTCGGATCGTGGAAAGCCGAAGAACTCGCGGCGTTGCGCGAAAAAGACGTGAAAAGTTGCGGAAAAACAGAAAAGCGGTTGACATCAGTAGTCAAGTACCGACTTTAGGCAGAAGACTGACGTCGAAGGAGCGTCAGACGCTGTTGCTTCTCAGGGCCCCTTCCAAACGAGCGACTCGTCTATTTCGGGAGTCTCCCTTTCTCTTCTTCTTCTCCTCCGCCGCCGCCTTCAGCTAATCGGAAGCGGAATCGATGGGACGTTCTAACTTCGAGACGGCACCGGATCGCGACAATTTCCGCTCAACTGGCGGTAGAATTGCAGCGCGAAAGTTAGCCGATTGAATGTCTAGTTTAGTGTGACGGCTGGCTCTGGAAGACCCACATAACTGTATTGACCAGAGACATCACGCTACTTTCCGTATTCTCTACCTTACCTCGTAGAGCACTACATTTCGCCTCCTAATAACATTGACTATCGGGGAGTAAACGTCTGTCGAGAAGAGTAGAAACACAGACAAACATTTTATCATCAACATTCATGCATACAAGAACAAGCAGCCCTCCCAAAGAACGAACATTTTATGGGCCCCCAACGGAATCCGTCTCAGAACATGAACATTATACGAAGCGCCCAACATAAATATACGGACAAGATCCACCTTGTTAAAAGATTGTCAGGCATTATTCTCTCGCACAGCTTGACGCAGTCTCTCATCCCCGAAAAATACTAGTAAACAATACGAAATATGAACTGACTATACCGGAACGACAAAAATTGGCACTAGTGGTTAGAGGGAGCCGGAAAATGAGCCCAGGCCGCGTTGTTCCTTGTTCATATTGTTCCTCAAGTAGTAAAATTTGCCTCACTGTATTTACTGTATGTTGTGGACTAATGATGTGGACAATAAATATAACACACGAACTCGATTTACGCTTTTATAATACTGAATAATTAAATCCTGAGAGGAATGCCGAGTATATCTGTAAGCGTGCTACGTTATTTTGGGGATTTTGGCATTCTGGTGGAAGATTCGAACATGAGGTTGATTGTCAGTGATTAGAGTGAAGGATCTGGCAAAAAGGTATTCATAAAAGTGTTCCACTGAGAATATGATGGCCAGTGCTTCTCGGTCTAGTTGAGAATACCTTTGCTCAGCTGGTGTACGTGATCTGGATGCAAAGGCAATAGGGTATTCAGCTCCATCAATGATGTGGGTTAGGAGGTGCTCATGTCAGCACGCTTACAAATTATTCAGTATTATAAAAACGTATATCGAGTTCGCGTGTTATATTTATTATCCACATCGTTAGTCCACAACACAGTGATTGACTGTTTTTCATTTAGACGCAGTCCTATACCGCTGAAAGCTCTCCTATTCAACTCATTATCGAAAAATACCTAGGAAACGATACATAAGACGACGTAAATTCAATAAAACAGCCAAATTTTTGTCAGCTAATGGTTTAAATCATTTTTAGCCTGTAACAACGAAGGGTTTCGTTCTGTCGGATTGCCACGTACGAGTATTAGTACTAAGTACCAAATGGACCAACGTTAAGATCAAAACATGTCCTGGACTGACATTGTAGATGGGGGGACCGAAAACTCCCAAAACGAATGTAATAATGTGTGAATGTACGTGTGTAATGTTTTTGAACACACAGTAAAATTGAACTGAATCGGCCAAAAGCGGTATATACGACGGGTGGGTTTACTGATTGAATCGAACACTTTGGGAAATTGTTTGAGAAGTTATGAGAAACGGACTAAAACTTTCTTGATAAGTTAAGTTAAATTATGGGCTGTTATGAAAGCAAAGATTTTTGAGGGAAGTTTTACAGAAAAGATTGGGCAATTCTGCTAGGCCGGTCACGCGGGAAAAATAATTGAGAATGCGAATAAAAAACCCTGCAAATTATTACACAATGGTTTATTATTCTCATGAACAGCTTGACCTAGTATTAGTGCTCCCCCATCCCATTCGACTCAGCATCGAATACTAGTAAACCATACAAAACATGTCCTGGCTACAATGGAACTATGGAAACAAAACGTCTGATGATTTTGCCCCGTCGGGGAAATTGGAACAGGGGCGCTCGAAGCGAACCCCCGTTCCGAGGCGAAAGGGGAGTTGGGAGGCAAGCGAGCGCGGTTGCTTTTTTAATGAGCCGGGCGGGGAGGGAGGGGGTTCAAACGACGAAACGCTGTAGCTCCCGCGTTCTACTGCGTGTCGTTAATTTTTTTAACCGTTTTTCGCCCATTACAACCACGGGCTTCGTCCGATCGGATTGCCGAGATGGCGGGCACAACTAGATACCAAATCGGATTTTTGGGCGAAAGAACGAATTTTTTAGACCACGTTAAAGGCAAAAACGGCCCGGAGGGTGGACGGCGGACCGACATTGCAAATTTGGAATCTCCATCTCTTGAAACGTAAAGTATCAAATTTTGAGGGGGGGTTGTAAAAAATTTTTCGTGACCGAAAACATAGGGTTATTATTCAGAATGAATAATAAACCAAAATGGGATAGTGTGAGGGATAGAGTAAGTTTATTCTTATAATTGATATATTTTGAGTGAGCCTACTATGAAAAAATAATAAATCGTGTATTTTTCAATGGTAGTTCACTGGATATCAAGTCTGAGCTGATTTGGTACGGTCGTTTTCTCTAAAAATCGTTCACAGACACGCACACACACAGACCATTTTCCCAAATAGTGTTTTTCGGACTCAAGTAGGGTCTGAAACGTAAAGATCTGAAGAAAACTAAAAAAAAAAATTTTTTTTCAGCCAATTATATAACTTTTCTTTCTACTTTGTAGAGCCAAGGAAAGTAAAAATACTTGACGGAAAGCATCACACAATTGTCGTCAACACTCTGTAAATTCGACGATACACCAACGCTTTGCTACGGAAGTATTTATTGAAGACAAAACGTACGAGCTAACTTAAGTTAGCTGAACGTTAAAGCCGCTTTGGAGAAATTGAAAACACGAACGTTCAATGTTCGAAGAATTTTATTCTTCGAAGTGTTTTGGCCAATGGATGATTACAGAACTAGTTGCGACTAACAAAATGAGGGTGTAGGCTGCTTTACGACACCTCATCAAGTTGATCAAACGCAGTTATGCTTTCTAAAACCTTCAACAAAAACTCGACTTATCTCACATCTGGTTGTCATTATAGTTCGACTGACTCTGCTACAGGAACACCTATACAGAAAAGTGTTCCAGTATGCACTGAATTGTTGAAAACAGTCCCTGATTAAGATTAAAATCTTTAGAGCCGTTTTTGGAGAAAAATGCGAAACCCTTTAATTTTTGGTAAATTGTCCCCTTCTACGATGGAAACTGATCATAACCTTATTTTTGCTAATTTAAAAAATAAAGAACAAAACAAAATGAAAACCAGCTCAATCTCTCCAGCTGTTCTCCCTCAAATCATAGAAACGCACTGAGCACTCGACGGTCAAATACTATAGTTTCCTTTCCCTTTGGATAGCGGAAAGTAAAAATCACGTTGACAGTTCCACCGATCACCTCAATGAGGCTCATGAAATAAGTCGGCGCAACGCAATAAATTCCAGAACGTCAAGCATTACTAGTTTTAGTGTTTCTCAATAATTCTAGAACTGTAAACACGAAAGTTTCCAAAAACAATCATCGTGCTAGTTCTGTAAATTACTTATGCGACGAGTGATCAATAAAGGTCTGGCGCAAATAGGGCCAACCCAATTCAATCCGGAACCTTGAGCCCTGCCAGTTTCTGTGTAGAACGTTAAATTATGTTCACGTAAAATTAGTATTAGACAAGAACCTAGAGCGTTAGATGAGTATAGTCCTGAGGAACGTTGTATGATGTCTCGCACTAGATATTTTATAAAATTTTCCCGTGAGATAATTGGGGAATGTGTACTGATACTCTAAATGTTGGCACCGCAATTCTCAATCATGATGAGTGAAGCGGGTGAGCAACATTTACTTGCAGGATGGTTACAATGCTTTGAAGTTGCATTCTTCACTGCTAAATGAACCCCCGTAGCATATTACGTGATGGACGAAACAAACGGTTCGGGATTAATTAGGCGAATCGTACTGACGGTGAATGGAACACAACACACAAAATTACTACGCTCGCGTCTTGACTCATACGTTTTACGTTGTTGATAGAAAGAAGCATTTCCGATAAGTACGGAAGAATCACAGTTACAGGGGGGTACCTAGCACACTCCAGTGCAATCTTAAGCACGAGGCTTAGGATATTTTATGTCGCTTTGCTCGCTCGTACCTAACGCGCGCAAAACCATCCCTCCAACTCCTACTTCAACGTATCAACAGGTCGTAATAGAGAAGTTTGGCCGGAAATCCAACAGTTTATCAATTCTACGAGGGCAACATATAACATCCACTGACTGGGCAAAGTTGTTATGATATTTCGTTCCAGCTGCTTTACCAAGAATATTTACCTCTTTAGTGCACAGATCTGTAAATACGGGAAATTGATTTTAAATGCACGATATCCATTTATAATTATGAGATGCACGAGTCTATATATAATTATGAGTTAGATGTAGAGAGGTTGCTCAAGTTTAGGTTTTATGTAGTTCACTCTTTCGAGTTGAATTGGCGATCGAACGAACGAGAGGCTGTTGAATGGGAGGCCGTTAAGTTAATTTAGAGTAAGTATAAAATAGTCTGTACTCAGCAAATGTTAAAAAAGGGAGAGGGAGAACGGTAGCGAGCGAAGGCGACCAACAGGATAATGAATACACATTTGACAGATGGGGAATGAGGTTCGGCTGATACGAAGATGACATGAAGATGAAGCTGGTAGTAGGAAAGCTGAAGGAACCCTGAGAATACAACTTTTATCACTTACTGCATTTGTCGGATTTGGGTGTCGAGCTCATCCTACGGCTCAGGAAATCGATTCAACGTCTTCTCGTTTCCTCTGCGGAATCCATTGGCAGGTATTCGGATGGACCTGGAGCCTCTCACCGGCCGACTACAACATATTGGGAAAACAAGACGAGCTCCTCAGCTTCAAGCACCAGCACCATATTCCCCGTCCCCGGACGATGCTGCTGAGACCTCGCGGGCCTCCGAACAACCAAACCCCGAACGGATTTCAATAACTAAACGATTCATTTGCAATTGTGTGGCAAAATATGAAACGAGGAACGGAATACGGCACAACACAAAACCGGAAAACGCCCAAAACTGGCAGATGTCAACCCCGAAAATCCGGTAAAATCCAAGTTTTGAATATGTAATTACAGAAATATTGATTTTGGAGTCGGGACTTTGCCTTCTTCTTCTTCACTTTTGATATTAGTCGTCTTATCTGTAAATGTATTCAGATCATGGAACTTCAAGTGACATCTAGGAGGTTAACAACTGTACTGATGTCTAATTTTTACCTTCCTTGTTTCTGCGAAGTAGGAAGGAAAGTTCTGTAGAATAGAAGAAAACAAATTTCAAGTTTTATTCAGATCTTCAAGTTTCAAGAGTTTAATAGTCTGAAAAACACCATTTAAAAAAATGGTGTGTGGTCGCGGTTATGAGAAAACAGCTCTACCAAATTGTCTCAAACTTGATACTTTGACTGCGCGGTTCTATGACAAGTCAAAATAAGGGTGTGAGCAAAATCAGCCCAAAACTAATTATAGGTATCATAGTGGCCAGAACATCAAATTTTGTTCTTAAAAAAAGTCTCTTACTATATTGATTTAACTAATTTAATGATCAACTCCAAATAACAAGAGAGCACCATGAAATTCTTATCAGCGGGAAAATGAAAGTTTTTTTTCACCTAGTTCAAATAATTGGATAATGCCTTGAATGTGAGCAAGAAAAGTTGTGTGACCCGTCGCACCATATATATTGATTACAAATTGTCAGTAGTACTGATGAACATTTTATCAGTTGATTTGATCTTAATCGCAGAATCCAATCTACTTTTAACAAATCCAATCATTCCACAAACTCCCTGAGTGATGAACTAAATCGTATCCAGCTTCGGCATAAAATTTGATGAGGTCCAGTGACGAACATTTCACGAGTTCTCTAGAAAATTTGGGTAAAAAATGCATAAAACATCATTGAATAACAGTACAAACTCACCACGACAATTGTCCAACTATCTCTCAAAACTCGCGTGCTGCTCTCTAATTGGAGATATAATCTGAGCACATCGTGGCACGATATTTCCTCAAACAGACGATTTTCAGGCGGAGGTGCAAGCCTTTTTATTGGAGCTCGTGCGGGGTAAGAATAAAACTTGCATAACCCCGAGATTCCCCTGCCTTTGAACACCCGTGTAGTCCGAATTAAGAGAGGGCGTTTAATATACGTCAAACGTTGAATTATGTCTTGTTATTGATTGTCAGTGAATACTTTACATATTGATACTAATAATATTCCATAAATAGTGGCACTGCAGCATCGTGTTACCGCTGCTTTATTGGCCTAAATTTGCGCTCGCAAGTTTAAGCTCCCAGTGTTTTAATTCGTGGATTTATTTTTGCAGTCGAACCATGGGAAATGCAGCTTTGAAGAAGCATGTCGCCACAGCAGAAAAAACAGGCGTTTTAAATGTTTCTAAAAGTAAGCTAGACGAATTTCCCGAGGAATTTTTTCCGTTGAAAGGCAATTTACGATCTCTGGACATTTCTTACAACAGATTGTCAACTCTAACTCCTGCTATAGGAGACTTCAAGTGTTTGAAATCTTTGGTTTTAGACCACAACAACTTATCTTCATTTCCTGCTGAGATCGGTCAATTGATCAAATTAGAAATTTTTTCTGCCGTTGGAAATAAATTGAAGTTCTTGCCGAATTCAATGCAGAATTGCACGAATTTGAAGCAAGTCCAACTTGGAAACAACCAATTGTCTACGTTTCCCGAAATGTTTTGTGGATTGAAACATTTGGACCTTCTGGACCTTTCCGGGAATTTGGTGACTCAAATACCACGAGAAAGCGAGAGGCTCTACGTCACTGAGCTCGATTTGAATCGAAACAGACTTGATTTTATCGCCCCTGAAATCACCAAGGCTCCCAAACTGAAGACCCTGAGGATTCAAGAAAATTGTCTGACGTTGGACGCGATACCCCCAGCGATACTGACTAGTTCTAACGTGTCGACGTTAGCTGTCGAAGGAAACCTCTTCGATATGAGACAGTTCACCCACGTTGACGGTTATGACCAGTACATGGAACGATTTACGGCTGTAAAAAAAAAACTTTTGTGATTCATTTCCGGGAAATTGGAGTGCGCTTTTTTTAACTTGTGATTCTTAAATTATCTAAGTGTTGTTTCGCATACCTATCTTATCACCAACGCAAATTTTGAGATTGGGAACTACAGCCTTGGCACCCCTCCCCCTCACTGGTGCCAATACTATATGGAGCTTCAGTCTATTGATAAACTAGTTAGTGAGGCTAGAACGAAATGGGGATGATCTCTCATTTGTGTTTTGATGTCTGTTCAGCACAGGCTGAAAGGCTGATTCCTTTACCTGGTGCATTCGCCCAACCCAACAGTTTCAGTCCTTTTCATGTGATGCCGCGGGAAGTCCAAGAACTGCCCGTTCAGTCGTTGGCTTCTCCTCCGACAAAGGGATTAAGTTTGGGTTAACTTAGAATGACAACGGATTTCCCCTTTTGTACTTTCCCTCAATTTACCTCCTTCTCCAAGACACATCGCTCATCCAAGAGACACTTGTCTGCCACAGGTCACACTGTCATTCCATTATCAACTCTCATCCCAGTAACAGCTCCCACTATCCTTCCGATACAGTTTTCCACGCCAGTTCACGCATATTCCGAGTAGTCCTCTAGCGTTGCCCTTTTGTACACAAACTCAGCTTCATTTATTGCACATATAATACAGTCCTCCTAACGAGGACCGAGCACAGTCCTCGAGCTTCTTGTCATTTCGTTCTGCAACTCCCTCTTGCGTGTACCCAACAGTGTATATGCCAAATATACATTGAATTGCTCTGGGTTTGTGAAGATTATGAATAGCATTCCTACATCTTCTCTCCCCTGCTATAATAAACTGGTTAGGGGTGTGTTCTAGTGCCCAGTATGCCAATGGTACCTTTGCCTCACTGTTCCAATTGATTACATAGGCTGGAGTAGAACTAGATTTTGTCCCAACAAGGTCTAGAGACTGTTGATATTGTTGGCTAGTACACCCTTAATAGTTACGTAATACTTACTGAGAAATTGGTCTAACCTAATTAACCGCACAAAGTGAAGCTCTTGAAATCACTCTGGGATGGCATTGCTAAACCTGTTGAATACAGAGAGTGATAACGCATTCAACCCTAAACCTTTGCAGGAAATTCACTCCTGGCTGACTGGGAGCTATTGTGGAACGAACACTTTTCTGTCTAACCGAGCCATTTGTGATGTTTAGGTTCCAAGAGCCCGCTTTTGGTGTGACTGTAGCTGCCCATATGCCTCCATCTTCTAAGGGCACAGCTCTGAAGACTGGTTGGAAAAGATGGTAACAGGCGTTTCATTAAACCCCCCGCCGCCCCATTTCTTCTGCCCTCGGGTTTCTGGGGAGGAAGGTTCGATCCCAATCAAGTTGATTCAATGATGGCCAGGGCCAGAGAGTCTCATGCTTTAACACTCTCAGCTGCTGTTACTATTGAATGTCAGGGAGAAGAAAGTACCTTTTTTGTTCTTGATGTTCCTAAAACTGAAATTGTGGAGATGCCACACTTCTCTTTAAACATTTACCGTGGTCTTATAGCGCATTTTTAAATGTGAGTACTCCCATTCCTAATTTTTTTCCAGGTCCTCTTCAAGAGTATGGCGTTTTGAATGTTACCATTTTCAAAAGTGTGAAATTCACATCTGTTTTTATATCTTATTCATACTGTTAGCAGTTATAAATGTTGTAAGTCCTGCCTCTATGCCCACGTTGATGCTATTACCTCTTTCATGCGAAAGTTGAATATTCGTGGGGGGCCTTCTCGGCATGAATGGACTCGAAACCCTGCTCAGTCATCTCAATTAAACCAATATTTTTGAAGTTTTTACTGTAATTTGCTATTTTCTCAATAAAAAATATTATTGTTGTTGTAACCTATTTATTAAATATCTGGTATTGAGTCTAGCACAACTTTCGTCTGAGCAAAATTCGAGGATACTGTATAAGATGTTTTAAAGAAAAATTATAATTGCGTTCGGCGAATCTCAGTTTCAGATCCGTCTTGGCTTATATTTTCGTTTAATGGGTAGTTACAGAAGAAAATATGGGTATAAGTAGCTAGAAGATACTGGATTAGGTTGATCAAATCAAGTTATGCGACTGCCAGAGGGCACTTGTGGAAAATTAATGATATTGATCATGCGAAGACACCCCGAATCAAACATCAATATGTGCACAATATGTGTTTGATGTAAATCAGCTGTTTTCCTTAGCGTTTAAGGAATTTCTCGCAAGTTGTCGTTGTGACAGAAGGCCCAGCCGAGTGTGCCCCTAAGCTCAAATAAAAAATTTATGGATAACAAAAGTGAGGTATGGATTAGCAGAAGATGGTTTATAAATATAATCAAAATCGTTGATGCCGTATCCAAGAAAAGCGAACTTTCATTTTTTAGGTACAGACCATGAGCCAAAATTAGGTTTTCCGATCAAGTAGTCCTCAACATTTTCTACGTGATTGCATTACTTAACCTTTTTGGGTACTGGAAAGTAAAAAGCAGCTCTATAACTTACTGGCAATAATCTTACGATAACTCAATGTTAACACAAATAATATCCTACATCTAATTTTCTGGCAAGGCCAGTATTGAGCTACGTCCTGTGGTGTTCTTTACCAAGCCCTAGCGCACGTATACATGGTGTACTATTGAATTCACAGGAGGTTGAGGTGGTATATTGTAGGCTTTGCATATGGATGCCATATGTTAGAGTTGGATTCGATACAGGAACAACCAAGGCAATTACGAAGCTGTCTTATGTACTCACACAGTTGCATAAGGCGTACAGGCAAACTTCCCAGCGTCTGTTTTTGATATTTGCTAATAGTGGAAATACAATCGACCCACTTCTAATGGTTGCGCGTTGTATATCAGTATTTTGTAGCATCACGCGGGCCCCCTCGGATAGCTCAGGTGCTTAATAATGGCGTCCTGAGTGAGATATCTATGTTCAAATCCAATTGAGGGGGTAAATTTTTTTTCATTTTGAATAATATTTTGCTCGTATATTTATTGGTAGTTTTTATTACACGCACTTGCTATCTATTTTTCAAAACACCTGTAACCCACAATATGATTATTTTCACATGTGGAATTTCACTATACCCAAAGGATTCAACTTACTGTTGTGGAGTGTGAAACAGTTCAAAATAAATAAATTAGTTCGCCGTTCGTGAGTTAACCAGTTTTCAGTTAATTCCCGATGATGTCTACTTCTTGAAGGCTAAAAAAACAGTCAAGTTGTTTCACATCTTAACGTTTCGAAGGCTTCAGAGTCCGAAAAACACCGTTTCAGAAATTCATGTTTAGTTGCGATTGAGAGAAAACGGCAAGACCAAATCAGCTTAAATTTTATATCCGACCTGCACATCAATAGGGGATTGAGAGATATTATAGTGACAAAAAAACAATAAATCATTTTTCTCAAAAACGGATTTAATGATTTTCATTACATTTCTCGTGTGGACAGTTCCAAATGATTTTTCAGGTTGAAATCCAGGCTGTGAAATGGACTACATCCATGCTGATGACAAGAGAAATCCCAGCTCAGTGAGGGAGAACAATATCACAGTGATTCCAACTCCATGCTGTCCTCAAGGCGGAGTACTTTCTCCCTTCCACTAGCTACTAGTGGCAGACGAGGTGCTGAAAACATTGCAGCTTGAAGGCTATGAAGTGGTCAAACGTGCAGATGATCTCACAGTGATATATGCAAATTTTTCTACACAGTTTCGTATCTAATATAAGGAGCTGTGGGTCTCATAAGTGGTGAACACAATCGCACCAAGTAAGGGCTACATATTAACCGAGCTAAGACCACCTCGGTTTCTATTACTAAATGCCGAAACCTGGAAACCGTTCCTCCTGCTATGCGAGGAGTGAGACTCCAACTGATAACAGAGGTGAAAACCTTGGGGCGATACTGCGACAAGCAACTCACATGTTGACTACGCGCAGCACTGCATTGTGAGCATGCAAAAGGAAGTGCAGTAACTCATGCGGGTCCACTCCAAAAGCGATTGAGTGTACAATAGGATTCTGTTTTGAAGAATGCGCTGTCATTCTTTATTCAGTTTGAAGAATGTTCCAGAAACCGCAGGCAGACAGTTATGCACTGTAGTCCGTTCGAATGATCCCTTAGTCGATGAAGACGGGCTCCTCCCAGCATTGGGTATCACCATCACAGTTGAAGCTCAAGAAGAAACTGAAGATTACCAACTATCGTCGCACTTCAAGAAAGGGGACTACAAAGGTTATCTTATTTGTCTGACAGCAACTGGTGTGTATGGGACGGACTATCTCTAGACGACACTGTATAGACAGTGCAATTGAAAAATGTTTTACTTTAATTAAGGTATCCAATGCTTGGGATCTCCCACAGTGGGTCAACCAGTCACAGGTTCTGAAGCTGACTATGAAGCATTCAAATCGCTTCGAATAGCTTGTAAATCCTTTTCCCCATCAAACCACACTCAACATATTTGAGGAATCTGGTCACAAATCACCCAAAATAATGTAAAACCGTTTGGAACTACTCAGCCTCGTTACGTATAGTAATAACTTTCCCAAAATTATGACAATCAACAATCAGACCTTGGACAGTCCACTTGAAAAAGCAGAAATGTTCGCTGAATACTTTTCATCAGTTTTCCAAAGCTGTTCTCCCGCGTTTTAACCGCTGTAAATTTGAAAATAATGTCCACTTAGCCAATTGCGTACTATCAACTGATCAAATCGCAAAAGAGTTACTCTGGTTAGATGTCAATAAAGGTCCAGCACCTAACAACCCACTTCTCATTAAGTCATGCAGTGAGCCCCACATTGTCCCCTCTACGCTGTATTCAACAAATCCCTTCAGAGTGGTAAATTCCCTTCCGTTTGGAATAAAGTCCATTCCAATATTTTTTTAAAAGTGGAAAAAATATTGGTATCAAGATGTACTGTCCTGTAACTATTTTGTCAACATGGCCAAGTTATTTGAAAGTGTGGTGCTTGACGAAATCTTGCCAGATCTAAAACCAATCATTATATCCGCTAAGCATGGATTCATTTCTGGACGCTCAACTTTCACCAATCTCATTCATTATGAACAGCTTTCAAAACAACCTGCAGGTTCATACCATATACACAGATTTAGCGAAATCGTTCAATAAAGTCTCTTCTCATTCACATGTTGAAATACCTTGGAATTATGGGGAACTTCCTTACTTGGATTGAGAGCTATCTCAACCTAATGACGTTACAAGTAAACGCTGAAGATATTTTATCTCAAGAAAAAAAGATATCAGCTTGTTCAATGTATTCTATTTGATGACTTGAAGATTTGTAACTCGACTTCTGTTGCTGACTGTGGTCGTTTGCAACGGTGTCCAGAACAATTTCACAACTGGTCTAAACATGATCATCGAACTATGTTTCCAAATGTAATCATGTAAGATTGCACAGAATCTCCAAACCCAACCCCTTTGATTACCAGTTAAAGGACCAGCCACTAAAACAAATTTACTCTATCAGAGACCTAGGGGTTCTCTGTGATGAAAAACTATCTTTCATACGGCAAACTTTCAATGTTAGGTGTTATGACTTTTTTGAAGTTAATAATTTTTGGTTGGATTTGGCATGTCTGACTTTCATATTTAGTTTTTTTGTAGAATGTGACTCCACCCCTGAAGGAGGTGTCCCTAGTTTGAGGGAGCAAGTACCCTCGTTATGAGGAACAGCTACACCTCATGTGGGAGCAAGTACACCTCTGAAGGAGGTAACAGCTACACCACAGGAAAATAGGAGTAAGTATGATAAAATCAACAGCTACACTAATTCCCAAAAATATGGGAGCAAGTACGATCCTCTGAAGGAGGGTCAACAGCTGCACCAATTGGATTGTATGCGGGAGCAAGTACGAACCTCTGAAGGAGAATCAACAGCCGCACTACAATTTTACTGGGAGCAAGTACACTTTCTGAAGGGAAGTAACAGCTACGCCAGTTTATTGAGGAGACAAGTACACTCTACAGGGTAGAGTAACAGCTACACTGAATAAGCAAAGAGTCGCTTGCCTTTTTAGGTTTAAAAATGAAAAGAGGCATTTTGAGAGGCAGTCCCATTCCGACCTCCTGTCAGTGACTACTCTCCTGAATGAAAAATTGGTGCAGCTGTTGGCCCTCTTCAAGGACTGTACTTGCTCCCAATTTAGTATACGGACGAGCTGTTGATCTTCCTTCAGAGGTTCGTACTTGCTCCCATATTTTTGGGAATTTAGTGTAGCTGTTCCTCATAACGAGGGTACTTGCTCCTTCAAACTAGGGACACCTCCTTCAGGGGTGGAGTCACATTCTACAAAAAACTAAATATGAAAGTTAGACATGCCAAATCCAACCAAAAATTATTAACTTCAAAAAAGTCATAACATTAGGCTTCATACGTAGAAATAGCTAACACTTCAGCATTTTATCCCATTCTTTAGAATCAGTACAACATAAATTTCAGAAGTGGAGCTTCCATTGACATTTCATATAGAGAGATCAGTAGCTTACTTTAAGTCTGCACTTTGAAAACGTCTGACGTTGACATATAATTCATTCCAACATTGATTGCTGTAAACTTTCGACTTATTCAAGGCTACCAAACCTGAGACACTACCCACATTTCCCAAACTTTTCTCTTTGTTTAGTGACTCCTACCCAACTTCAAATTTTTACTGAACATAACTAGGATTTTTATTGATATTATGATTAGTGAACTAACATCTTATTTTGAACAAAAATATATGTAATTAAATAATTGTCTAACCAGTTTAGTTCAAAATATTGTCAACGTTTATAAATACTTGTATTTCTTCAAGAAAAACCCTGCAAATTATTACACAACGGTTTATTATTCGGATAATCAGCTTGACCTAGCATTGATGCTCCGAGACCCATCCTGTTCGATTCAGCATCGAAAAATATCACAATGAAACCCAAAAAAGGTCGAAAAGAACTTAATCGTAATATTAAAATAAACAAAAAAAAACGAAAGTATCTAGAAAAAACTGAATTTTAATATGAAAACATGCACGCTAAATACTAATATCAAAATTTAACAAAAAATCTATGAAAAAAACCAAAATGAGAATGAAACGAAAGAATCTAAAAAAATTGTATCGTATTAAAACCAAAACGTCGGGGGAATTGGAAAGGGGGCGCTCGAAGCGAAAGGGGAGTTGAGTGGCGGCGTCGTTGGGAGGCAAGCGAGCCTCGAGCGCGGTTGCTTTTTTAATGAGACGAGCGGGGCGGGAGGGAGTTCAAACGACGAAACGCTGTAGCTCCCGCGTTGTACTGCGTTTCGTTAATTTTTTTAACCGTTTTTTGCCCATTACAACCACGGGCTTCGTCCGAT